>MU006778.1:1299846-1557863 GCA_010093635.1 Massarina eburnea CBS 473.64
TGGCTCAATCCTGGCCATCCGATAGGCCCTCAGATAAACGGAATCCAAACTCCTCTGGGCCTAGTCGAGACCAGTTGCAAGAGACTATGCGGTATGCCACGGAGGGGGGATGCAGGTTGGTTCTAGTTCCCTAGTGGACCACAAGACGAACGACCCGCGGGGAAGTCGGTTCTGAGGACGGGACTGTCGGAAGGGGCTGGAGGCCGGCACTTTCCGCAGACGTCACATTGTCCGCCCAACTAAAATCAAATGCCAAAGATAATGGGCAACTATCTATCCTTTGATTAATTGTGGTCCAGGCATCAAGTAAAGCTGGCCGGCCTAGCTTCGAGAGCCAAGCTACACAACGATGATGGCAGTACATCTTCCATGTCACTGTCCTGCCTGCCACGCACACTCCCCCTCCACGCAGCAAAGTGGTGAACAATTGGTACGGAGACACGGAATCCCAAGCTTTCAGCATTTTCGCCAATGCTAATTTGACTTTTGACGGTTCTCTTGCGGATGGCGAAGTGACGTGCGCCAGTTGGCCATCACAGCAATTCGCTCATGAAAAGATCTAGACCCATTGGTTTAGGACGTTGTAAACCGCCGTTCAGAGAGAGCATTCTGGCTGGATGGTTGATATTGTTTGCTGGCCAAAGGCAGGCACGCTCAACGTGAGTCGGTCCGAATTTTCGTGTCTCAGCTTGTTCTCGGTCGCACTGCCTCGTGAGAACTTGCAATGTTGATCGGCCCCTGCATTTGCGATCCCAGATCCTCGAGCAAGCCGCCATGACGATCTGTGCCATTAACAGAAAGTCTTCATCGTGAGTTTTCCCGATTTTCAGACCCTTTCTTTCGAGACCATGAATATCATCGTCACTGTTCAGTGGCACATCACATGCTACACAAGTGGTTGGAGCTCCCTCTACTTCGTTTCGGCCATCGCCGCGAGTGTCTATCGGCATCATCGTAGCGAATTCTGAGTGGGGATCGCAACGTCTTACTCGGGGACAGCATTTCGCTCGATTGCACCTGCCCTGCCAACAAGAAAATTTCTTTGGGAGGCAACGGTGCTAACCTCCCCCCCTGCTCTGCGATCACTGCATAGGCCGAAGTCAAAACCGATATGTGGGGGGTTGGGCGCTGTTCGCATGATTTGAGTTGTGATCAGTTCACCCGTGAGCTTCTATTTTGTGGACAATATCAAGTGGCCATCATATATTAGGGGCATGAGGCTTTAAACGAACTGCCGCTTGGCCAGGAAAAGCATGTCTAACCACTGTCTAGACTGGGAATGCACTTGATTGGTCCAAGGATGCCTTTCAGGAGATAGGAGACGAAAAATTGGGACCTAGTAGCTGCAGTTCTGCAAAGATCATTCTTACGTCTTCCCGGGAATCTGCCCTTTTGAATATCACTTAGAAACTCGCAGTAACGTTCACAATGATTTATCCATCATTATTCCGACATGGATCACTAACAGAGGCGTGTACGCTTTCTCCAGGCGGAAATGTTCCATCTAGGTACTGATGAATGTGGAGCCTATCGAACGTCTTGGAGGTGTTCCCCTTAGTCCTAATTAGTCACCGTCACTTGTCGTTTCTGGTAGCGGCCTTCCCCCGCATCAATCCCACAACCTTATCTGCAACAGCAAATGGCCGTTTGACCGTATGCCCAATCCGTGTACAGGCATCTCGTGTCTCAGCGCTAGCCATCCTCATGCGGATCCGAATCACTTTCAAGATGCAACTACTACTGGCCACGTCATGAGATTTTCTTAACAACAAGTTTGCCACAACCCGCCTCAGGGCTGCTTGGCAAAGCATGTTCATTACACCGGCGTACCTGCGTCAAGCGGATGACCCTGTAAAACGTGAGTCTTGACTTGAAGCTGAACGTTGCCAGAGTTTCCGTACGTCGGTTGCTTGATTCCCAAAGTCAGCTTCGATTGAAGATGACGTATGTTAATATGAGTTCAATGGCTATCGACGACGCCGTTCAGTGGCTGCGTTTAGACCGACATAGTCTACCAGTGGCTGTGCACGTGCCTACTGTTCAAGACCAAATGCCATTTCAGTTCGATCCCTTATCCTGGAAACGGGTGACCATCGACACCCGATTGCTCGGCACCAACTAGATGACCTCCACAAGTTCTGCACGACGCTTCACACCTCCGGTACTAGTGATCGAAGCGTCTGCTTTAGGATTATTATTGAACTGCAGGGTCTCAGACTTGAATCCCTCGTGCACACAGCGCGTGCTTGGACATGTCGGCTATCTGCTCTGAATCTCGGTTCGAAGATGCAATCGTACATTGGTTCATACGTGTTATTCTGGTGCGAGGTTGATGCTACATTGAACATTAACGTTCCCCTTGGTCGAACTTTATTCAGTTGAAGACCCCACCGCAACAGACGATGTCACGGAAGTCAAACCACTTTTCAACATGTTCCGACGCTTAACCTTGAATCTCATCGTCCGTATAGACATATCCATCTTGGTTTGTTTCTCCGGTCTCAGGACACGGAATTCGATGAACTTTCAAACAGTCCCGTTATGGATCATCCTCGAACGCCTCCACTGTTTACAGTACTTACCACTGTGGTACCTTTCCTCACATGGCCGTCCTCGCTATCTCCATGGCCTCCGGTGATTGCCTAACCGCCATCTTGAAATGCAGGGCCAATCTCAAAACTAAAGAAGCCTCATGACCCGTTGATCTTCTCCGGCACGAACCGCTGCAGCACGCAAACACATCCCGAAATACTTCGGAAAACTTGTCCGTGAGAATTCGTGAAGCTGTCGAGCTGCTTTGCAGTTACGGATTGTGTCCCGGTGCCGTTACACGATACGTCTATTCTACACATGTCGATGCTTGTCGATACTTGCTTGTCCGCCTCACGTCTCTCGATACTCACATGTCCAAATAATAGTGCATCCAATTCACTTGTGCCAGGATAGGTAATTCCGAAAACCATGTAGACTGCTTAGATAATGCATGAATGCAGATCCGTGGATGTGCAGTCTGCGGAGAATGTCGGTAAACGCAGGGTGTTGCCGAGGCATCTTTGGTTTCGCTCCCATGGAAGAGGATGGTTCCCCATATCCGAAGAGCAAACCAGGAGCGCGCCCTTCACATGCATTTCAGGGTTTGCATCGGATGGGGCCTGCTGACTAAATGGGATCGGATGAGTGCTGTAACTGCCAAGCTTCTTCGACCGCTGTCCTCCTCTTGCTGCGGTCTAGGCCTGTGTGAGCAGTTGTGGAAAACAGCTAGCAAGGAGAAGTAGATCCCTGCCGAGATGGGTGAGGGTTGAAGTGAATGGGTGTGCACGTGACCTCGAATGCTGCCTAAGCACATGAGGGCGCTAGTCTATGTATGGCCTAGCGTTTCAGAAAACCGTCAGTGCGCACGGGCATGCTCGTCGTCACTGCGCTCTCTCCAGTCGCAACGACCGTCACCCAGCATTGTACACGCGCGCGATCATCTCGCGCACCCACCTGCCTGCACACCGAGTCTACTGCGACTCGCTCTTGTCTTCCACCTGTGTGCTCCCTTGCCTACTCGCCCTGCCTCACCTGGCAGGCTGGAGAACACTCCGCCTCGGGACATACAGTCAGTTGCAAAGACACTTACAAGACCTCTATCAGAAGCCCGCTGACACCACCACCTCGCCACCTTGCCTGCAGAAGTCTGGACACGGTAGTCGGAGAGATGGCGTCGCGCGCAAGCTCGGCGTCCGACGGCGACTTTGTCGGACCCCCGCAGAAGGCAAACACCAACAACCAACCCACCGAATCCAAGATTAACAGCTCGGACAGGGCTTATGGCTCGGAAAAACAAGGACATAACCAGAAACATGGCGCTTTGAGCCGCTCCCCTTCCCCATACCGCCGTACGCGCCGCGACTCGAGATCGCCTTCTCCATTCCGCCATAACCGCAACATATCACGCTCGCCTTCGCCTTACCGCCACAAGTCTTCATATACCCGGTCACCCTCTCCATACCGTCATAAGCGTCACGATTCCCGGTCGCCCTCACCTTACCGCCACCCTCGCGTTGCGCCCCGATCACCCTCGCCCTACCGACATAGTCGGGGCAATCGCGACAATGTGGGTCCGCCGGTGCGGTCGCAGCCGAAGCGTAGAGGCTCATCACCGCGCAGCGATTGGCCAGACAAACGCCATCGAACCGATCGCAATAGATACGACCGCCCATCCAGGTCCCAGTATCATGATGTACTCGCCGTGCTCAAGTCGAGGCCGAATGACCCAGATGCGAGGTTCCGGCATGGTTCTCACCGTGCGCACAACGACTACTCACGCGAATCTGACTTTCGCAATGGTATGAAAGGTCAAAACGGAAGGCAGCAGTATCATCATGGCAACGGAAAGCAGCAACCACAGCACGCGCGTGCTGAGCGTTTGGAGCGTGTGTCTGATGCTCCGTCTACTGTTGCCGTGCCAAAGAGCGATTCCAAAGGTGTCGAAATGTATGTTCCTCTACGCCAACATACCATATGTTTCGCTAATCAACGTCCCAGAACCCCTGAGGAAGAAGAGCCAGAGGAGAAACATTCGCCAAAGGAGACCCGCGAGGAGAAGCGACGGAGGTGGGCCGCAATTCGTGCAGCTGCAGAGAAGGAGAAACCAAAGGAGAATCTTCTCCAGCAAGCTCTGCTTGCTAAAGCTTCAGAGGGCACAACGCCCGGAGCTCCGTCTCCTGCTGCACAGACTGAGAGCTCCGTCTCGCCTTCAGCGTCTCCGCAGCTCGGTCATCTAGACTCGGCACCAGAATCTCCTGACGTAATGGCGGTCGACAAACAAGGAGGCGGTCATATGATTTCTAGCCCGACAGCGGATAGCCCGTCAGCTGCCGATTATGACCCCATCAGGGATATGCTAGATGACCGCGACCGTGCTGCGAAGAAAGCTCAGCAGTCGGAATTGTCGGCAGACGCATATAGCGAAACCAACCCGCAGCTGCTGTCTACGCTGCCCGCAGAAAAGATCGATTTGGCGAAGAAGCAAAAGAAAGACTTCGACATGTTTGACTTTGACAGCGAAGGAGAATCCGAGGACGAAGACGTAGCAGACAAGCCTACAGGCGTCGTCTATGATGAAAAGATGATGGACAATTGGGATGACTCAGAAGGATATTACAAGATCATTAGAAACGAGCTTGTGCACCACGAACACTACCGAATCATCAACCAAGTTGGAAAGGGTGTGTTTGCGACGGTTGCACAAGCCGAAGACATGAAGGTGCCGCCCAATGAGGATGGAAGTCGGAACCTTGTCGCCATCAAGATTATCCGTCGGAACGATCTTATGAGGGCTGCAAGTCTGAAGGAAATGAACTTCGTCCGCAAAGTCAACGAAGCAGATCCGCTTGACAGGCGATACATTGTCCGCCTCATTGACACTTTCGACCACAAAGGTCATCTCTGCGGCATCTTCGAGCACATGTCTAAGAATCTCCGCGATCTTCTGAAAGAAGGTAACAGTAATGGTATCACTCTACAGGCCATACGTGTCTATGCTCGACAGATGTTTGTTGGCCTCTGGCATTTGCAGAGTTGCCAGATCGTTCACTGCGACTTGAAACCTGACAACATTCTGGTCTCGCATGATCGCAAGACGATCAAACTCTGCGATTTCGGTACAGCTGTCGACAAGCGAGACATCATGGATCGAACAGAGTACCTAGTCAGTCGCTTCTATCGCGCTCCTGAGATCATTCTCGGCATGGAGATCGGTTACGGAATTGACATGTGGGCAATTGGCTGTACCCTGTACGAGCTGTGGACAGGTAAAATCCTATTCACCGGAAGGAGCAACAACCAAATGATCAAAGCGTTCATGGACTGCCTTGGTTGGCCTACAGAGAAGTTGTTGAAGAAGGGCATACTGCAGAACATTATTGAGCATTTTGAAGCTGGCCCTCCCTTGACGTTCATCAGTCGGGAGGTTGACAAACACGGCATAGTAAGTACTACCTCTCCTTTTCCCCACTCCCTTTTCCCACTCCTTTTTCCCACTTAACCGATGCTCATTTCGGACAGGCCTCGGTGCGTAGAATCGAACAACCCCGAAAGATTGTTCGCGATCTCAAAATGCGCATCGGCGATGCCGCCGCCGATTGCGGCCCAGGCGGTCCGACTGCCACGGAGCTCAACGACTTTACAGATCTGCTCGGGGCATGCCTCAACATGAACGTCGAGAAGCGAATCCAGCCGATAAATGCTCTGATGCACAAGTTCTTCCCTCAGCAGAAGGTAGCGCCGAAGAAGTCCTTCGCCAAGCCATCTATGGTTAGGCACACCGGACTTCCACGTGCAACATTCAAGAAGTAGTTACTTCCGGCAAAGTAGGTTACACCCCACTCCAGTGTTTTGCGTCTTGTTTCCCTTCCTTGCCCGCTGCTTAGTGAAATGTCGAATGGCGAGATGACGAGATGAATGGAGAGGCTAAAAGTTCAAAAAGAGCGAGGTAGCTGACTGGCCATGACTTTGTTTGGAGCAACTATGATTGTTATTTTCACATGGAGCCATGGGAGAATTGGGATGGGGACGCAGATGTAATGGATATGGGTGTTCTGAACGGATGGACTCTTCAGATGGAAACTTTGCGTTGAGTCACGGCGTCGGTGTGTTATATGGCAGCATGTCTACATAAAAGTCAAGCTTCTATCAGGCTATCAAGTCCGACATGTCGGCGTTTCTACGACGAAGTCAGGTTCTTAATCAAGACACTAAAAACATTTTGTCGATGTGGTCCATGGGTCTACCGTGCTTTTCAGTCCTATATTCAGGGAACTTGGAGGGAGGGGAGGAGATTGCATTGTACATACTAGATGCTAAAGTGGCATGCTGGTGTTACTATGGGGGGTTCATAAAGTGGTAGTTTTTTGTCCAGTTTGTTTGTAAATAGATGCTGTGCAAGCATGGCCCTGTTATACCCTGTAATTTTCAAAGTGTTGTCATGTATTGTCATGTGGAGCGTGTGTGTTCGTAGATTAGAGAAATTCGAGAGAATCGAGAGTTTCAAGTTCCTTGAGTGACTTGAACGAAACGAATGACCCAGGTCTGCTGACTCTACTCAGTGACGACCCAGGTCGCCTAAGTGACTCGGGTCTGTAAAGGGACCCAGGTCTACTAAGCGACCCACGTCGTCTGAAGGACGCGGGTCTACTCAGTGACGGTCTCGTACCGAGCGAATCGAGCGACTCAAGGGACTCAAGCGACTCCAATTTCTCAAGATTCTCAAGATTCTCAAGCGACTCAATTTTCTCGATTGACTCAAGCGAGGCAAGCGACTCAAGAGAGCCATATACGTATGAAGACCGTTGTGAAGACCGTTGCGAAGTTCCCATTATTCTGCTGCTGCTGCTTTCTAACCCGACGGACGCGGACGCATACTCTTGCTGAGCGCTATTGCCATTCTCTAGTAGTCCGAAGCGGGCGAACCCGACTGCCGAAAGCCACCGATCTTCGGGCTATGAGCTAGCGCTGGTGGTGGCCTCGACGGCTGTTCCGCTCTCGGCTGTGTCTTTCTTCGCCTCTTCGGTCTTCTTCGCTGCTGCCATTTGCCTAAAAGTTCGCGTATGAAGTCAGTATAAGTCGTCAAAAAAGATCATTTATGCATAGGCATCATGGGATATAAGACACGGGCGAGGAACCACGTTGTAACCGGGGAGATACGTACCATGCTGGAATCGCGGCCCTGCCGCCTGCGAGTCTGCCATACGGCGATGGGGATGCGGGTTTCTCGGGCGCGGGGTTTGAAGGCCGTCTCGCGTCACTGCCGCTACCCTGAGCCTCGGTCGAGCCGGCACCGTTGGGTTGCTCGATCGGTGTAGCGGGAGTAGGTTGTGGAACCGCATTCGTGCCATTGACATTCGGCGTCGAAACTGATGCCTGCGCCTGGCTCATACCGTAGTACGGCGCGGCACTAGGCGGTCTCGTAGCAGCCCCTGAACCCATCCGATTCCCAACCAACGTCTTCAAGCTCTTCAACTCGGTCGACAACTCCTTCAACCTGGTATCCGTAGACTCCTTCTGCGCGTCCAAAGCCTTGGGAATCAGATCCCTGAGTCCTCGTACATCGTCTTCTATTCTCCTGTTGTCGTCGCCTTGGCGCTTCGACGCTTCCTTCAGGCTCCCGAGCACGGACTCCATTTCTCCGAGCGCGTTGTCGAGGCGCGTGGTACGCGCTTCTTCCGAGGCTTTGAGGGCCGAGGTATCCGTGTTGAGTTGTTCAAGGAGGGAGAAAGCGCGCTCGAAGGAGGCATCGACGGAGGCCTTGTCTTGTTCGAGTTGGGGCGGTGTCGGGGGTGCGATTAAGGGGATTATGTAGCGTTTAGCCGTGTGATAGAGACCGTAGCTTACGCCGCCCATTACAGTAGCCATTATGAAGTAATCACGCCAGTCGCGTTTAGGAGGTCTGCGCTGTATCAGTATTCCGCGATGTTTTGATGTTTTGACAGGGGTGCGTACTCTGGCGGTGCCGGCTGTTGCCAGTACCCAGACGGCGGATAGCTCCCATATGGTGGTGGTGCTGATGTAGGCGGCGGCCTGCTGTTGTAGGAGGCATAGCTCGGCGGTGGAGAGCTCTGGGCTGGAGGCGGAGGAGATGGGTGGCTGGGGTCGTCCGAGGCGCGAGCGAGAGAAACGTCGATTTCTTCTTGTGTGAGGTTCTTCGATTGCAGGAAGGCTATGCGCTTCTCGACTGATGCGCTAGCTACGGAAGGGTCCTGGAGAACTAGAACAATGTTAGATGTTTTGGAGGCGAGACGTTTATTATGGCGATCATACAGGATACCTGAGCCGGTTAGTTCGCATTCGATGAAAGAGAATGGGAAGAGGACTTACAGCGGAGGTTATTAGGTCCTCGCGAACCATGTTGACTATCGGATGCGATAGTGTGAGGGCATGAAATGAGATGGGGAATGGGTGGAAGGAGATGGGCGACGATACGCGGAGTCGGTCTGTGTTATTGATGAGGTAGGTCTAGAGCCGAGGCTCCCCGGGCCATCCATGTGCAAGGCTGGGGAAGCGCTAAGCGACGACAACCCTCTTCGCCTTTGTGGTCCTAGAAGACGAACGTGACATTGTCGACCTCACCGACAAAGAATTCCTAAAGATCCGATAGCAATTATGTATCCAACTCACTGCTGATAACTCACAGGCTGCTTTGACAGTACTACACATATATACCTTGGTCAAATAGATTTCGGCGGCATGAGAAGCACTGTCTCGTGATGGACACTTCATCATTTTTATATACCAGACCTATAAGTCACTTGATTGATTCACCTGTCATGTCTATGTCATGTCTATATCGACAACTGATCCTGCCAACAGGCTTCCCTTTCCATCGGGGAAGTATTAAACCAACACTCTTTCTCTGCTTTCCCCTCTATCACAACCATCCCCTACGTGGTATTATTAAATATCTTTTTTCTATACACCAATTCTAATATATACAGCACTCAAGTCTCTATAGAACCAAGCGTACGTGAAACTTTCTGTCTCGTACGTGAATACAAACACTCACTTACCAATCAGAATGCGTGCGCGCAATCAGAATTGGCCGTCTGGGTCACATTGTGTCTGTCTGCTGAGACAATAAAGCGATTGTCTAACAATAGCTTTATCCCCCCTTTGACTGTCAAAGACCTTTGTTCTCCGTCCTTCTCACAACCTTCACCATACTAACACCTCCGATTCTATACAACTTCTCCTATACTACACTACTTCTCTTGCCGTTAACACTTCATCATGGCGTCCCCGAACCCGAACAACCAAAAGGCTCGGCAAACCAATGTGATGAGTGACGCGGAAGCGCTCTCGATCGCACTCGCCCGGACGCAGCAGCAGCAGACTGGAAAGAAGAGGGGCAAGGGCGGCGGAGGGTTCAAACTCTCTAAAGCAGAAGCGCCCTCGACGAAAGCAGTTCCTTCAAAAGCAACGCCGAAACCTAGACATGCAGGCCAAAAAAACAAGCGACCCAATACCACGACTGCCGGTATCGCGAAGGGAGATGCGTTTTCTTCCCAGTTCTACACACAAAATGGTCTACATATCCCTCTGTTCGACTCCAAGGGCAATCCGAGGGCGCCTCGCAAGATGATCACCCTACAGCAGCACAAAACCAAGGACGCGCTGCTACAGATTGTCAAGGAATACGCCGGAGACGCCAAAATGCAGGAGTTTGAGCGGGCGAATCGAAATAAAGCCCAGTTAGCTGCATGGATTAACAAGGTTGAAAGAGAAGCTTTGAAAGGTGACATCACGCAACTAGTGACCATTCAAGCCGCCGGGCCGTCTACACCCCCGTTGAACACAGCTGTCAGTCGCGGAGGCAAGCGCTGTGCAGACGACACGGAGTTCTTGAAGCAAACGGTAAAGAAGGCTAAGCTACAGCGCACGCCTGACGAACGTACCAGTCACTTGCAAACCTTACAAAACAAGACTATTGTTAAACAAGATCAGCTTCTCAACGCAACTCTCAGGAAACCCCGTACAAGCATCGACTCCGACGACCTTGAGAAACAGATGCGAGCCGAGTTTGATAACCGCTCGGCGTCTGTTGCTGCTCCAGGAACCATGCCTGGTGGTATCGCAAAAGTGACATTCAGGAATATCGTCAAAGAGCCAGTGCGCAACATTGAGCACAGTGAAGCTCCAAGGAGGAAGGGCGTCCGTCTCAAGAAGGTGGAGGACAAACACCTCCTCGCCCAGCACCCGGCGATCGACGCCCTTGGGCTAGACCCCCACGCCGACACACCTGCAGACAACGGTACCCTCATTGGAAAGCTGAGCAAGAAAACGTCGGCCGTGATGAGTGCTATCCCTTCTAGATACGGATTCGCACCATCCTTCCACGAGACGATTATTTACTCCTCCGGCTGGAAGCTAAAGGGCCAGCAGACCGAGGTACCTGTGCCGTACCTCAAGCCAGGAAAGCACGGTTGGGACAACGACAATCACTGTTGGTCGTGGGAAGGTGATGCAGATCTAATTACTGGAGTAGGACACCAAGTCGAGCCGGCAGATCAAGAGCGTTTGGATGCGGAGGGCGAAGCATTTAGGCGTGAATTCGGCATCAAGTACCCGGGCCATATGTCAAACCAGTGGCCGTGTGGTTGCCAGATGCCGTGGGATGACTCTGACTCTGACGCCAACTAGGAAGAGGTGATGAGGTTTGCGGATTCCGATTTTTGCATTTGCATGGCGAAAGAGTGAGACTGTGATTCCTTGTAGATACTCCTCTAGATGCATTCGTTGGGATGATAAGAGTAGAAACTGGTTTTTGACTTTCACGGCTTTGCAGTTTGTCGAGGGACAGCGCGGTCGTCTGGCAACTAACCGAACTTGGGTAATTTTGGTTTTCATACCATGGTTGTGGTTCTGTCGGTGAGAGGGATAACCGACCTGGGATTGTCATAATGATAGAAAAACGAAGGCCAAACGCATGGAGAGTTCTTGGCTGTGCTTGTGGCTCTTGATCATGCGCGCTTGTCTGTCGTGCTCGCTGTAGTCTTGACGTTCGTGCCTTCTTCATTCACTCGACTCACGCTAGTACGTCTACCTTCAGCCTTTGCCAATACACTCCACCTCACTAAATCGCTTCCAACTACCCTCCCTAATTTTAAACCTCTCAGCGTTATTCCGCACAGCGTTTGTTTGGTGTCGCCAGCTTACCGTTTAAGAAAGGCTCCCTCGGTCCTCCCGCTTTCAACGACTCAACGCAAGGACCAGCCACTGAGAGCGCTACCTGTTTGCCGGAAACGACTCTTAGCCTGCCTAACGTCGTACGCTTCTGTTTCTCTCACCCTCTTTACACGCCATTTGCCATATACTCCGCTTACACCTAGTCCTACGGTTGTTTGCAGTCCGTCAGCGCCTCGAGATTGAGAGCTACCTCAAAATCGAGACAGATACTCGCCGTATAGACTTCCCCAAAAGTAAATAGCAGTCCTTGGATTCTCTCTCACTCAATCTTCGGCTCCGTTCTCGTCAGACAATTACATTTACGACTCTCTCGAAAGCGCCATATCACGCTCTCTTTTCTGACTTCTAACGTCGATATCAACCTGGATCCACCGCTTACGACATACAAGTCGCCTTTCAAAAGGCTATTCGGCGCCACTCGGGATAGGTTTCTATCCATCATGGAACTTGATCCTCGCAAGCGTCTTACACCCGCGTCAACATCTGATGGCTCAGCACATGAGCGAGATACTAAACGCATCCGGCTGGACACTAGCCTAACTCACGGTCAGCCAATCGGGTTCCCCAGCTCGAGCAACATAGCCTTTTCTGCGACACCACAGTTACTGAACCCATTTGAAACGCCTCCGTCAAGCGCTCGTCTGCCGAAGAAGACTCCTACTGTGTCTCTCAAGCTTGTCATTCCCAAGCCCGAGTCGACGGACAAGGAGAAGCAACAGCTCGCGGCTCGCAAAGGTGCAGCAACCAAATGGGCGAAAGGCGGGAAATTGCGGCGACCCATGCCAGACAACAAGGAAATCAAGGCCGCATACAATTTAAAGCTCATGCGTCACTACCCCGCTGCTCCCACTGCTCCAGATACAACCGAATCGGCAG
Organism: Massarina eburnea CBS 473.64; assembly: GCA_010093635.1. NCBI lineage: Eukaryota > Fungi > Ascomycota > Dothideomycetes > Pleosporales > Massarinaceae > Massarina > Massarina eburnea. Next base: position 1,312,447 of record MU006778.1, read on the forward strand.
CGAATCCAGCATCGATACCAGCTGGCGAGGACAACTTCATCAGGCCTGTGATCCAGAAATCCGAACGCATGACCAAGCTCCTCAAGTCGTTTCCCAAATTCGAGGTCCCGGCCACAACGATTACACACTCCCAGTGCATGATCGACCAGAATGCCCTCGAGTACAATAAAAAGGCGACCCAAAACGAGAACGCTCAGAGGCAGGCATGGAAGAGCTTTTCGGGTCAGAATCCACGGCTCGGAGTGCAAGTTATGGTTGAGTCGGCGCTGCCTTTAGATGAGATGAATAAGGAGAGTCGCGGCAAGTCGAATACCCTCCCGGAGTGGATCAAGTACAAGACGAGCAAGTTTGCTCAGGAGGAGGGCGCAAAGGTGGATAAGAGGAAGAGGAAAAGGTGGGCTTAGGAAGCCGACTCGGAGTGCACGTGGCGTGGTCACCCGCACGGCTTTTGATGTCGACTTGGAAACAAGGATTAACATTGGATTGGATTGCTGATGGTGAGGGACGAGGTAATCTGTGCTAGCCTATAAGCTTTCAGACGCGCAGGCTATTGATTTATTTGGAACTTTTCGGCATGCGGTTGCAGATGGAGATGGATATTCTAATAACGTCGACACAGGGCCGGTGAAGAGTGGCTTTGTACACTATACTTCGTAGTGCAAGCTTTTCTCTTCAACGATTATATGACATATCATGGAAATGGAACGCTGCTTACGTACCCCTATAATATATCACTTACCACCTAACACTTGAACTTCTCCATCCTTAACGTGAGTGATACTCATGTCCCTCAACATCCTACCGAATACTTTGGGTACACCGATATAATTCAGTCCCTACAATCCTTTGTTGAGATACAATGATTTTTCATTTTTAAAAATACTTGCCATTTTTACAGAACGGTTCCATGGAATCGGGTTTAAAAATGCCTTTAGACCCGCTTTCTCTTCACGATAACGATTTTTTAGATGTAACGGTTTTTGCCACTATTTTCACTTTTTGAATAAATATCCTTCCTACTGCGCCGTTTACGAAGGTTTCTTTTTGCTACCTTATTCACATCTACTGAACCAAGTCACTACTACTTTTCCCAAACAACTTCAAGACTAGTACCTACTTTACCTTACCACCTTAACACAACGTACTTAACTACGGTAAGTTACCTCACAAAGTACCCTCTTGGAAGCAAAAGCCAACGCAAAAAAAAAGGTATCCCAAGGACCTTTTCTCAAAACACCAAACCCAACAAAACCTCACCAAACACCAAGCCACAAGACATAAAAAAAAATGTCTTCAACAATCCGAAGTCCCATCTCTCGCACCATCGAGGAAGAACCGTACAGTTCGCCAATGACTCTACTCCAAGAGTCTGTTTCCCCCCTCCCCCCCTCCGCATCCCCTTCCCCCCCAACAATCACAATCACAACATCAACATCACCCCCCACCCTCCCCCAACCAACCGACCCAACCGCACACCTCTACTCCCGCCCCCCACCAGGCCTCCAACGCCTCCTCCAACGCAAGCAACTCGCCCGAAAGACCGAGGGCCCACGCACACCACTGTCCCGCCGCGTCCATCCACAGCCGGCGCAGAACAGTCTGCGCTTCAGCAAGGATGCGCACAAGTTGTTCGACGAGATCGATCATACGCCGCTGGTGCGGAGGTTGGAGAATGGGAGGGTGGTGTCTGTGAGGAAGTTCGGGCCGGGTGTGTCTAGGAAGGAGGAGGAGGCTTCTGGACTGGGGGGTCTGAGGAGGTCGCTTCGTGTGCGGAATTTGAGGGAGGGGAAGGTCGTGGGGGGTCGTGGGGTCGTGGAGGCGGAGGCGGAGGCGGAGAGGGAGATGGTGAGGGAGGTTAGGAGGTTGAAGGGTTTGATGGGGTTGAAGAGTAGGGTGCTTGTTAGGGGGGAGGGGGGGTGGCATGGTTGGTGATTGGGGGGTTTGGTTCTTGGTGTTGGTGTTGGTGTTATTCTTGTTGTTTTCTTTTCTTTTGTCTTTGCTATGGTGGGGTGGTTGCTTGTTTATCTGTCTTTATTGGGATTCTTATGGCGTTACGTTTCGTGAGTGGTTTTGAGATACCCTTTTCCATTTTCATATGCAATGAATGCGTTCTTTTTTTTATACTATTGACTACGTGAAGTGTTTCGTGTGTATCTCTGCAGTACTGCACTATATGACATTAACGTTGGATTGAGGCTTGAAGTACCCCATACCTCCTTTTGATTTCACTGCTCCATTGGTGTTACTTACTACCGAACCTTAGGAAGGATAATACTTTATAGCATGGATCTGGGTTTTGGACACAGTACACCCCAAAAATACAATCAGCTCATCAAACATGATACGTCCATCTAATAATCATAAAAGCCTTTCCCACTCTTCTTCCCTAACCAGCCCGCATCCACCATCTTCTTCAACAGCACGGAAGGCCTATACTTCGAATCCCCTGTATCCTCATACAGCACCTTCATAATCGCCAAACATGTATCCAGGCCAATAAAATCGGCCAACTGCAGCGGCCCCATAGGAACATTCGTCCCATTCTTCATAATGCTATCAATATCTTCTTTCTTACCCACCCCGGTCTCCAAACAGATGACTGCTTCATTGATATACGGCATCAAGATGCGGTTCGCGAGGAAGCCCGGTGAGTCGGCGCTGAGCGACGGGATCTTGCCCATGCGGGTGCAGAACTCGAGTGCGGTGTCGATGGTGGATTGCGAGGTTTGCAGACCGGTGATGATCTCTACGCCTTTTTGGATGGGAACGGGGTTCATAAAGTGTGTGCTTATTACACGCGAGGAGGCGCTGAGGTCGGTGGGGTCCGATGGGGATGTGGAGGCGGCGATGCGGGTTATGGAAATGGAGGATGTGTTTGTTGCGAGGATGGCGTGGGAAGGGCAGATTTGGGCGAGTTGGGCGAATATTTTAGTTTTGAGGTCGGAGATTTCCTGCGGTGTGTTAGATGGTGTATAGAGTCGTGGGCTGGGGTGGTGGGCTGTGTACTGGGACGGCCTCAATGACGAAGTCTACGGAGGAGAGATCTTCTATCTTGGTGCTGGAGGTGAGTCGCTCTCTTGCTGCCACGGCATCGTCTTTGGTAATCCTGCCCTTTCCGACATCTTTCTCGAGAAGCTTGTCCGCGAACTTGAGGCCCTTGTCAATCGAAGCTTGGGAGCTATCGATGATTTGTACGGGAACGGAAGCCTTCTGTGATGCTACGAGAGCTATACCAAGACCCTGACTAAGTTAATTGGGCTCAATAGAAGTGTAGTGACGAATATACCATCTGTCCGGCTCCAATGACACCCAGCTTCTTGACCTCGGCGGCAGCGCCTATGGAGGGAGTTGCGCTGAAGCTGCGGCATTGCTGCTTCGCCACGCGTGCAAATGCACGTCTCGACACGGTTGAAAACATTCTATGAAGATGAAGCACGAATATGGGAGTCTCAAAGTGAATGTATCAACATGTGATGCGGGCAAAGAGATCCATGTCAAGGACCGATGGTTTCCGTTACCGAGGCATGTGAGTTTGCGCTTCACTACGGCGGGCCATTGTCGCCAAACACGACGACAGTGCACTTTACGCGCTCCATCGCGTCGCGTCCATCGCCAGAGCCATCGCGGGACAACGGGCACCTCCGCACACCTCCGCACATCAACCACCGCAATGGCCCAAACGACGCTGGACGAGTGGGCAAAGGACCCCGTAGACCCCGAGATTCGCGCCCACGTCTACAGTCTCATCACTGCGGCAAGTATACTCGTCACTTTGTTCCTGTCACAGCCTCGCTAATGGATTGTAGCTCGGCGGCACTGGCGACAACGGCACCTACCAACTCGGAGACGACGTGATATTGTGTTTGAAGGACCTGAAGAGATGGCTGAAGCTCGCCGACCAGCAGTTGAACCGCCGTGATGTTGCTCGCTGCATGGCCGAGGCGAACCTGGTGAAGGGCGACCTGCTGGAAATTCTTGCGAAAGTATCGGATAATTTGATGCACGATGTGCGAAAGCAGAAGATTGCAGTCGCGACCCGTACGTCACAAAATACAAGGACGATGGGTATATGCTGACGATGCGTAGTGGAACTCCTCGTCCCCTTGACCTGGCCGTACCAAATCGATCCCATCCAAGCAACCGTAAATCACCACCGACACGGTCCGTATGTCCAGCTGGCCCAGATCGGATACAAGCGCGCTATACTGCAGTATGATCGTGCGAAGATCCTCCAGACGACAGTGCGGATCGCCCTTCCATCCATGGCCGTGCCGATTCGAGAGCGGACTCCGCGAGACGAGGGCATCATCCGCATCGCCCTGTACTTCATTCGTAACATTGTCATGCTGTCGGCCCCCAAAAGCGTTCCAATGGATATAGACGAGGCGGAAGTGGCGCGCTCGGCCGTAATCGACGCTTTTCAGGACCAGGATATTTTTCAGCTTCTGCTGAGTGTGGCGTCCAGTATTGGCGAGGATTTTGTCTCGCAAGACGTGGTGGTGCTGGAGATTCTGTTCTTCCTGCTCAAGGGCATCGATGCAGAGAAGCTGTTCATGCAGGAGAAGAAGCTCAAGAACAAGAACACGGAGGAGCTCAAGAATTTGATCCAGAAGGAAAAATCTATGCTGGCAGGCCATGCGCGAAATGCTCCTACCCGCCACAATCGATTTGGCACTATGATCTGGCTCAAGCAGGATGATGACAAAGTTTCCACCATTTCGGGACAGGACGTTCTAGGCAGGGCGCAGGAGGCGATGCACAAGATGGACAAGACCAAGAAGTGGAACAAGCCTAGGCGCCCCGGTCACAAGCAAGATCAAGAGGAAGAACGCGAAGAGTTCGATCTTCCCGTAGCTTTGACGTCTTCAGCACAAAAACACATCAAAGCCTTCGTTGAGGAGTTCCTGGATTCGTCTTTTAATCCGCTGTTCCTGCACCTACGAAAAGCGCTCGAGCGAGGAACGGAACGTGTAGAGACACGCCATTCACGACAATACTTCTACCTCGTCTCCTGGTTCCTGAGGGCAGAATGCGCCCGTCGCCGGACCGTAAAAGAGAAGGCGGCGGATCCAAAGAGCAACGAAGCCTTGACCGCGGAAGATGAGAGTTACGGTCTCGTTGCCGAAGCCATGACACAGGAGGCATTCATTCTTCTTAACCGGTTCATGCAAAAGAGCGAGGACGAAAAAGCATGGCAGGACCTGAATGCTGGCATGAAGTGCTTCACCCAGATCTTGCTTACCGTGCAGGAGATGTCGGAATCGGCTCTTGACGACGATCAAGATATCGCCGAGAACATTCAAAACCGTATCTTTTACGAAGAGACAACACACGACCGCGTCGTCCACACCCTTCGATCGTACAACGGCCAAGGCTTTGGCTTTTTAGATGCGGTCACAGAGCTGGCGCACGTATTCTTGCGGATGTTGGAGCGCTACTCGAAACAGAATGTCGACTTGCAGGTGCGCTCTAAAACCCGAGCTCGGAAGATACGCAAGAAGCAAGCTCAAGCCGAGGGGGGAGATGATGGGGAAGAGGGCAACGTTTCGGAGACTGAAGACATTGAGAGCGCGCAACGGACAGTATCCGAACGGAAATTCGACTTCACTCGGTTCGCGGCCAAATTTGTCAACCAGAGCAGTGTGAACACATTTGTTGCCTTCGCACGATACTACAGCGAGCTCAGCGCTGAACAGCTCAAACGCGCACACCGCTTCTTTTATCGAGTAGCTTTCAAGATGGACATCGCTGTCCTGTTATACCGAGTGGACATTTTGGCGCTATTCAACAAAATGATCAAGGGTCCGGAGGGATTAGACACACAGTCGCCGGCTTTCAGAGAATGGGATGAATTCGTAAAGCACTTCTTCCGTTCGGTAGTCAAGCGGGTACAAGACACGCCGGAGCTCTATGTGGAGATGCTGTTTAGTAAGATACCGGCGACAATTTTCTTCCTTGAACATGGATACGAGCGAGAAATGCCCACGCGAACACCGCGAGCACCAGCAGAACTTGAGGTCAAACCTGGGATGGAGAAACCGGAGCAGATCGGTGTAGCTGTAGGCGTGCTAGTCAATCAGCAAAAGTCAGATGCATTGCACTGGGCCCGCGATGTCCTTGCGTCGGCGGTTGAAGAACGAAAGGCGTGGGAAGAGATGGAAGAAGCCCGCAAAGCGATTGCTGCGGCCGAAAACGCTGAAGTAGAGCCTGCTACCGAAAGCCCAGATGATGATGCTCCCAAGCCTCCTTCAATCTGTGAGTACATATTGACGTTCCCAATAGCATATGCTAACGTTCGACAGTGGTCAAACCCGATAACGAAGAACGCCGTGTCGCAATGTTCAAGGACAACAAGCTTCGCCTACTGATGGAGCTCGTGGGCTTCACCCGCTTAGGCGCCCATGATGATCCTGAGGCATCTTGGCTTGTTCCATCATCCCTGACATCGACGGAGCTGCAGGAGGCGATCGATTTGATCCGCAAATTCGAGTTCGACCTTCCGATGTACGAGGATGGAAAGGGTCCTGAAGATATGCTTCGAAGCAAGGCAGCAGCCGCCCGCCAACCCACCCGCCGCGCAGTCTTTGATGACGACTCGGACGGCATAGATCACGATTCTGAAGAAGACCGTGGTGAATATGCACTTGATGGGCCGACGGCGAGAAAGGGAGATGGCGCAGCTAGAAAGAAGCTCAAACGTAGGAAGACGAGGTCACCGGTGGAGCTCGACGACGAAGAAAAGGAGGAAAGGGCGCAGAACAGGCGGAGGAAGGAAGCCGAGAAGCAACACAAAGTCAAGAGTACAATGTTTGTGCACGATTCTGACGACGAAGATGACGAGGAGAGGGATATAGAGTTCTTTGCACGGGAAGAGCGAATTCGTTCAAAGACGAATGTTGCATTCAGTAAGGGAATGACTTTAGAAACCTTGGATGCTGTATCGAACAAGAAGCGAAAGGCATCCGATGCATCGTCAGAGGACGTACCAAAACGGCGGAAGACACCCCCCAAGCGCAAAACTGGACCGTTCGATAGCGATGAGAGCGAGGAGGATGAGCCGGAGACTATTAGCAGCAGGGCCGAGTCTGCAGACGCAGGAGCTGTTCTCGAGGATAGCGAGGACGAGGCCACTAACACCCCGTTGTCTTCACATCTTGTAGCAAATGCGGCAAAAAACCAAGATGTGACGATGGCAGATGCAGATGATGACGACGAGGAAGATGACGTCCCGGTTGTACGGAGGCCTACTGCCCGGAATACAAGAGCTGGGTTTGTTATTGATAGTGATTCGGAGTAGCATAGTTTGGGGTAAGGTATGTGTATTGGATGCATAGGTCGGCGTTGTAGGTATGGTGCCAGCTTGAATACCCTCAATTTCATGATCGTCACGTTTTCTTCACTATCATTCCTGTGTGCCATATGGCGGTAGAGCTTCGGCGTTGGCGTGAGTGCGAGTGTGAGTGTGCGTGTCTGCACGCGTTTGGTTTCCCTTTCATCTTCACTTTAGACTCGCTGTCTAGGCAAACGGAATTCTCGAGATTATCGTTTGCACCGGCAGTTGTCCTGAGCCATCGCACCTTCCCTCTTAACCAGCGTGGGGTGCCCTCTTTTCGTCTCTATCGTACCTGCTCTGTCCACCTCACCTCAATCCTACCACCTGTCTCCATCATCTTGGGCACACTCTCCTGTAAGTACCCCATCCTTATCCACGCTGAGTCACGTTGAGCCATGCTGAGTTATCCAGATCGCGAGAAATTTCTGCAGATTCGTTCTCGCTGGGAATCGGTTCAATCTGAGGGCGACAGACCGTGCAAGATGGTCGGTCGTAGAGAAAAGTCCATGGGCCACCAACCCGTCACGAACGACGAGAACACTGGCCCTAGCAGCTTCCGCCGGAAGCTCAGCCATGGCTTATCCTTCATCTCGAGTCCGCTTGCGCAACGCAAGACCATACACGAAACCGGCCTTTCACTGAATACAGCCGGCCCAGTCGTGAGGGCGCCGATCCTATCTCGTGAACCCGATGGCGAGCCCTCCTCGTCCAGCGACTCGAAAACCGGCCGTGACCCACCAGTGTTGCGTAAGACGCCGCCATCGTCCAACGGCACGGGAAAAGAGAATATCTTAGACGCCGACGCGACACCCAAGCCGTTGCCACGATCCCAGACCATGAGCTTCATTCCACGTCCGAATCGAAACAGCTCGATGACTTCGACGGCCGAGTCAGATACGGGATCTGTGGTGAAGTCAACCATTGTCAGCTTGGAGAAGATAGCAGCGACTTCATCGTCAAAGATACCTACGCCTAGCCCGCCGGCCTCTGAACGGCGAATCTCGAGCCCTCGACAGTATACCACAGCTCTTACGGCACAGCAAGCAAAGCATGTCGCTGCTGGTAAAGCTTTCCACGGAGCTGGTGTCCGCGTGCCTTCGAAGTCGTCGTTGCGTTCACGTACTACACCCAACCTGACCCAACTTCCGCGCTCGCCACGTTCAACAAGCTTCATGGCTCATAGACACTCAGTGGTCCCCAAATCGTCTGCAGCCACGGGTTCCGGTAAGGGAATTCTCAAGGAAAATACGTCGCCGCCAACACAGCATCACAACAAGCGACTGTCTCTAATTAAAGAGAACTCGCCGCAGCGCCAGAACCTAGCATCTCCCAAGACATACGCGACTCAACGCTCATTGGGCCACAACTCCTTTGTGACACCAAGTAAACAGATGAGCCCTGCTACGCCGTCGACGACGACACGCCAACGAAGTTCACAGCAGGTGACGCAAACGCCATTAGCACAACAGCGAGCGTTGCCCAAGCAAAATCGGGCGAGCCCAAAAGATGCATCAAACCACACACCCAATGTAAACGGCAGTGCCATCTCCCAAAATCGACTGCTAGGCCCTATGAGCCCTCCTACTCCACCAAAGGCTAAACAAGTAAATGCACGACCTTCTTTGCCCCGATCTAGTACGGAAAAGGACTTCCGAAAGCGTACATTTACGACACCTAGGCGGAGTGGTATGTCGCGATTTCAGGGGGGAGCGGGCCATGAGGTGAGACGTCCTCTTCTCCCTCGTTCCTTCACAGTCCAAGATTTGGGACGCCTTGAGACGCCTCCTCCCGTTCCATCCATACCAGACCGTTTCAAGCTTCCACCTTTGCCTATAGTGCCAGAGGAGGGGAAAGACTCCCCAGGAGTATCTGATAGGCCACCGCCCAACACAATTGTAATGGTTGACTATCCTACATATGGTAAGGCTACGACTACAGGCAAATTGCCCTCGTCCGCTTCCGCGCCAATCCTACACGGAAGGGACAATACGCTGCCAATGCACCGGTACTATTCTGGCCAAACGACAGGAGTGGGCTCTAATGGGAATGACGATGTTAAGCCCCTCAAATCGATCCTAAAGTCGCCATCTGGGCTACTGATGCTGCAGCCAAAGTCCGAACTTTCACTGCCCATGACAAACGATGTCATTGCTGAGAGTACTAGCGCTGCTGAGTTTACAGCTAACCTGCTTCTCAAGATACGAGTCAAAGAATATATGCCCATGCTGTATTGGGCCGGCCGGTTTCAATCTCGATTCGACCAGTGGCGTACCGAGGCAATGCGGGCCCAACTTGATTCCCGGTACTATATCACAGGACCACTCGGAAGATGCAACCTGGATCAGGAGGGTAAAGCCGCGTGCCATATTTTCATGCAGTTGCGTGACTTATGTGTCTCTAATGCTGCGGCAGATAGTCTCTGGGTAAGTGAAGAACATCGCTGAACATGGAGCTTGGACTGACCATCGATTCCTAGGAATATGAACTCAGTTATCGACGCGAGCATAAGCTGCTTGGTACGTACCACAATATAGAAAATGAGAGACATAAGACAATACGGCCAAGGACGAGCTGTGATGGTTCCCTATTGAATGGGCTTTACTAACTTTGTACCCAAATTATAGGAAGGGAATACGAGCTCTATCCGATCAACAAGTACCAGCGCGACGGATCAAATATGGGTTCAATTGGTCGAGCTGTCCGCAAGCTCACCCCACGCAAGAGTAGCTTTGTCAACCTTATCAAGGGGAAGGGTTGGAATACGGATGATGTGAGTTCTGGTTCGAATTCGAACGGCACCTACGCGTTCTCTTCTGGAGGAAGCCATGCCTCGTCTGGACACGGTTCTTAACGATCGACGTATGCATATTTCGTCGACACGCACCACACGCCGATTATAGCGGAGGAGATTACGGAAATGTTTACTATACGATAAGTGTGTCTCATATGGGGTGGATGAGGTGGAACTTTGCTTTGTTCTGGGAGATGGTGTGTGCGTGTATCAACGCCTTCGCACCATGTATCCAGAGTACAATCTTGTCTTGTCACTCGGAAAGTCTGCTATTAGGCAGTGAGTGATTGGCGCAAGAAATCGAATTTGACAGTCGACAGCGCTCTATTCTACTCGAACGATTATGGTTTAAGAATATGCGGGATCAGTTATGTCTGGTTCATGCATGTACACAAAAAGTAGCTAATCATCACAAATGTTCATTCACTTCTCTCTACTCCTTCCCCTCCATCTCCAACTTTCTCATCTCCTCCACTCTATTCCGCTCATCCTCCCAAGCCTTCGCAATAAACTTGCTATGGCTCCCCCTCGCCACGAGCCCACCCCCGGCATTCATGAACCGCACACTGGTAAACGCCATTGTCTTGCCGAACTTGTCGCAGACTACTTCCCCCTTTAGAAGATCTCCGGCCTTTCCGCCAGAGGAGAGATAGGTTACGTTTATGTCGGTACTGACGCCTGTGCTGTATAGCCCGCGAGAGGCAACCGCGAGACTGCCGCTTAGGTCCGTTAGGGTGGCTAGGGTGCCGCCGTGGAGGATTTGGAGGCGGTTGGTGTGGTGTTTATGGATGTCGAGTTCGAAGCTTACGCGGCCGGGGGTTGCGGCGGTTACGCGGAGCTATGGGGCGTGGGGGTTAGGGGGGGTTCATAAGAATGATGGGAGGGGTGTATGGTTTATGGTGGGTTATTGAATGTGAAGGGGAGGAATGAATGAAGGGAAGAAAATTGTGAGAAAATTGTGGGAAAATTGTGGGAGAGAGGGATGGGATGTACATTATCTAGCAATCTATAATGTGTTAATTAGTTTATGTGTTGGAATGATTTGGTAGGATACGATGGGACTGACCGAGGCTCTAGACCTGATGTTGCACGGAATGACTCCCAGACCTGCTCAATTGATTAGATTGTTGGATCACTGTGTAGCGTAGATGCACAGGGCTTTTCTGGGAGAGCGTACGGAGCGAACGAATTTGAGCGTGGTCATTTTGTTGTCGGTTGGAGTGAAGGATGAGGGAGTGATGTTCGGTAGTGCATCTTGCGATGGGCGGATCGGCTGAGCAGGGGTGGGGTGGAGATCCATTTCAGCCCCACGTTCCGCTCCTCTCCGCCAACGCCGCCGTTCTCCGCTCTTGGCGCGTTTTCCCGACTTCATTGAACGAACTGCTTTCGTCCACCCTTTCACTCGCGACTACAAACGCTTACATCTGCGACCTTTTGAATCGCAGACGAACCATGATACCTCGGTAGTCACGAATTTTCAACCCACATCAACAAAGATGTCGGTGTCAACGTCTCAAGCGCTCGATTACCTCGAGCAGCTACCCGTCCAGACGCATAGGAAGCTGTACGAACAGCCGTCGACGGTGCTAGCGATATTCCGATGCATGCTACCGCATTTAGGTAAGCATTCTGAAGCTACAGAATGGCGAAGAATGGGAGCTAACGCGTCGCAATAGCAAAAAGCATCGTCATGGGCATGCTCTACATGCCTACACCTATATCCTCCCCCGACCTCGACGCCTGGTTCCGCCCCTCCGCCGCCAAACTCAAGCGCTCCAGCCTGGAAATCCTCGAAAAACTCCACATCGTATCCCAGAAACAGCTGGACGCGGTCAAACACACCGCGTTCACGCTATCCCCGGGCTTCGCGAAGTCATTGCGCCAGGCGCTCGAGGGCTCGGGCACACATCGCTCGTTCGGTGTTCCTGCGCCCCCGACCAGCGCGCGCAAAGTCAGTGTTGCGGAGCTAGATGATTATGCGCGGATCCAGTGGGAGAGCATTCTGTTTTATATGGTCGGGAGTACCGTGGGGTTTCATGGCGGCGGGGGCATGGCGAGGGATATTGGGAAGGGGACGAGGAGTTTGCTGGAGGCTGGCGACTTCGTGGGTAAGAAATTTGGCGGTGGGGTGGGGATTACAAGGACGGGGTTTATGTTCGTGTTGCAGGATACTAATGCGCAGGTTTGGAGTCTGCTGATTGAGTATTTGAAGCATGTGAACCAGGTACGTCGAAAAGTATACTTCTATCCCATATAAAATGGGATGGATTGAAATAATACACGCTTGCTAACTATGCGTAGCTCGGCATGTCAGAAACGGACGTCCTCTCCTTCCTCTTCATGCTCGGCTCCCTCGAACTTGGCCAAGACTACAGCACATCTACCCTCTCGCCTACCCAACTTCAAATGCTTATCGACCTCACCGCCTTCGGCCTCGTATACCGCACCTCGGAAAACGCGTCCACCTTCTACCCCACGCGGCTCGCCACGACACTAACCTCGGACTCCGGTGCACTCTCCGCGACCAACAATCCGCACGACCACGCCCCGGCCCCCTCGGGCGGCGCCACCCAAAAAGGCTTCATCATCGTCGAAACAAACTACCGCATCTACGCCTACACATCCTCACTCCTCCAAATCGCCGTCCTCTCCCTCTTCTGCAAACTCACCACCCGTTTCCCGAACCTGGTCTCCGGAAAACTGACCCGCGCATCCATTTCGCGCGCCGTCCAGACCGGCATCTCCGCCGACCAGATCTTGTCCTACCTAGATTCCCATGCCCACCCTCAGATGCAGAAATCAGTGCCCTTCCTTCCGCCCACCGTGACTGACCAGATTCGCCTCTGGGAGCTCGAGGGCGAGAGACTAGAATGCACGGATGGGTATATGCTAAGGGAGTTCCCGAGCGATAAGGATTATAGGGATATGGTCAAGTATGCCGAGGATTTGGGCGTTCTGGTTTGGAAGGATGATGGGGAGAGGAAGTTTTTTGTGAATCGCATTGAGCAGATGCAGGAGGCGTTGAAGAAGCAGGGGCAGAGGAGGGCGAGGTAGCGAGGGGAGAGGTGGTAGTGGATGGAGGGTGTGGTATTGTTTTGAGTAGAGGCATTTTTTGGTGTTCATGAGGCGTAGGGTAAAATGGGGTCTGGAGGTTTGATATCCTATGATTTAGAGGAGCGAAAGATTGCCTGCATGATATGGATGGCCTCGGCCTCCTGAAATAGTGGTCAAGAATAAAACATCAGATCCAACGACATAAAATGTAAGACCACCAAACACAGAAAAAGAAAAGAAAAAAGTAAGCGCTCTTTCGCAGGTGGTCATCATATCTCCCATTTCGATCTGGTATCTCATTACACGAAGAAACAAAACTATAAACTAATTTGACGCCAAAAAAATATGCACTCGCAAGCCCTCGCTCCCCTTGACCCATTCCCATTCCCATCCTAATTCATATCATATGCTACAAACAAACTATCTTCCCCGTTCATGCCGCCTCAGACGCATTATACCCCCACGACATCATCCTGAATCAATACATCTTCCTCACGATCCCCATCCTCATCATCTACATCCATAGCCCCCGCCGCATCCCCATTCAAAACCTCTTCCTTACCGACACCATTCCCAGCCGCGCCACCCTCACCCCCACCACCACCACTACCAACACCCTTCAACATCTCCACCTTCGCCTTCGTCATCTCATACACATACTTGCCCAAATGTTCCACGCCCTCCATCTCCGCGACCCTCTCCTCGGGCACGACGTCCCCGATCTGGCGCGTATGCGCCGCGGTGTACATTTCATCGGTCACGAGACGCAGTTTTGTGGGACGCGAGAGTAGGATGTCGAAGGCGGGTTTGAGTTCGAAACAAGCGGAGAAGACGCTTGCGCGGCCTAGGATGTAGAGGCCGAGACGGGCACGCGAGAGGGCGACGGTGAGGCGGCGGATGTCGCGGAGGTAGCCGATTGTGCGGGTGCGGACTAGGGAGAGGATGATGTCTAGGGGGGTTTGTTAGGGGTTTGCTGGGTAGGGTAGAGAGGGTAGAGAGGGGAGAGGGAAAGGGAGGAGTAGTACTTACAATCATTCTGCTCGCCCTGGTACTTGTCCACGGTAGCAACGATTCTCGGCAGTCCGAACAATCTATTCCCTCTACACCTATGATTCAAGACATCCTTGATCAGCGCCCGCTGTCCCGCATAAGTTGTCAAGATCGAGATCTTTTGGGCCGGGTACCCTAAAAGTCGCATATACATGTACAGCGCGACCGTATACTCGGCCTCGCCCAGGTTCTGGATGAAATGAGGCGTGGGTTCCATCTCGCCCTTGTTTTTGTAATCCGGCACGTCGATGAACTGGTAGTCGAAGCCGAAGCCGGGATTCGCGGTCGTGAACTCTGGGCTCGACACAACGGATGACAGGTTCCCGAAATTCGGGTATCGCCATTTATACAATTCGGCGATGGACGGGCGCGCGCGGCCCTGCTGGTCGAGCATGATAGTCGGCACGCCGAGGCGCACGAGCCGCAGAAACAGCGACTGCTCGAGATTGGCATACTGTCTGAAAGCGAGATTCTGTATGATGGGCGAGTTCTGGAGATGGTCGCCGCAGAGCACAATGCGCTGCAGCGGGAGTTCGCCATTCTGCGGGTTTTGGAGCGCGAGGGGGATGAAGTTTTCGATTTCGGTGATCTGGGCTGCTTCTTCCATGATCACGTTGTCGTAGTGGAAACCTAGGGAGGCAATTTCTTGTCGACGCATTGCTGCGTGTGTTGAGGTCATTGCGATGATGCGGGCTTCTTTTACGAGAAGGTAGTTCGCTTTATCGCGTGGGTTTCGCAGAATCTCGAAAGGACGGATGTCCTCAAGCTCCGTGAATATCTTCTCGACATGGTGGTAGCAACCTTGAGCAATATCGGCGAGTCGTTCTTTGTCCACGCCCGGTGGGAACAAAGGCTGCGGTGCATCTGCAAAGTACTGTTTGAACGGGAATTCGGCGATTATTTGTTCGCTGTTGGATTCCGGGGACGACACATTGTCCCAATATTGCGTCCAGGCAGGCTTCACATAGACCAGATTGAAGTAATCTGCAGTTTCGCACGAGCTGCCATGAGCACCGGGCGCGCCAAAGTTCTTCGCTAGGCGATCTACTTCAGACAGATAGTATGTGCCTCTCTCCAGGAAGGACTCTACACGGCCATGCTTGCTGTAGCTGACCTCTGTCTCGAGCCCCTCCTCACCATGTCCCAAACGCAGGAGGTGGCGCTCGTCGATATCGAGCGCCACAATCTTCTGGAAGAGCTGGTTGAGCGCCTGATTGCTGTGCGCGACGAGCAGCGTCCGCTGGTCCGGGAAGTTGTGGTATATATTAGAGATAATTTGGGTCGCTACGTCAGTCTTGCCGGTACCCGGTGGCCCGACCACAACCGTCAGACCAGGTTGAGAGCCTGAAGTAATCGCTTCAATCTGAGCAGGGGTGAAACGGACGGTGTTCAGCTTGGGTGCGTCTGCAGGGTAGGGGCCCATGTTTGGAGGCTTGTAGGTCGAGACATGCACAGGAGATGCATCCTGCACAGGCTGTGCAACCTCAACTTGGTCACGACGCCGTTTCTTTGATGATCGTACAGGTGCAGGGTTAGCTTCAGCATCTGCGGGGAACTCCACAACGTATGGAGGCCCAAAAGATGACTGCGCGTCTTCGTGGGGTTCGATGGATCTGCCGGGCATGGATTCGATCAGGTGCTGCCAGTTCAAGAAGGTATCACGGAAGTCTATCGAATCCAGACGGTTGGGGAGTCGCTTGTACGTTGCCGATGATGGATCGCCGTAACCCAAGAAGACCTCTTGCAGCCATGAGGGTGCTGGAATATCTGAGAGCGTAAGGCGGCGAATGGACTCAAGAATGGGTTGGAAGTTGTTCTCTCGGCCTCGTCGACGCATGACAAGGTTGATCTGCTCGTACACATTCGGCCGGCCTTGCGTAACGCGGTTCATGTCCTCTTGATATTGCTTGGCATCGATGTGGACGATGAGTCTTCGCGTTCGAGCTCGTGGCGGAACGCCATCCGTGAAGGACTGGTCTCGGAGAGGGCGACCATTCTCGTCTTGTATCTGGACTACCGAGGCACTCCTGAGAACTCGGATTCCAAGCTGCTCGGAGGTGTCTTGCTGGTCGTAACCATTTTGCATGGACACGTCTTCAGCCTCCTCGACGGCGAGCAAGAAGACTACATCGTCTGGTCTAAGAGACTCCCATTCTTTCCGTACCGGAAACTGAAGACGGCTGACATCTAGAATGATCTCTGCACGTACGTATGAAGGATACTCCTCGCCAACCCTTGATGGGGCTACGTCGACAATACCAGGCTTTGAGATGGGTATCGACATTCGTGAGAATCCCTTGAAAGTTGTGCTAGCACCTTGTCCACTAGGTTGTACCCTCCTCGCAACATCCTCCATATCCTTGCGAATCCCGTAGAGAGACTCGGCCCTATACAAGATGAACGAGCGCCACAAGAAGTCGCCCATGGTCAGGTACTGAAGGTTCAGCTTTGGTATCGCCAGTGGTCGTGATCCGTCGTAGGACTCGTTGCGTAAGAAAGTCGTCTCATATAGGATCTTCTCGGTGGGTAAGATGGGCATCTCGCGTATGATGTCTTTAAAAGTCGGTCGATATTCTACCAGCCCGAGCAGCGCTTCTATGAAGAACGCTCGATCCTGAACCAAGAAAGTCGATTTCGGATACTCTGTCCGTAGTCCCATGAGCGAGCATAATTGAGCGACTTCGCTGTCGTCTAGCGTTTTAAGGTGACCCTCCAACTCGGCCCTGTTGCCTACGTTGGCGTAGTTGGCCAGAGCTAGCAGCTGAAGCTTCTCTTGGAAGGCCGCAAACCCAACTCTTTGCAATTTCGCTAGTAGGTCGTAGTGTTCTTGGTCATACTCTAGCTTCGACAGCTGCTTTCCTGTTCGGTCCTCGATGGGAAAGTGCGTAAAGTGGCTCAGGAGGACAGTCAGGTCACGGAATAGACCGTGCTCTTCGTCCGCGTACATCGGAGACAGCCTGACTGCGGGTAGTAGGTTCAAATCCCGCACCAGTGTGTTGACGAATCTCCTCGTTGGTAGCTGGCTCTGTAGGTCGGTGAGAAGCTCAACGAAGCGCTCGCAGTAGGCCAAGTTGTCCTGTATTTCTTGTCGCGAGTTGCTGCTGTAGAGGCGATTGATGAAGTCCTGGAGCAACGCGTATAGCCATGATCGCTCAAACTTCAAGCGCGCCTGGAGCACTTCGTCGCCGGCGTCGAAGCGCTTATGCGCCGCCCTCCACACTTTCTTCAGCACCTTGTGCTGGTCAAATTGGTACTCTCGTGCTGCTTCTGAATGCAGGTTCTGCCATATCGCTATGCTAACCAAGGGCGCGCACTCTTTTCGCACCAGGTCGCTGTCCAGCGATTGGAATGCGCCGATGACGAACGATATCAGTTGAGTCCGGATCTTGATCGGCTGCGACGTGTCGATGGTCATGGACAGTATGCGACGGAAGAACGACGAAAAGTCGGCGGGCCTACTCTTGAAGTGTTCCCATGACGGCAGGTTCTCCCTCCTCTTCACATTGACCAGAAGCGCCAGAAGCAGATGGTGGTAGTTCGACGAGTCCTCGGTGAATCCAGGCCATAGATATCTCTCCAGCAGCTGTAGGTTCTCCAGCACGAGTAGCGACGGGTATGCGAAATCGATCTTCTCCAGCTCGTCCCACAGCTCTTTCTTCACCACCTCGGGCCGCACCTTTGGGGCATGGTCTGTGCCCAGCCAGTTCTTCCTGGCTACCTGGGCGAAGTGATTCTCCCCGTGCAGGTCGGCGACGGTAGGACGGGCGTGTAGCGTCGGGGCTTCGGTCGCGGACTCGATTCCTCCTTCGGCTTTGATGTCCTCCATATCTGCGCGCCTTCTCTTTCTATGTTTCCTGTGGTGAGGTGTGGTGGGGTGACAGAGTGACGGGCGCACTCATTGTTGTCGTCCGTTGTTGTCGCATGGAAACCATCAGACGCGCCAAGCAAAAAGTTACCATCCGTCGCGGGAAGCTGGGGCCAAGCACCCAAGCACCCAAGCACCCCCAAGCCAGCCCGCTGGCGGCACTTGCCGTCGTCCTCGAACCTCACCTCGCCCAAGCCCGCACCTCCGCACGCCGCCCCCCCCCCCCCACCACAACACCTCAACACCATGTCCCAGACCGCGACAGAGACACGTTCACAGCCCGTGGTGCCTGACAAGGTGCCCACGGGTGCGTATCCGGTAGGCAATTGGCCCTCGCATGTCGCGCAATGCACGCAAATAGCTGACATTCTCTAGCTCATCGACAATGACCCGTACGCTCTCCATGTTCCTCCGCCGCATGCGAGTACTGATAATGTTTGAAGACACTTCAGCCGCGTCCTGCGATACACCCGCCCCTCCGACTGGCTCTATGGCGCTGGCGTGGGAGCCCTGAGCCCCGGTCTGATGCTCTACTGGGAAAAGATATCGCCCTCGTTTGTCGGCAAGGGAGGCTTCGCACCTATCATGAGGCTCTCCTGTGCCCTTGGAGCTACCGGCTGCTTCGTATTCGCTTACTCAAGGACATGCGGTACGTCTGCCCAACCTTGGGCCAACCCCATACCCGTTCCCAGCCGAGTACTGATACAACTACGACAGCACGCTTCTACGGCGCCCGGGAGAACCGCCGTGAGATTGACATGGACATGCGGGAAATGGTCAACAAAGTCAAGAAGGGCGAGCCGCTGTACGGAAAGTCGGATATGAACGAGTACATGCAGGGCGTGGCGCACAGGAACTCGCGGTATGCGGGTGTGTTCGCCCACGTCATCCCGTGGCCGAACTTGGTCAACCACCCCTACCACGGCGTTGACACGGCAAAGTACTACAGACAGGCGGAGTTGGAGCTGGAGGCTGAGAAGGGCCGGTGAGGGGCGAGCGAAATATGAAAAATGCACATTTCGTTTGGGTTATTGCGGTGTATATAAGTTCAGAGACGCCGACAGGTGTATCAACATGCTTTTCTTTGGGTATGATGCAGACTTATCTATATACATGATGTGACAGACAAAACGTGGCTTTGCTAACCTGAAGCTAGCCTCCCCAGCACAACATCCTTCCCAAAATGCGTCATCTTGAATTTCGAGATCCAGTCATCTCGATTGATGTACCCTCCGCAAATCCTCCTCTTCCCCGTAAACGCACTCCTCCCATGCAACACCCTCCAATTATCAAAGATGAGCACAGTCCCCGGCTTCAACTGCGCCCAATACTCATTCTCTTCCTTCTTTAACATCGCATCCCACTTCCTCGCCGCATCATACCACTTACCCACCTCCCCGATCGGAAGTTCTATAGCAGCGCGGTCCGAAGAATTCCAGCGAATCTGCATCAGATTCCCAGTGGCAACATCGTGCTGGAAGACCGGGAAGCCGCGATACGGCTGAATGGATATTCCGTCGTTACCCGAGGCATGCGAGTGCACATTCGTAGTCGCCAAGATCTCATACGCCTCGGGATCCTCTTCACACAGATCGCGAGCAACCTTGAACCCATCGACCAGCAGACTCGCACCGCCCTCTCCCCCACTGTGCTCTAGCAAATGGAACGCTTGCAAACCTGCCGGGTCCGAGAAGTAAGTCGTGTCGGTGTGCGCCTCGAGTGCTATGTTCGTGTATGCAGTGTCCTTTGACGCGAGGTCGGCCGTAAAGTCGTAGAAGCCGCCATAATGCGTTTCGCGGATGAAGGAAATGCTGCGGAGTAGTGCTTCGGTGGCTTCCGGGGTCGCGGGCGCGAGATCAACGTAGACGAAGCCGTATTTGTGGATTTCCTCGAGGATGAGGGGTATCCTGTCGGTGTGTTCGTCTTTTACTTTGGGAGCCTTTTTGGCGATGGATGAATCCCATAGCTCGATGCTTTGGACATGTTAGAAGCCAAGATTGAGGCAGCGGAGATTATAGGGGATTTACTTTTCGAGACCTTGGCGGATGATGGAACGTTTATCGAAGTGGCCTACTGCGTGCTTGAGGAACTGTTTGCTGTATTGGCTTCGATGACCGTCACTCCCTGCTAGTGGTTACTATGGAAATAGGTACACAGTCGTTGGATAGGTAGAGCTTGTTTTACATTCGACGTTGATTTGGTGTTTTGTTTCTAAGCCAGTCGTAATTGATATGTCTTGCGGAATCTGTGACTTGTCAGTCGCAATGCAACCTAAGAGCACGTACTGGGTTCAGATGTTACGGAGAATGTATCTAGTAGACGTTGTTTAGTGTCTACGTGGACGCAGGCCGCACACTGGCAGTTGTCCCTATCAAATATGTAAGCATGATATCACAGATGTACGTCTTCACTCCACATACCTGAGCCATATGTTCGGTCTGTCGACGAAATGTCAGCCAAGGACCACGCATTCAGATAGACGAATGCCTTACATATCCTGCTCACTAACCACAACCCTCATACCCCGTCCCACCATCTCGCCATCATGACTATCGTCCAAAAGACGCGGCCATGTCCCGGTAGCAACGTCGCTAAAAGTCGTCTGCACCTTCTACTCCAAATGATCAGCCATGTCACATCCATCTCACGTCCATCTACAACAACCAACTCCCTTCGTCACATCTTTCCAAAACGTACATAAGGTCCCTTCATAGTAGACCGTATCGTGCGAACCGAGCACAATATACGCTTCAGTTCTCGGTCCAATGTCAAAAGCTCCGCGTTCGTGCGCTTGATCGGAAAGACTCTCGCTCCTAGTAGACGATCTAGCATCTTCGTGGTTAAGCCCCTGAACTCCGGTGCTGGCTTTTTTGCCGCTGTTGATTTGAAGCACACATTTTGGAGTGATGGTAAAGTCGGGCTTTGCTGGGGAAGACGGGTCCTGTTTCTGCTCAATACATGTATTCGAGCACCTCAAATTCGAGGACATGTGACCTACCGCGCATATTGCACGCGACTCAGAGCCCGTGTCGCGGCCATTGAAAGCTGTACGAGTAATTTGGCTGCAGAAGATGGAGAAGAAGGGTTTGCGGGGTGGTGTTCACCTCAACTAAGACCTACCACCGGCATCTTGGGCGACGCACCAAGAATTCGGTCATGTGACCGTCCGGCATCAAAACGATACAACGTCGCACAAAAAAGCGTGCTGAGATCTACCTCGCTAAAAAAATCATCGCCCGCGAAACCGAGTGGGAGGTGCTTCTTCGTGGTAGCAAAAGGAAGCCACGGCCACGCTCTTCATTCGCGGAAAGATGTAAGAAAAAAAGAAGCGCCCAGAACATGGTCTGGATAAAAAGAATATGCGACACCAGAGGGACTCGAACCCTCAATCTCTACCACCGGAAAGTAGCGCCTTACCATTAGGCCATGGTGCCCGACGAACTGCTCCTTGAATTCTTCAAATTTTTTGGCTTGGAAAATATCTAATTTACTGTCAAACGCATGCTGTACATATCCGTGCGCACGGGAACGCGGGGAGCTTCTATAGAGCTCTCCATTGGTACCACGCACTAGCTAGCCTCAAATATTCGAGGTTGGCACATGAGAGGATGAAGGCAAATCACGAGTTGCTTACCTTAGTTTAATGTGAATGGACGGCAGGTAAGACTTCGAAACATTACAGCTCAAACTTGAAGCACCAAGCCATACTATTATTTATTATGGTTTGTTTATATATGGCCCTTTACACTTTGCCATGTACAGCAGTCACGCATTCCGGTCACGATGGTTGAATGGCAGTATCGTCGGCGGTGAACCATGATCAACGCCGTAGTGCACGGACTATGCTTGGCATCGTTCCGTAGCTTCACTTCGTAATCCAGAGCTGCCTCCGGTCCCAGCTAAACAGCTCAACAACCAACATACCCTCTACCACTCACTCGCGAGCTTTCCGACCCGCACTTCCGTGCATCTCGATATCTCGTATTACATCTCCCAAACATCATCACTATACTGCGGATTCACACCCCGCACACCCGCCACCATGTCAACACTTGAGGACCTTGACGACCTGGAGCGCGAGCAGAAGGAGGACAAGAAGGACGACAAGAAGAAAGATGGCGAGGACGGAAAGAAAGGCGATGGCGATGCAGACATGCAAGATGCCGAACCCGAAGAGGAGGTGCTCGACGAGGAGATCCTGAACCTAGGCACACGAGACATCGTCGCGCGGAAGCGGCTGATGGAGAACGACATGCGCATCATGAAGAGCGAATACCAGCGGTTGACACACGAGAAGTCTTCTATGAATGAGAAGATCAAGGACAACCTGGACAAGATTGAGAACAACAGGTACGGACCATCTCGAGCATGGCCACATCCACCAGTACGTGGCGGGGTAGCATAAGCATATTAACATACCCAGACAACTCCCATATCTTGTCGGCAACGTTGTAGAAATCCTAGATCTTGACGTCACAGCAGAGGCAGCGGAGGAGGGCGCGAACATCGACCTAGACGCCACCCGCGTGGGCAAGTCGGCAGTGATTAAGACCTCCACTCGACAGACCATCTTCCTTCCGCTTATCGGCCTCGTCGACCATGAGAAGCTAAAGCCTGGTGACCTCATTGGTGTGAATAAGGATTCTTACCTTGTGCTCGACACGCTCCCTGCCGAGTACGATAGCAGAGTGAAGGCTATGGAGGTCGACGAGAAGCCGACGGAGAAGTACACAGATGTTGGTGGCTTGGACAAGCAGATTGAAGAACTTGTCGAGGCTGTCGTGTGGCCCATGAAGGAGGCCGAACGGTTCAAGAAGATTGGCATCAAGGCACCGAAGGGTAGGCATACATTCAGTCTAATCGCAAAGCCCATCATTAACAACTACAGGCGCCCTCATGTATGGCCCTCCGGGTACCGGAAAAACCCTTCTCGCCCGAGCCTGCGCAGCTCAAACCGACGCCACATTCCTCAAGCTCGCCGGTCCTCAGCTAGTGCAAATGTTCATAGGAGACGGTGCTAAGCTTGTTCGCGACTGCTTTGCTTTGGCGAAGGAAAAGGCACCTTCAATCATCTTCATCGATGAGTTGGATGCCGTGGGTACCAAGCGATTCGACTCCGAGAAGTCCGGTGATCGTGAGGTGCAGCGAACCATGTTGGAGCTTCTCAACCAGCTGGACGGTTTCGCATCCGACGACCGCGTGAAGGTGCTTGCCGCAACAAACCGTGTCGATGTCTTGGATCCCGCCCTGCTTCGATCTGGTCGTCTGGACAGGAAGATCGAGTTCCCGCTCCCGAACGAAGAGGCACGCGCTCAGATTCTGCGCATTCACTCGCGAAAGATGACGGTAGATGATGGCGTAAACTGGCCTGAGTTGGCCCGCAGCACTGATGAGTTCGGTGGTGCCCAGCTCAAGGCCGTGTGCGTAGAGGCTGGTATGATCGCTCTCCGATTAGGACAGCAAAAGATCAGCCATGAACACTACGTCGACGCCATATCAGAGGTTCAGGTAAGCTATATCGCACACATGTTTCTGACGTCCACTAACATCGTAATAGGCCAAGAAGAAGGATACCGTCAACTTCTACGCATAGTGGGACAGCGGGGTAAAGGGTAGAGCGCTGCATTTGCGTGTCGTCACGGCGCGACTGTAATAATAAATAGAACCGAGGCACGACAAGACAAGTCAGCATCATCTCTTAACCATTGCATCGTCTGTGAAGTCTCATGTTGTACTACTTACCTTTATAGGTATTCGTCTCTCCAAACATCTTCAGCATCCGACTTCTCCCGAAAGTGATGGAATCTCGAGCCGATCAGCGTCAGATTGACGACGAGGGGTATCTGGGACCCTACCGCATGCAAGACATACTCCGTGCCTAATCTGATTCGAAGCCCTGCATTCTGGGGTTGCGATTTTGGCACGCCTTGTCTGGACCGCGTCTGATTGGCTACACCATAAACAGCCGACTGCTCCAAGGCTGAAAGCATAATAACTTCAACACCAAGCTGTTTACGCACGAGGATGCTCGTTCTCACTTGATAGGTCCACATACTGACCTTAGATTTCGTCCCTTTTGAGGTCTGGGGGAACTCTCGGTGCCTTTGTGGTTTGCAAAGGCGCTGGTGCAGGTCTGTCATTTGAAGGAGGAGTCGACATGTGTGTGGTTTGGTTGGCTGAGATGGCTTATGAGTGATGCAAAAGTATGTCTATCATGTGGACTAGTAAGTATAATGGCGATGCGAAGTCGGAACGCTCGTCGGAACTGGTGGGATGTTCTTATATCCCCTTTGTGGTCTTTTCAGAATGCTCGCTGTCTATCTTCCTTCTTCTCGCATCGGAAACTGTGTTCCTACATTGCAGCTATGTTGATATTTTCAACATTCCTCCCCCGCGACCCGTTCAACTTGGTGGTCCTATCCGTCGCCATCCTAAGCATCTTACTCTTCACGGTATTCACCTTTGCGCTGTTGCCGAAGAAGGGCGAGGTGAGTTCTGTGCAGGCGTATTTGAAGTTCTTCTATGCGTGTTTTGTGAAACCACATACCGGGGACGGGAGTGGGAGTCAGCAGGATGCTTTGGTAAGCCATGAATAAGGCTGGGCTACGGGAGGGTGCTAAATTGGCACAGGAGAGCTTTTACAAAGCTCAGGCTGATGTCTACGACGCTACGCGGGCGCGGCTGCTGGAGGGACGGGAGGATATGCTAGGTTTGGTGGCGGCGCAGTTGAAACTTAGGTGTGAGGCTGGCGTGGTTTCCCAGAGACCGGTTTGGGTGGATGTGAGTTGACTTCCTCCCTTCCTTCTTCGTCTCTCTTTTCATTTGAAAGGGGACATGACTGACAGCTACAGATTGGCGGGGGGACTGGCCACAAGTAACATTTCGAAAACGAAGTAAAGAATGAAGAGACTGACAATATCTAGCGTCGAGAAAATGAACGCTTTTGTCTCCGTCCCGAACTTCTTCCGCACTGTCTATGTCGTCGACCTCTCCCCCAGCCTCTGCGAAATAGCCCGTCAGCGCTTCGCGCGACTAGGTTGGAAGAACGTTAAAGTCATATGTCAAGATGCGCGCACTTTCCGTATACAAGACCACGAACCTCATGCCGGCGGTGCCGAACTCGTCACCATGTCCTACGCCCTCTCTATGATCCCGGAATTCTACCCTGTCATCGATTCCATGGATGTCTTATTGAGTCCGAATGGTATTGTTGGAGTTGTTGACTTCTATGTCCAGAGCAAAGTCGAGTTCGGGGCGAGGAATTATACGGGAGGGGTTGTTGGAAGACATTGTATGTGGATATCAAGGGTATTCTGGCGGACGTGGTTTGAAATTGATCGGGTTAATTTGGAGGCTGCGAGACGTGTGAGTTGCGTTGCCCTCGTCTCCCCTCCCTTTCCCTGTTTCCGCAGCTCATACAGAACGTGATAACTGATGTGCGGTTTGTAGGACTATCTCGAGTACCGCTTCGGCACTGTTCTCAGTGTCAATGCTCGGAACAGCTACTTTGGCGTTCGACTGCCGTATTATATCTGGATTGGCTGCTCGAAGAATAGCGGAGCTTCGTCAGCGAAGTTGGCCGAAATCGATGCTGCTGCAACGGAGTCTCCGTACCTTTCTGCGCTGGATCTACAAACTGGGCCAGCGCAGGTAGATATCGAGAGGAGGTCGAAGGCATATGAATCTGCTATTGTGAATTTGCAGTCTAGTCTCCCTTTACCTGCTACATGGTAAGTCAGTCCCTCGCTGCACTACTAACCGCACTTCACTTTTCGCCTGAGAGTGCATATTTTGAAACCTATGCTGAATACACCTACTAACACCCCTTTCCCAAAGGTATCAAAATCACCACTGGCGTATCCACTACGACGAGACCCTTCCCAAGCACACACGTTTCAACAACTCATACATCTATGCTTTCACCTGGGAAGACGACCGTGCCGACGCACGTCTCCTAAAAGTAACCCGCGACGACGTCGTCCTCGCCATAACCTCCGCCGGTGACAATATCCTCTCCTTCTGTCTCGAGTCCCCGCGCCGCGTCCACGCCGTCGACCTCAACCCCACACAAAATCACCTCCTCGAGCTCAAAGTCGCTGCCTTCACCGCCCTCGGATACGCAGACGTGTGGAAGCTGTTCGGTGTGGGAAAGCACGATAAGTTCAGGGACCTGCTGGTCGGTAAACTGAGTCCGCATTTAAGCAGCGCCGCATTCCAGTACTGGCTCAAAAACGGACCTGGAGTCTTTGAGACCGAGAAGAGTAAGGGACTATATTATACCGGAGGCTCTGGCAATGCGCTTACACTAATCGGCTTACTTTTCCGCGTCCTCGGTCTCAAGAACGAAGTACGCAATCTATGCGCAGCACAAACCCTCGCCGAGCAACGCGAAATATGGACCCGGTCCCTAAAACGCATACTCCACAGCAAACTCCTCACAACCACCATCCTATCCAACGAGAAATGGCTCTGGAAAGCCCTAGGCGTACCACCCGCACAGCGCGCCCTCATAGAGTCAGATTACGCCGCCATGACAGCCGAATACAGCACTTCGGATGGCGGCGAAAAACGCACGAGCTCCGGCAACGCGGTGTACGAGTACGTCCTCAACACCTTCGAACCTGTAGTCAACAACACATTACTAAGTTCCTCGAACCACTACTACCTCCTCACGCTCCTGGGCCACTACACGCCATCCTCACACCCTACATACCTTTCACCCAAAGCACATGTTAGGTTGAGTAAACCAGACGCGTTCCAGGGACTGCGCATACATACCGATGAGATTAGTGAAGTGCTTGCTAGAATGCGGCCTGGCACGTTGACCATTGTTGTCGTGATGGATAGTATGGATTGGTTTCCGCGGGAGGGGAGACAGGCTGTTAAACAGATTCGCGCCTTGAATCGCGCGTTGAAGGGTAAGGGTAGGGTGCTTTTGAGGAGTGCGGGCTTGGAACCGTGGTACCTGGGTGTGTTTGCGGAGTCTGGGTTTGCGGTGAGGAGGGTGGCGGGGAGGATGGCGGGGACTTGTGTTGATCGGTAAGTTGGTTATGTCCCTTTTTCTTTTTTTTTGGCTTCGAGGGGTTGGTTGCTGATGTGTTTCGTAGGGTGAATATGTATGCTTCGACGTGGATTTGTACTAAGGAGATGAGTATTGAAGAGGAGGATGCGAAGTTGAATCTGAGGAAGAGTTCGATGGGTGAATTGAAGATCTAAGGTAATTCTTCAGAGGTTCCATATCGGTGTGGGAGGAAGAAGTTTATATTGTTTTTTAGTACATTGTTAATCTACTCGTTCGACCACTCAGGACTTTTCTTCTCCGCAAACGCCGCCATACCAATCTTTTGATCTTTAGATCCAAACAAGCCATGGAACACTCTCCTCTCAAACTCCACACCCTCCCTTATGCCCAGATCCTGGCTCTTATTCACAGCCTCCTTGGCTGCCTTTACCGCAATCTGGCTGTAGCTCGCAATCTTCTCTGCCGTAGCGATAGCTCCATTCGTGCATTCCTCGGGCGTCTCGAAAACCTTAGCAACGAGACCCCACTCCCCAGCCTGCTTTGCCGAAATATTGTCGCCGGTGAGGATAGTTTCCATAGCCCTCGCCTTCCCGATCGCCTTAGTAAGCCTCTGCGAGCCTCCCGCGCCAGGTATGACGCCCAATTTGATCTCGGGCTGGCCGAACACCGCTTTCGGACCGGCGTACATGATGTCGCCCATCATGGCCAACTCACAGCCTCCGCCCAAGGCGTACCCGTTCACGGCGGTGATGAGCGGCTTCTTCAGGAATGTAACGAGATCGGACCATGATTCTATGAAGTCGTTGCCGTAGGCGGCACTGAAGGTGAGGTCTTTCATCTCTTTGATGTCGGCGCCGGCGGCGAAGGCGCGGTCTGAGCCCGTGAGGACTATGGCGCCGATGGATTTGTCGGTTTGGAAGTCGCGGAGAGCGGAATTGAGCTCGAGGATTAGGGGCGTGCAGAGGGCGTTGAGGGCTTTGGGGCGGTTGAGTTGGACTGAGGGGTGTTAGTGGGGTATTTGGGATGCGGAAGTGGCTTTGGAAGGGTCGACAATTATGAGATGTTGGTGGTATTTCCATTGTGTATAGATGGAGAGGGCTTACTGAATCCTACACCGGGCTTTGGTGATGAGACGAGCAAATGCTCATATGTCTTCCCCGATGCATACCCTCTCACGAAGCGGAAGCCGGGGCGCACTTCTCGCGCTGCCCGGAGTGATGATCTGAACGCCTGCATCTTATCTTGACTGTGACCAATTGACCTCTTATCCCCTAAATAAACAGATTCCCGAATATCAAAACAAGGCGGTGTACAAGAACATGCAAAGTCAAGACTCGAAGACTGATGTCGATGGATAGCATCGGCAGACCTCGGTAGTGACGACAGAGCTCTCCCGGCATCTGCATCTGCGCTATACCGTCCCCGTCCTAGCGTGTTTTCCCCTTGGCACGTGCTCGAGGCGTTCCTTCTGGGCCTGGGGCTGAGATTAGCAGCCACAGCCTCGCGACACGCAACGAACCTAAACGACAAGTCGCCTCAACATAAACAGGCACTTCACTCCCCATCCTTCTCCCACGCCAGCTCGCCCCCCTCGAGACGGCCGTTGGAACTATACACAGCCGAATTTGCGCAAAGATGGATGCTCCCGAGCCTGATACCCCTTTCGCGTCCGTTACGGCGCAGACGACCAAGTATGGAAGGGTGGGTCTGATTCTCCCGGCGCATGTGTATTTTCTCGTCTATATACGCATGGAGATGCATATGCGCTGGATCTTGGACACTGGGATTGTGTGCTGATGCGCTAGACAGATGTACCAAGCATATCTCGATAAATCGACTCCCTTCACAGTCTACCGATGGGTAGGCACCGCCGTACTCTTCCTCGCCTTCGTTCTGAGGATATTTGTTGCCCAGGGATGGTATATAGGTACGCACGCTTCTACCTCTATCAGATCACCTTTCCCCTCCCCCAGCATATTCAATACTAGAGAGTGTAGCCTAACAGATTCACAGTCGCATACTCCCTCGGCATCTACCTCCTAAACCTCTTCCTCGCCTTCATATCCCCCAAATTCGACCCCTCGCTCGAACAAGACGAAGGTATGGAGGATGGCACGGCTGGCGACCTTCCTACAAAAGAGGAGGATGAGTTCAAGCCTTTTGTGCGCAGACTCCCCGAGTTCAAGTTCTGGTACTCGACCACCAAGGCTATTGCCACCGGCTTCATGTGCAGCTGGTTTGAAATCTTCAACTTGCCGGTTTTCTGGCCGGTATTGGTGGTGTACTGGTTGATTCTGTTTGGCTTGACGAGTGAGTACCTCATATATCTAGTGGTGGGACGTAGTACTAACGATGGACAGTGCGACGACAAATCCAGCACATGGTCAAGTACCGATACGTCCCCTTTACCGTCGGCAAGACGCGGTACCCAGGCGTCGCGAAATAGTCTTTCTTTCAGTCGAACCATGTCGAAGTTGAAGAAGGAGAAAGGCCACACAAAAGGCGCATTTTGGGATGGTTGAATTCGTTACATTCGATGCGCTTTGTTGAACCATAGACTTGTTGCTGCTTCTTGGCGCACACTTTTCGCATGCTAGGGAACGGAGGGGCTGGATTGGTATCCTATGGCATGATTTGACAATGCTGTATCGGTCTGGCATGGCATGAATTGGCATGGAGATGCTGTATTGGGTGGGGATGCGAATGTATGAATCCTGACTGTACACGTATCACAAAGATATCAACACGCTTTACTTATATATTTTAACTTGGGGATAGGATGGGATGGGATGGGATGGGGGGAATTCAATTCTTAATGCTTATGTCGAACTTTTTTGGTCTTGGGTGTTGAAGGCTCTTGTGTTTGGAGATGATTGCGATATTATGGGGTGTGTGAAGATGTGAGGTTTTTTTTCTCTGTTCGAATTGAAATCATATCTTTTCCTTCTTTCCCCCGGCGATATGAGGGGAGGTATTGGAACCTATATCATTCACTGTTATTGCCGAAATAGGTTTAGTTGGTTACAGTCTAGCTTGTCTACTTCTCCACTTCCTAGATAAACAGTTATCTACTCTGTCGGAATATGGTGGATGCGGTCCGCATAGGAAAGCGATACTAACACTGTGTCATGCTTTGCTTGCGAGGTCGATTACCTTTCGATCCTTAGGCTGGCTTCATGGGTTTATATTCTATCGGCTCGTTGGATGGAACTTATGCTCGCATCTTGCTGGGTAGAATATACTGAGCACTAGGCGATTTACTGTGACACCTCAATGGATCACGAAATCAGCTATGACATCATTGGCACAGATATTGGCGACGCAAATCCGGACGAGGCTCGATGGTGAGCCGGAATTCTGGTACCGGGCCAGGGATGGCAAGCAACCATGACGTTCGAGCAAGATACATTTTTGTCGCCTTGGTCAATAGCATGCCTCGAGCCGAGCCTACGGGGTGTTTTATCAAGAGTGATGAACTAATTCTCTTCACTGCATAGCATCCCGTCGTTCTCAGACGCTTATAGCTATCTCATTAAATTTTACAGAAGCTACAACATCATGGAACAAAGCCACGCTGCCCTGGCTGATGTCCTTCTATTTCCAACCATTACTCAGACAAGCTTCTCACCTCGAGCTGTCACACGAGAGACATACTTCCTATGTTAATGACTGTTTTCCACGCGCCCGATATAGAATGCAATGTCGTTTCGTATGGCTCTAAGGAACCTTGGCTGCTATCGACACTCTGACCGACAACAATACATACACTGTCAGGTGCATGTAGATGGAACGGGTACCTGAGGTTACATATCTTTGACTTGGCATTTCCATATTAGGTCTGCAGAAGGAGCTCTTACGGATGGTTCGGTACGCGCAGCTACCAATATTGCAGACTTTCACAGCGCTGCGTGGTCAGGAAAGATCCAATCGTTTATACAATTTCCCGTATCCAATCCGATTGTGATCGATGGGGTTGTGTCAAGGGCGGATGAATGTAGATTGCTCTTTTTCTCGAGAACTCCCTTCTAGACTTGCGTTCCGATGGCGGAATGGAAGACCTTCGGCGCGACGCTTTGTGATGATGTCGACGTCGAGGTACGGGATTGGATTGCGGGAAAGACGTCTTTTTGGAAAACACAATACGCAATATCCTCAGCTAGTTTCTCTTTGATTGGTTAACTCGGCACGAAAAGGATATATGGAAGTATGAGTGGTTTGCTGTATTTAACTCGGGTAAAGAACAGTGAGGTGAGGATGAGGTCAGCCTTGAGAATAAGCCTAAGTCTTTGTCCCGTGTACAGTCATGGCTGTCTGGGTTGATCTACGTCAGATGCAGCATAGAAGGTAGTCTAAAGAGCCGTGTTTCAACAAGGGAATGTTGCGAAGGGTGGATCACTGCGCATGTCTGACTAGAACTCGGATGGAGGCTTTAGTCATTGAAGAGACGTTCTTCCACTCCTTTCCTTCGTATACAGCCCCATCTCATCTCATCACTTACATCTTGTCTGTCGAGGAAAATATGAGCTGAATAACGTAACCTTAGGTGATCAAACTGAGGGACCAGTGCCTTGTAGAAGTGGGGATGCTGGCCAGAGCTAGGCATCTGAGTCTCATGGCCGAATCGCAATTAGCTCAAGCCTTAGTCTACGCCTTGCATGCTATCTTCAACCTCGTCGAGGGTTCCACGCTTCTCAACGTCATCATTAGTGCCGAATAAGGTAAGAGTGCTGATTGCCAAGGGGCTTGCACGCTCGAGAACATTTGGTGGAGTTGTCTGCGATGACGCGTTTACTGCCATGGTCAGAAGCACTCTTACACGGACCACTTTATTCTATCCCATATGAGACATTAGAGAAGCTAGCTTCTACGTGACGAATACTAAACTTATGTAGCTAACATGTGGCTGATAGAGTGTAGCTGGTCTCGGTTAGGATGAAAAGGGCGGTCCGTGTGAGGGCGATGATGGCTATGCGAGGGATATCACGCGTACGGTCATGGATTTCTGGGTTACATTCATCAGATGCGGCATAGCAGGTGATCTGGGGAGCATGTTTTATTTAGAAAAGATATAAGTAGGGGTGCTGGTTAGAGCTAGGTATGGAATGAGAACTCGCTGAATTCATAACGGAATTAGTGACAGTAACCCCGAGAAGGGGAGGCAGGTTTGCAACTGCCCTATCACTGTGTTGGTCTATTTTGAGATTGCTTGTTTCTGCTGAGCCACGACGAACGGCGTGAACGGGCGTAAATCTTACATACATACAACAACGCCATACTACGAGGAATGTATTGAATAAACCCACCAACTAAACGAGCCAATGGTCTCACCGACATTATTGTTAACGGCGGCTCCGCTAGGTATAACTGGCAGCAGTAGAGGTCTCGTGGTTGTTGGGATGTTCAGCTACTACCTTGGCGCAACTCTAGACAAGGCGGTTGTAAGCTGAGTAGTAGTCTCGATGCGATTCTGTAGTTTCCCTTCCTTCGCAATTCATAATCTCAGGTACACTTCGTTCAATCGGAAACGTGGAGCTTGTGTTCGGATGGCCCCCGTCGATCGGACCCGAATCGGAACTGTGCCACAGACGTGCCGCACGTGTACGGCACAGCTCTACGTGGGTCTTGGTATCTAACAAACAATATGCGGCGCGGTATCGTGAGCTGTCTAGATTGCCTTGTAGATCCCTGCGACTAGCCTTAGTTGTAGTAGTGATCATTTGTATGCGGCTGACTGGGGAAATTGATGATGCTGTGCCTTTCTTGGGTGGCACCTGTCCTCGAGCTTTGTTTTTTCTTACAGCTAGATACCGTCTTACATCTTCCCCGTTCTTTTTCGCTCTTCTTTCTCTCTACTCGTTTCATATTCTTTCCACTGGCTTCATAATCTTAATGTCTTGCTAGCTTGATCGAATACATAGAAACGCCCTGCATATCAACCTGGACCAGCTTGAATAATCGATACTATGGCTTTCGAAACCACCTCCATCTCCCGTCGTGCCACTCCGAACTTCCCTTTCGATCCCACATGCCCCAATAACTCAAAATGGTATGCATGTGGCACGCAAAGCGCCTCAAAGTTCGTTGGATGTTGCGCCATTGATCCCGTAAGTGCATTGAGTTTTGCAAACGAAGCATGTAACTGACTTGATATCTTTTTGCATTGAATAGTGTGGCCTCAGTACTGGCTGCACCATATCGAATCTCCAACCCGTCTCTTTCAACGGCTCACTATGGGGCACGCCTGAGTTCCCTCCAGACCCGGATTGCGGAGGAGCAACGGACATCAAGCCGTATTCCTGTACCAGTGACGACAAACAAAACACGTTTTGGGGCTGTTGCAAGAGCATACCTTGTAATGGGAAAGCGCCAAGCTGTCCAGATGGAGATTTCTCTGCCGCGTTCTTGAAGACGGATCAGCAGTTCGCGGCGTACAATGAAACATCAGTGGACAGCGGTACGAATGGGGAAGCGAAAGATAGTGGTGGTAGTCCTGTAGGCGTGATTGTCGGGGCGGTCGTGGGTGGAGCTGTGGCGATTGCTACTATCGCTGCCATTCTGATATTCCTTTTGTGCAGGAGGAGGAAGAGGAGCAAGAAGGGATCAGATTCCGCCGAGAACACGACCAACACGCCTGGATATGCTGATAACAAGATGGAATATCGCGCATCCGCACTTTCAGATGGTACGCTCTTTCTCTCTCTTCATTCTCACTTCCATCACTTCCACAACAGACACAATACAGTATAGCATAGCATACTAACATAACAACAGCACCACCGACATACCAATCCCCACTACAGAGCCCCAACCCTTACGACCTCAGTCCCGCCACAGCAAATCCGCAAAACCACAAAGGCTATCAGCAAGTAGCTCAAGCACCCATCGAACTTTCAGGCGAATCATGGACAGAGAGGGTCTCGGAGCTACCAGTGGACAGCAAGGCTACGGATTCAGCGATGGGTCCGGCGGAGATGCCAAGTCCTGACCCTTCGCAGGAGGGATTGGCAATACGTATACAAACCCCTGAGGCAGCGTGGTCATCACCTAAGAAGACGCCAGAAAACCCGGATAATGAGAGAAAAACTCACATGTCGGGGACATGGGGGGAGAGTAGCCGATGATGTGTAAGTTTTATTGTACAGGGGGTGTGATTCTCCTTTTTTGGGATCTTGTTTGACTATAGCTGGCCATATGGCAGCGATTGAAGGCGTTGGGGCGGAAATTAGGTAACGTTCGCGGACTACCATTTTGATATATTTCCCGCAGTGATTGTTTTGTAAAAGAAAGATATGACATGATTTTCATCTGAACACTTTTTACTACATCGTCAATGTAGACCAAATTGCTGGTTACTTACAAAGGCTGCATACCTGGCCCTATGGCCTCCGTATACACTGTCTCGGCTAGCTCATGACGACTTACGAACAAGCTGTAGAATACGAGCGTCATACTGCACTGCATAATGTGCGAGGACGAGTTTGTCAATGTCGTATGCGTACTTCTTCCTTAATTAACACCATGGCACCTCCCACTCCGTCGTCTGCTTCTTCAACTTCGATTGCTTTGACTTTTTCGACTGCGGAAAATTCGATGGCCCCGTCTAGTAAAAGAAATTGCCGCTGAATCATCACCTACATCTGCGCGAAGCCAGTCCAGTCCTTCTATCAGACCGATATTAGGAGTTGTCAAGATGGCTGTCGCCGTGACAGAGAACACACATACTACGACATGGCTTCCCTTCTGCTAAAAAGGAAGCCGGCAGATGTGTACGATTCGATGGAACTGGCCCCACAAAAAGGGGTATGGGTGGATGACGCTACCGCTCTTCAATGTTTTGTCTCTCATTGTACCCCAAGTGTTCATTTTCACAAACTAGTCTCGAGTTCTCTAGTCCTGCTCTGGGTAAGATAAGATTTTCGTGTTGCATGGTTTGCGTTATTGTTGAAAGGTACTTACGGTACTATTAGAACTAGAATCTTCATCCTTAGTCGAAAGTATCGCTTCACTGACAGACTTGGTCTGTCATAGTCCTCGATATGGCATCTATTACTTCA
Organism: Massarina eburnea CBS 473.64; assembly: GCA_010093635.1. Taxonomy (NCBI): domain Eukaryota; kingdom Fungi; phylum Ascomycota; class Dothideomycetes; order Pleosporales; family Massarinaceae; genus Massarina; species Massarina eburnea. The sequence goes on from MU006778.1 coordinate 1,347,616, forward strand.
TCACCTACTCACTCTGCGACGCAAATATCAACTGTCGGCCTCTCCACATCCCTGATAATCTCTTCAATCCTTTTATTCGTCAACACGACAGCAACAACCTCCAAACCCGCCTTGCCCGATCAAGAAACCCCGAGTCTACCTCCAAAAGCAACCGAGAGTGCGTCCGGAACCAACTCTTCAGATTCTAATGATCTTACTGGTACGATTGGAATATGTTTTGGGGTTGTCGTCGCTTCGATACTGATAGGGCTTCTGATTCGAAATCTCAGGGAGCGGAGATGGCTCAGATCCCAGTCACTGGCTCTAGATCATGCAAAAGAAACATCTACATCTGGCAACAATTCGCCAGGAACTTATGGGCACCGGGACGGGTCAGGAGTTGGATAGCATGGCGAGGCATGAGATGGTCTGATATAATGGTTAGTGATGTTTGGAAGTTAGTAGCGTGTACCTCTATTCGAAGATAAGGATTGTTGGGATAACGAGTTGTGGGGACTAAAATCGTACTGCTTTCGTTCCTATGGTAAGGTAGTCTACGACTATATGTAATAAGTCTCGAACTTCGAAGTTGGTCCTATCAATCTTCAGAATATCCAGAGTCTCCCGTGGAATCCCTGTGCATCTCCAGCACGCTAAAGTTTAATAGGGAAAGCGTCTCGCTTTGTGCCTCATGCGCGCTGATCACGGATCATCATCCTGGTCGTGACGTGGGTGCGTGGGGAACATCAGTCGCGTTCAAGCGATCGCTCTTCCTCTACCTCTTCCACCATCTCCAACACTACATCCATGGACCCAGTACTATCACCATGGTTGCAGGACGCGCTTTTATCAGCGCTGGCGATACCGCGGCCAGAAAACCCGGAACCCATCCAAGCCGCGGATAAAGGCGATATCCTACCAAATGATCCAGGCAAAGACCCGCGGTTCCGGAAACTAGTCGAAGCTATACTTTTTGGTAGGCGACTTATTCCAACGTACAATGTTGCCCTTTTGGGCGTGTTATTTACGTTTACGGTGTGGCACTGGGGCGAGAAGATCGCTTTGAGAAGGAGGAAGAGAGATGGGTTCATGAAAACAGGGGGTGACGAGAGGGTGGAAGAAGGGTGGTCAAGCTCGAGCAGTACGATAGAAGGGAGTTCGACGCCTCCAGATGTTTCCGGGAAGATGAACGATGGGGCGGATGAGACGAGCCCACTCCTTGCCCCCAACGCTAAGACCAAGACCACTACACGGCAACGACTGGGAATCTGGAAACCGTACTACCTTTTAAAATCATGGCTACAATACCAACCTCGGCCTATTCCGGTAATCAACAAAACTCTACCCACAAATGCGGTCTCGCTCTTCGTACTCGCCTATATCGGACTCAACGTCTTCTACAATTTCTACAACATGCCGATGGAAATGCAATACGTTTTCGTCTTCGCAGATCGCTGCGGACTCCTCTTCTCCGCGAACCTACCAATCCTGTATCTTCTTGCAGCGAAAAGCCAACCCATCAAACTGATGACTGGATACTCGTACGAGAGTTTGAATATCTTCCACCGAAGAGCAGGAGAGCTGATGTGCTTTGAAGCGCTCCTGCATTTCCTAGGCATGTTCTTCGTTTGGTATGGGTTACTCCGACGCCTTGGATTTACGCTCGCGCGGTTCATATTCAATCGAGTAGTGCTGTTAGGTATCGGCGCATTCATCTCGTACCAAGCGATATACTTCACATCCCTAGGGAGCTTTAGGCAAAGGATGTACGAGATCTTTCTCGCCACGCACATCATTCTACAAGTCGCCGGCCTTGTCTTTCTCTGGTTCCACTACCAAACCTCAAGACCCTACGTCGGCATCTCCCTCGCAATCTTCCTCATCGACCGGCTCGTCTTCAGACTCTGGCTCAAATCGACCTCGCACCCAGCGACCCTCACAGTCCTCGAAGACGACGAAACCCTCCTCGTATCCGCAAACTGGAACACATCGACCAGCAAATCCGCACTCGTACCCACAAACATGAAAAACGGCTGGAATCCAAACGACCACGTCTTCATCAGCGTGCCGGCACTCTCGCGAAAACACTCTCTCCAAACCCACCCTTTCACCATCTTCTCCGCCGCTCCGACCCCCGCAACCGATGACGGAGGAAACCACGCATGGTTCACCCTACTCATCCGCGCACAGGCAAAATCAGGCTTCACCCGCACACTACTCGACCACGCACGAACGCACCCACAAACACAAATTCGTCTCGATGGGCCCTACGGCTCCCCGCACGCCCTCGACATCCTCACCTCCTCCTCAACCGCCATCATAGTAGCCGGCGGATCGGGCATCGCAGTCGCATATCCACTACTCTACACGCTCCTACGCCCTTCATCCAACGATCTCGAATCCGCCGTGTCTCGGCGGAGTACGAAGAAGGTGAAACTGATGTGGATCGTGCATTCGTCTTCGCACCGCGAATGGGTACCCGAGGAGAAAATGCGAGAGTTGCAGGACTGGGGCTTAGAGGTCTTTGTCCCGGAACCGACGGAGGTCGCTGGTCGACCTGCTGTGGCTTCCACTGTTGAGGGCTGGGCTGTCGGTGCGAGGACTGGTGTGGTGGTTAGTGGGCCTGATGGTCTGGTGCGGGATGTGAGGAATATGTGTGCGTTGCTTGTTGGGCGGGGAGAGGATGTGGTGGTGCAGGTTGAGAAGTTTGGGTGGTAGGTGGGTGGGTACTTGATATATCGCTGCACACGCACATACACACACACACACACACACACACACACACACACATATATATATATATATAAAGACAGACAGTCTTTTTAAATGCGTATACTTACTTACCGTAACACCAATCAAACGCAATCCAGCCCCATGATTTCCTTAAAACAGCGTCCCATTTTATCCCCGTATAGTATACACAGGCGCAGGTACAAAAACGTTTTCCTATGCAACACTGCATATTGCGCTGCACATTCGTGTACGTTATTTAGTCTTCCGTGGTTTGTCGTATGCATATGTCGATCACATATAGATGGATGGTTATGAGGGAACGTTACACGGCGTCGCGATATAGTGTTGGGCTTGTATGACGGGGGACAAGGGGGGGATATGTAGTACGTAGGCATGATGACTTGCATATCGTGCTATGTGATAAAAAAAAGGATAGTTTTACTTGGTTTGTTTATTTGTCTAGGGTCTTGAAGAAGAAGAAGAAGAAGAAGAAGAGGAAGAAAGAAGGCTTGAAGCAGTATAATAATATCCTATACAGTGCCTTTAAACCACACATTCCTACCCCCACCCCACCCCATCCCAACACCACCATCCATCCATTATATTTTCCGTTAAATCATAAATCCCCCCCACACTCTCCCCTTGGAGAAACCTACCTCACTGCGTACCCCCCTCCACCTCATCCTTCTTAATCCCAACCGTCTCGCCGCCCTTCTTCGTAGTATCCGTAACCATAGTACCAGCAGCTACCACACGTCAGCAACAACCCCACCATCCCACCATCCATCCATCCATCCATCCATCCCCACCAAATTCCTCTCCACTAGTCTTTCCAACAACCATCATTCAAGCTCCTGACTCCTAGTCTTCACACCGCCCTCCTCACCCTCCGCCCCAATCTCCATCGCGACACTTTCTACACACAAAAAAAAAACACATACCCTTAGTAGTATCCCCCACCCCCCCAGTAACCCCCGTCACCGTATCCCCCACGCCCTTCCCGACTCCCGAAACCGTGGTTCCGAGCGTGTTGGTCAGACCGCCGACGCCTTTGCCGACTGTGTCGGTTGCGGAGCCGAGGGTGTTGCCTGGAATGTGTTAGTTTATTAGCTTTGTTGACGCGTGGGTGAGGTCGTTGGGGTTCTGGCTGGGAGAAGTGGATTGGATTGGATTGGATTGGATTGGGGAGACGGAAAGGGGAAGGTGGGGATTAGTTAATTGTGAGGGAGGAAGCGAAGGTGAAAGCGAAGGCGTTTTCGTACCGAGACCACCTGTAACGGTGCCGAAGAGTCCTATAACAATCAGTTTTTTTTTTTTTTTTTTTCCCACGGAGAAGAAGAAGAAAAAGAGGGAATTGCTCGAGCAGTGGTGTTGGTGGGAATGTGTAGGTAGACATGGAATTGAAGACACGGAAATAACCAACGTACCCTTAGACTGCTGCTGCTGTTGCGGCTGTTGGTTCTGATCCGTCATCTTAACTTTCTTTCCTTTCTTCCTTCCTTCAATATATCCACTTTCGAAATCCGTTCAAAGTTCGTAATGGGTGCAAAGTTAAAAAGTGCAAGTATTCGCTACCAAAAGACAGAGGTAGGATATAATAGGTGATCTAGACATGATCGCATCGCCCATTAATAGGCCCCATCCTCGCTCGCCCCAATGACGTAACACACACGCTACACCCCCTTACCCCTCACATTCGCGTCGCACAGACGTGGTCACGGATAAGCATTTGGGATACGGAGTACGGAGCGGGGCTTACCAGTGATAGCATCATTTACAGGGAACCCTTTATAGTTAAGTTTACTAGCATGCAAGATCGATGGTCACTAGCTGGTCACCTAGGCACTTAGGCTAAGGCTGCACTTGCAGGTAAGAGAGCAGGCAGCACGTGGGATGAATGAAGCAAGCAAGCAATTCTTGTCATGATATGAATTTCATCACCATAGTTATTCCAGATAGAACAAAACTATACACATAAAACAAAGGACCGGAACTACATAGGACATGATATCAACCATCATCACCATCCATCATGTTCCATGTATGTCGCACTTCGATCTTGCCGAAGCAGCAAAGAAAAGCCCCCAACCCAACCGTAGCAGATTTCCCCAGTCTCCAAAGCCTCATCAAACCCATCCATGTGTACCGTCATGAACTTCATGTCATGACCATTCATCCCGGAGGGAGTACCCCCAAAAGATCCCGTTCATTCCATCCCTTCATTTTGCACCGCACTGTTGCAAAAAAAAAAAAGAAGACAAACAATGGGAGAAGCACAGAAGACCGTGGCTGCGGGCAATGGAGAAAAAAAAAACAAGGAGGGAAATGGAAGACGGAAGAGTCGATAAGAGACATGTTCTTCACCGCACAAGACTAGTGCCCACCACATAAAAGATCCCGTGTCCCCATTTCATCTGCAGCATCTCAAGAAGCTTGACGAAGAAAATGCCCGCCGCCCCATCCGCCCGCCCGCTCTAAACCTCGGTACGGTCACCCTTGGGAGAAAAAACAAGGTGAGGAAGAAAGGAAAACAAGAAGCAAGGTGAAAAAGGGTTGTAAAGGGGAATCTTACCGAACTGTGAGTATGGCAGTGTGCCCTCATGCCGCCATGGCGCTCGAAGAATGAGGCTGGCGGGGGCAAAGGGCGTGCAAGACATGCCAAGTAATGAAACCCCAACTGATTCCGTGAACGCCAGTGCTGAGTCCGTGAAGAGTAGCGCATGCATGAGGAAAGTAGGTCGGAAAACAATAACGGTTGCCCTCCAGTCTAGGAAAGCACCGCCGACCCGCGACAAAAAAGACTTTTGTATCGATGGAATATGCCGAATTAAGAAACCCCACGGAATGCAATGCAATACGCGCAGAAGATCCCCCGTCTATGCAACACCTATTAGATTACCGCGCGCGACGTCGTCTATAGATTTGACGTCGCACGCGCGAATGACCAAGCAAAATCGACTAGGGTCGGTAATCACTCGGAAGGTTTGCCTGCAGTAGCTGGCGACTTCGACCGAGATATGGCGGCTTTCGACTGGGGCGGTGATCCGGTTGTGGATGGCGGAGAACCGACTTCACCGGCACCTTCGTTGTCAAGGCTCATGAGCGCACTGTTGTAGAGTTAGTCTCGGCCCGTCATGATTTTGGACTGGAAAAAGCTTACCTGAAAGAGTTCGCGTTTGTGGGTTCTTTGTCCTTCGGCGCCGGAGTGCCCGCTCGTGAAGAGGAACCAGAGTCATCACCGCGGCCCATCAGAGCACCACCGGGGCCAAGTCCACGGCGACCACTACCGCTGCGGTTACCAAGCATGGACGGACCGAGAGCACCACCAGGATTGCGTCCGGACGCACCCTTTGAAAGCTTTCGCAGGTCATCCATCTGTACACGGCCGGTAGGGTAGTCCTGAGGAGGTGGCATGCCGCCACCAGAGAATGAGCGCGCATCGCCGCGGCCCATATGAGAACGGGGACCTCCACGGTTGTTGGTACGCTGGCGCTCCATCTCGGCTTGTTGTTGCGCAGCGACAGCTTGGGCGTGGATTTCCTGGAGGGTCATTGGACCCTTGCCGGCATCCTTGGAGACCCAGTTGTTTCGGCGGAGATCGCACAAGTCCATCAACATGAACTTCAGACGGCTGTTCAGGGCTTCCATATTCATGATCTTCTCGATACGTTGGAAGTAGACATCAAGCATCTTCGGTCCGGCATCAGCAGTGGCCATTGTGCCACCAACAGTGCGCAGGAGCTTCGTCAGCGACTCAACGGCGGACTCGTCTGGTAGGCCTTCAAAGTCGAGCAGCTTGAGCACACATTCGTGCATAATTCGAAGCGTCAGCATATTGAGCTTGTAAAGTTCTCCGATGAACTGAATTAGACCAAGACCACGGCGCTTGGCGGCGGCGGCGATGTAGTAATCTTCAGAGAGCAATGCAGCTTCGCCTGATTGTCCTTCGGGCTTCTCGGGCAGGTTGATCTCCCAACCTTTCTCGAACTCTTCTTGACAGCGGTTGAGAAGGTACTTGCGGAAGAGAGCTCCACCGACGACGGGGTTGTCATGCTTGTCGCGAACGTTCTCGTCCCTGATGTCCGTGCTCATCGTGTTCAGCATATGAGCACAGAATTTCGCGTACATGGAGGACCAATGTTGCTCGTCGCAGGCCTTCTCGAAGGTCAATTGAATGACTTGGCGAAGTGTGCGACCGTCCTGCTCGTTCTTGCTCTGACCGGCGATCTCGAGAATCTGGTCGGCGATCTTGTCGAACTTCTCGGGGGTCATCTTGTTGAGAGCCGCCTTGACCTTACGTTGAACCATGTCGGGAGCCATGTGTCCAGAAGCAGCCTGTTGGGCGGCAAGCTCTGTTCGGCTCATAGGCTGCCAGCCAGTTGTCGAGCGTGTGAGATCCCTAATCTGCATGCCGGCAGTCAAAGGCATAGCCTTCTCATCCTTATTGTTGTGCGAGGGCTTGTCACCGCGGCGGCTACCCCTACCACGAGAGCTGCCAACACGAGGAGAGTTTGGTCCATTCGAAGAGCCCATGTTTTGGAAAGATGAAGTCCGAGCCATCTGCACGGGGAATCCACCGGCGCCACCAGCACGGCCCGGGCCGAACTGGGCGAGAGGATTTGGCATTACGCCACCGCGCGAGGAGGCCTGGCGGAATCGCTCCTCGGATGTAGTGCCAGGTGGAAGTGTCCTGGTATTGGGGAAGGCGCCGCCCTGGAAACTGCCCATTGGGCCAATACCAAGACCGCGCGAAGAGGAAGCTCGGCCACCCATTGATGGCGTGCGGGCAGACTGAGGACGAGCCGAGTCGGTGTCGCCAACGGTCTCTTTGAGCTTCATGTCCCAATCGACGCTCGGCTTCTCCTTGAACACGTTCTGGAACTGGAGCAGGAAGCTCATGTCGTAAGGCCTACCTGTCTTGCTCTTGCCACCCTGGTTGAGGGCAGGGTTAGGAGAACGCACACCTTCGGGATAGTTGACCTCATTCTTAACGGCTAGGAAACGAGCGCTCTTGAGCGATGTCATGCCAGCAGTAGGTTGAGCTGGCTCAATGGCTTTGGTCGTCTCCAGCTTGAGGGGATGCGGCTTGGCCTTGGCTGTGGCTAATTTCGGTTGGATGGGAGTGCTGGCCGGCTCAGGCGTAGGTGTAGATGCGGCGCTGTCCTGGCCGGCACTAGGGCCAAACTGTGTGTTCTTCTTCAAACTGGCAAACAGTTTGGCAGCTTCATCATCACCTCCCTGGCCCTTCTTGGCTTCACGATCCTCTGCTTCGCGTTCAGCGGCTTTGAGGCGCTCATCGGCTTCCTTGGCTTCCTTGGCTGCGCGTTCGGCGTCTGCAATCTTCTTCTTCTCCTGGAAAGCTTTCTCGCGGGCCTCCTCCTCGGCAGCCTCACGCTCCATATCGGCAATCATGCGCTCCATCTCCTCATCATCAAGGCGCTTCTTCTCAGCGGCTTCTTCTTCAGCCTTCTTGGCGGCTTCAGCATCGGCCTTCTCCTTTGCGGCCTTCTCAGCCTCCACTTTGGCGGCCTGCTCTTCTTTCTCTTTCTGTGCGATGGCAGCAGCCTCCTCCTCCTTAGCCTTCTTCTCGTCTGCCTCCTTCTGAGACTTTTCGGCCTCAAGCTGTTTCTTGAACTGCAAGACAAAGTCGGCTTTCTTCTCCGAGTCCGTCTTGGCCGCAATGCTCTCGGCACGGCTATGCGTCGACTCCGGTCGCGGGGGAGGCGTCGGGGTGGCGACAATGGCAGGAGACTTGGGCTGAACAATGGAAGCTGCAGACGGTGCGGGAGAGGCGGGTTTCTTGTCACTCTTGAAGTCAACGACCTTTCCATCGCTGGTCTTGATCTAGGAAAACAAAAATTAGGGATGAATGTGCATAGAGTGAGGGGTTTAACGTACCACGATAGCCTTGCTCTTAGACTTGGACGGGATCGCAAAAGTGGACGAGCTGGGCGCCGGGCTAGCAGCCGGAACACTTGGGGTGTGTGTGTGCGAGACACCCACGTTCGAAATGGCGGGAGTGCTCGGCTGAGCCACGGCGGACTGCGGGCGGGACTCCGACATGTTCGAATTCGACCGAGCCATGCCTTGGGCTTGCGGAGGAGCTTGGCCGTATGGCATCTGGTAGTGGTTGCGGGGGGAGGGAGGAATGCCGCCGGGAGCATACATGGACTGGCCCATATTACCGTATGGCTGTGGGTAGTTCTGGCCATAGTACTGGCCGTACGGGTCAGCGCCAAGCTGCTGCTGGGGCATGTAGTTCATCTGATGATCGAGTTGCGTTAGAAATGCGTTGTAGTCGGTTTTGAAAGAGAAAAGCGGGGATGACGGGTCCGTCAAAGCATCCGACGTGTTCCGACGCGATCGCATCGAAGGCGTCGGCTTGACAGAAGCAGGGTCAGAAGGAAACCGCCTCCGAGGTGCGCTCGCAGACTTGGTCGGCTTGCTGAACTCGGAGAGGGTGGGGAGTACGAAAAAATTGGAGGGGTTACGAACTTGCGGATATTGTTGGCCAGGATAAAAAGGCATGCCAGGTTGAGCGGCCATGGCCTGCTGGTGCATAACAGCAGGTGTGAGAGCAGGGCTCCTGTTCTGGCGGTAAGGTGAGTTGGGGTGGTGCATGCCAGGTTGAAAGTTGGGTGGCATAGGACCACGAGGTGGGTTGTTCATTGCGCGAAATTGTGGTTGGGGAGAAGGGTGGCCCATCTGTGGATATCCGCCCTGGAAACTCCCACGTCCGCGGCCGCTATTATTTTGGAAAGCTCGGTTGCTCTCACTGTGCGTTGACTGGTTAGAGCCTTGGCGGAAGTGAGCCTGGGGTTGTTGGGGGTGTTGTTGGGGAGGCATAGACATGGGTCGGGCCTGGGTTTGTGTGAGCGAAATTGTTTTTAGGGCGCCAAGCCCACGTTCGTGGGTACTTACGTTCGACTCTGCGCTGTCACTGCTACCGCCGAAGACCAGGTTCGGGCGCGTTGTCAGCGTATCCGGCTTGCCACCGCTCGCAATGGGCGCGGGAATGGGCGTGGGCGAATGCGCGGGCGAGTTGATGCGCGGATTTTGGGCCTGCGGATTCAGGTTCTGCGGGTTGTGGGGCGCGGCGTGCGACGGTGCAGGCGAGCCGGCGAGCGAGCCGAATGTGAGGTTGGAGGGGGCACGGCTGCTCACGACGGGACCGCCGTTTGGAATGGAGCCGCTCGTGCCTGCCGCGCTGATAGTGACCGAGGACTTGCGGCTGTGCTCGCCGTTCGCGCCGCTGCTGTTCACGATGGCGGGGCCCATGGCGGCCGGCACGGCGGGCACGGCGGGCTTGATGGGGTTGCTGCCGTTCACAGGCGAGATCGAAGAGCTCTTGCCATGCTGGCCGACGACCACGGGCGCTGCACTGGATGCGATGGACGGAGAAATCTTCGAGTTCGCAGGCGCAGCGGGCGTGGACGTGGCGATCGGCGGGTTCTGCGCGTTGGAGATGGAAGCACTCATTTATCGGGTTGGCGCGAGAAGCTGGTGTGGGTTGTAGAGTGGAGAGTGGCGGGTTGAGAGGTGAGGGTGCTGGCGCGAGTGGACGAGGGCGTGTCGTCGTTGAGCGGAGAGCGCTAAAAGACGGGCGCTGATCTCAGATCGTGCGTGTGGGTATATTAAGACTGCCGAGTGTGCGACTCGAGGCAGAGAGAAGGGGAATGCAAAGGAGAGAGAGAGAGTCTGCTCCTGCAGAAAAAAAGGACGACCGGGCTGTCTGCTTCACGGAGAGTGAGCAGGCTGCAGCTGGGGCCTTTTGAACGGATTTCAACAGAGAATCTGTGAAATCGGAGAGCAAGCGCCGTACTATTACGTCGGCCGCTGCGTGAATGGTGTTGGCTTGTCTTCTGGTGAAGAGAGGGTGGTGGAGGAGAGATGAGGCAGCGGCGACAAATTTGTTAAGGTCGGCACTCGCTTGGACGCACAGGGGGCCACCCACTCAACGCTTCAGCTTTAGTCGACCATTATTATTGTTATTCTAAGAGGCATTCACCTCGCACGCCTGTTTGTCTGGTGCTGGTGCTGGCTTTGGTTTCACGAGACAAGGATTGGATTTGCACTTGGTTGCGCCAGCAAAGGGCAGCGGGCAGAGAGGCTGCCTGGTTGGGCATGCGGCTGACGGTGCGGCGCGATGTGATGCGAAGTGGGATGCGTCACCGCCGCGCCCAACCTCTTCGATTCCCATCGACGAACGGCAATCTACTACTAGAGTCGAGCGTCGCAGAGATCCGTATCTGCCCTGTGTGTCTGCAATTCAAACCGGGTGCGCGGGAGCGCCATTTCAGATTCAAACAGTTGCACTGTATCAGACGTCGACGGCAAGTGTCGCGACGGTCTCGCAAAGGCCACGGTCAGACAAAGCCGAAAGCCTCTTTGACAGCGTCCTCGGCGAACACACGACAATCATAATGCTAACCAATTTTCCGAACCTTCTCCTCTTTTCTGCGCGCGCAGCAACGTTGACACTTGACGAAGCGTCGAGCCCACATTCAATTGCCCTCGACGAGCTGCACAATGACGATGGGTCGGCTGCTGGCCCTCAAGTCCGCTTAACTCCGCCAATGAGACGCCGTCTGGAGGAGATACGGAGCACTCGGCCCAGAAGTAGTTTAGTCGTCGTTATCGATTGTCCGCTGCCGTCGCCACAATCTATCGTCCGCCTTACGCACTCACTAATGCTTCTAGAAGACGTAGGATATTGTGGCGCACAACGACACTCGACGACGTTGTGAATAAATGTAAACTGTATTATTGTACGATAGGTGGTAGAAGTAGTCTGTCAGAGGAGGAAGGGTGGAGCTGGACCGTTTCCTAGCGGCTTCCCTTTCCACTTTACTACAACCCAAAGCGCCCCTCACCACCATGACTCACACCTCACACTCGCAGACCTATCCTGCATCATCCCACAGCAGGAACGGCCGTCACGAAACAACGTCTGCTGTGCTGCGGGACTGCAGCTGTATCGCGCCGGCGACGGTGGTCAACACTCGCGGGAAGGCACGGGAGGTGGCATGTCGAAGGGAAGTTGTGCATCTTATGGCGGCCCGAGAGGGAGACGGTGGACATGTACAGCCCTCGGAGGGCTCGGGGGAGAATATCCCATGTAGATATCCTCAGCCGCGACCCACCGCAGAGCCCGCTCGAGGCTCGCCGCTTTTCCCACCGTACCTTCGCTTCGGTTGACATTTCCGTTTCGCACTCCTCTCTGTAAGAGCCAAGGTGCTCCTGGCTTCGCCGCCTTCGCGTATGCCAGACGGCTGGAACGGGATATCTCCACCACCACGGGGCCGATAGGCGGAACTACAAGTCCCTCCCAACACCCTCCCAACACCCTTCCCAGACCAGCCCGAACCACATGTGCAGAACGCCATCACCATTGCACCAGCACCAAGCCTTCTCTTCACCGAAGGCCCATAGCAGAGGCCGTGTTGTACCTCGACGTCGACGGTCGATCTGTCCAGAGGGAGCCTACTCGGTGTCGATCCTCTATCCCTCATTGGCACCAGCTTCGGGACTCAGCCAAAAGCACCCTACAACGCTTCTGAACAGCACACTAAGAGCGCCTCCAACGTCGCATCAGCCCATAACATGGCCGGGCCGCGAGAGGAAAGGGGCAGGTCAGAGTGAAGGGCAGCATCACTCCACGCCTTGCTTTTTGTCTCAACACCACGGAAGAGGAAGTCGCGACAGAGATAAGAAGTAAGCGCGCGCTGTCGAGCCCTCCAATGCCGACTTGTTGCGCGGCTGCGTCGATGCATTATTCAATGATGATTGTCTGCTCCACCCCGCTGGAGACCAACTGGAGCCAACTGGAGCCGACTGGAGCCGACTGGAGCCAACTGCATTGATGTCTCTTCGCATGACTTTGGCTGCCCAAGACAGCTGACTAGCTGACTAGCATGTGAAGGTCACCCTACACGTGACCGCGTATTACCCGAGCGCCCAGCCAATCAGCAAAAGTCGCCAACTCGAGTATCACTCCGTTCCCAAACAGGCAACTGCGTCTCACAACCGTCCAGTCGAAAACCGCACCAATCGCACCGCCGGAGCATTGCATGGCTGCTGGCACGACGAAGCGGCGGTACCTCGAGCCTCGAGATCCATCTCACCTCCCTCCCCGCAAAGGACTGTCCAATGTCCGCTCACCCAAGTCTTTCTTCCGCCCGTCCCTTCTGCCTCTGCCTCCTCTCCTCATCTCCCCACCATCTCCCCATCCCCTTCTCACGTCAGAAACGCCTGCCAATGTATGGTGATGTGGGAGAATGTCAATAGGAACGACGTTCCGATGAGCCTCTTCAGATGCATGAGCCCTGCACTCATGTATGTCGCTAGCCGTAAACATAGCCTCCATGTACCTGCACGACACGGACAATTATCTTATCGAACGCCTTAGCCTAACCTCCGGTCAGCAGAGTCACGTACAGTAGTGCAGTATGATAGCCGCTTCAATAATGCGAACCCTTCGTAGGTGGCTGCGGAGTGTTCCGCCTGCAAAAGCAGCACGCAGAATACGAGGCCATGCACTCCACAGCACATCATGACAGGCGAGGGTGCGCGAGCGCACAGATCACGACATCTTCAGCTTTTTGCTTTCAGACGCCGTGCTGTCTGCTGGCATGCTCGGATGAAGCTCGCAGGTTCCGGGGTGCTAATGTTGACCTCAGCGTTGAGCTTGCTTTTCTCTTGGAGTTGTACAGACGGTGCAGCTTGCTTGCGAAGGCGGCTGACCCCACACCTACTTGCCTTTTCGCTTGCGAAAGCCGTGTCCCCCCCTGTGGTCCTTACATAATACCACGGCTTCTAAGAAACACCAGAACAACGCATCGAAAACCTCAGCACCGTGGGAATCGAAATCAGCCACCTGACTCAAACCTTATCGCCCTGCAAGCACTCCCCCCCATGACTATAGCTACATAGATGCACATTATTACATGACCAGATCGAAGGAAACAAACAGGCACACTCCATGTCCCCCCTCCCTCTCTCTTCTTTTCCAGACTCTTCTCGAAGCCGCTTAGAAGAAACACTGCACCAGCAAGCCCCCCCCCCCCCCCAGGGCATTGCCGACATATGTCACACTAGCAAGCATATCTCTCTCCTCCTACATACAGCCACAGGAAAATAATCCCTTTCTTCCAATTCGTGTACGGAGCAACCATTGCCCAGTCTCCGCTAGTAGCTAGCTAGCTATACAGCCTAAGATCTGCAGCCAGGCCCTTAGCCTCGCAAACCCAAGCAAGGCAACATTCAATCCAAATCATCCGCGGCTCTCATACCCTAGCCCCCCCCCCCCGTCTTCTCTATCCACCACTCACATCCTTTCTCCTAGATATCGTAATGTCCTTGCTTTTGGACCCTTTTTTTTTTTTTTTTTTGGCCTTGTTTATATGTTTTTATGGCTCTTGTGGTGGTGTTGCGGATTGGATTGGCTAGATTGGCTGGACTAGGGGGGTCTTGTAGATGGATGGATGGATGTATGTATGTATGTATGTACAGGCTTTGTCGCTGTGTATGGGGAATCGTAATCTATCTAGGTATCTATCTAGGTACCCTTTCTACCTAATCTATGTATGTATGTATGTATCTGATCTGTCCCATACATACATACATACATACATACGACACATGACGAAGCCCTAGAAGAAGAAAAAAACCCCGGCACTACAGCACTGCAGTAAGCAATCAAATCAAATCAAATCAAATCAACCAAAGCAACCCAATCTAATCTACGTTCTCTCCACATTACCCCAGACGCCACCTCATTATCCCAGCAAGGCACGCCGACAAGGGCAAGGCAAGGCAAGGCAAGGTAAGCATCGGCTTCTTCATCGCGACGCGACGCGACGCGACGCCGCAGGAACAGGGCGAAATGCAGATGCAGATAAGGAGGAAGAATAGGAAAGGGGGGTTGCTTCTTTGCAGGCTTCGATTGTTTATCGTGCGTTTGCGTTTCGGGTGATGTTTGATGGTTGGTTGGTTGGTTGGTTGGTGGGGAAGGGATAGGGGGGGGTGGATAAATGAAAAACTGTCATGTATGTATGTATGTATGTATGTATGTATGTATGTATGTGCAAGGGATTCGAGAGCCGCTTTTGTGGGGAAAAGGTATGGGAGGTTTTGTGGGATAGGAGGGTTTGGGAGGGGGAATATGACATGAGGGTTTTAGGGTTTAGATCGTGTAGTTAGTTATTGTATATAGTATAGATAGAGATAGCTAGCTAGACCCTGTGGCTTGATTTTTATTCATTTTCTTTAGGAGGGGGGGGGGGGGGGGGGGGGTTAGTTATATGGGGTAGTACTTGTACATTTATGTAGTTAGTCGCTCCTAACCACCCACCCAAACAAAAAAACCCTAGCAATCACAATACCTCAATACATCCATCACCCATCATCACTAACCTCACCATGATGACCTCACTATAACCTAACCTAACCTAACCCAACCCCTCTAAACAATTAATTAACAACAACCGACCACGCATGACACCACGACGGCGAAGAAGACTTTCAGGCTAGGGCTAGAATAAAGTCTTCGCAAATAGATTAACTCGGCTTCGAAGCTTTCTAGGAGCTATATTGATGTATGTGGATGGGTGGATGTGGATAGGTTAGATTGATGTAGATCTGTGCCGTGTTTGTTTGTGGGGGGTGGGTGGCGCTGGTGCGAGATTGCTGGGGTTATGGCATGCGCTTCTTTTTCGTACTTTTTTTTTGTAGGGAGGGAGGGAGGTATGTATGTATGTATGTATGTATGTATGTATGTATGGAATGTTCGGAGCATAAGGGAGGGGGGTAAGAGGTAGTGTTGTGTAGGCGCTTAGATAGAGGGGTTAGGGTTTACGAATTCTTAGGATCTAGTAATTACGATTCTGGCCGAGGGGAGGGGATTTTTTAGGTAGATAGGATGCTATTGTTAGTAAGAGGGATAGGGGGGGAGGGGGGGGGGGGGGTTTTAGTTGTTTTGCTTCTTAGGGGGTTATGTTATATAGTATTTGTGAATAGGTACCTACCTACCTACCTACCTACCTACATATCCGTCCATGTTTCCCCGTACATACCGATTGAAATCAAAGATATACCTAACTTGACTTCTTTCTCTCTTTCTCTCTCTCTCTCTCTCTAAAATCCCCTATCAACCACCCACCACCACACTACACTAAACTACGCCAATCCGATCTCCGTCCCTCCATCCCAACGCCCCGCCGAACCTTTCCCTACTCTAGCAATCACGAGTAGCTAAAAAGTACCTTTTATCTCCGAGTCTCTAGCGACTACGCACGCACGCACGCACGCATGTATGCAGTAAGAATGTATGTCTATGCGGTATTCCTGACGGGGAAAGGGTTTTTTTTTCTTTTGTTTATCACTTGTAGGTAGGACAGACAGACAGACAGACAGACAGATGAACGGGAAGTCGCCTCCCGATCTACATTGTGTGATGCGAGCTTTGTATCGATATATCTTCTTTGGATCTAGCTAGGAGGGGCGAAGGAATGAAGGGAGGGAGGAAGGAGCGGTTAGTTAGTGGGTACATGGTTATAATCTGTATTCATTCAGTCGGGCGAGAAGTGCGGAATGTTGGGAGGGAGGGGAGATTGATTGGGTATCATTGCTTCGTGATTTAACTAGCATGTCATTGTAGGGATATATATCTTCTATAGTTGAGGAGGTGGAAGAGGGAACGAACATGAACGATGAGATGAGGAATATATCGTTCGTTACGTGGTATATAGTAAGATATAATCAATATATAGTAGCAGTAGCAGTAGCAGAGCAGAGATGGAGCGAAAACATTTGGTATCCCGAGTCTTGAAAAGAACTAAAAAAAAACCCCCCCATTCCGAACAAAGAAGAGAAAGGGAAACAAAAGGTTTCCTCGCAATCCATCCGCCTGAGATAGGAATAGATAGATAGATAGATAGATACCAGAAGAGAAGAAAAAAAAAGGTGAAGTGGTGGTGCGAAAGTGAACATGACCAAAAAAAAAATCGTACATACAAGAATGGTACAACAACCACCCAGCGCACACCAAAAACTGATGTCGCTGTCCGAAAAAAAAATCACCAAGCCTGAGTCGCGCTGAACTCACTCTATCAACCAAGGTTCACCATCTACAGGTAAATGGAAACCTTGGCGAAGGAACCCCTCATCAACAATTGAAACAAGAAGTTGGCAAAAAAAACAGATACGGGAAGAAGCGAACAATCAAAAGCAAAACCGCCGTCAAGTTCCCGCCGAGGACGGAGAAGTGCGATTTCCGCCCGCGAGCCAGGTACCCAGGAAGACGGGAACGAGGCGACCAAAAAAAAGGCCGCAAACCAGCCTGCGCATAGAAGAGGGTCTCCCCGGTGAAGGAAACGGAAGACAAATGTTCCGAAACCCCGAACAATTCCCGCCCTTCGTTCCCACTTTCGTACTCGCGCTCGAAGTTTCGGTGCAGAAACATGTCCGATGGTAAAAAAAGAATGTACATAGGAAAAAGTACCACACAGGACCGGCCCGGAGCGCTAAACAGGCAAACCCCTCAGTGGGCTGTTTTGCGGTCGGGGAAAAGTGCATGATGGAAAAAGGTAGGCCACGTTGATGTGTGTGTGGTTAGGTGAAACAACCACCAGGGTCCGTTGCATTGCTGCTGCTCGTTGATGCGAAAAGCAAAAAGATGAATAGAACAAGGGTTGTCCCGCGTGTCTTGCCTGCCTGACGCCTGTCAAACACCCATCATCAATGCTGCCTGCCTGTCCTGTCGTTGTTCCGAAAACCCAAAACGTGATGCGGATCGCATCTTGATGCAGATCGCATTTTGATGCAGAATGAAGAATGCCCTGCATCTTTGCGCTTGTTTCCCGCTCCCCGTTTGTTGTCCCAGATCCAGATCCAGGCCTTCCCTTTGGTGTCCCACTCGTAATGTTCGTCTCGAATAAATACTTTTGAGCCGTTTCCTGCCGTTTCCCGTCCCAGACTCCCTATGCGTCGTATGCTTTACGCGTAAACGCCTGCCTTCCGTCCTGCCTCCCAAACAAAATGAAGCTGATGTTTTTGAAACGTTTCTAATAGGAATGTGAGATCTGGCTGTCGCGGTCGTCGCTCTCGTGGGCAGAGTTCTCCATGACTTCACCCAGGATGGCGCCCGATGAATACGATTCGGATTGCCCGGAGTCGTTTCGTAGATACGAGTTGGGGAACGACGTCATGTGGTGCGGTGCACTGAGCTGCGGCATCGAGAAGTTACCGGGCGTTACGAGAGGAGAGTTGGTGTAGGCCGGGAAGCCGGCTGTTTGGGGTGTCGTGGAGCTGCGGCTAGGCGTGTAGTGCGTGCTGAGCTCGATGCGCCTAGGAACACTGTTTGAGAAGGAGCGCATTCGCGATGAACTGGATGCTTGGAAGCCGGGTACGGGCGAGTATGAGTAGCCAAGTCCGTAGGGCAGGTGGGAGTTAGCGTCTGCCGAGCCTGTGAGACTGTCATGGTGATTGTAGCTCATGCTGGACCGGAGAGGGGATGATAATGATTCTGCACGAGTCCGGGCAATTCGATCTGCGTGTAGAGAAAGTCGCGGAATGCTGTGATGCGACGTATATGCTGGTGAAGAGGTCATGGATGAGGAGAAAGGATTTGATCGCGGACTCGTATCCATGGGCGCAGAAGGGAATCCAAAAGGAGATCCTTCATGTGTAGATGCTGGTGATAGAGAGTCGGTCGCTGAATGGGGTGGCGTGAAGGCAAAGCCTCCAAACGCAGGGCTGATGCCAGTGGGAGACATGTGGTTTTCCATGGGCCCTCTCCTTAGAGTGTCGATGCTCAAAGGTCGCATCATGTTGCCTTCGGGGAAGGTCGGGGTGTAAGCAGGAGAAGCTAAAGGAGTTCCGAGGCCAGGGCCGGCTCCAAAGGGTGAGTGGAGTGCTTGAGCCATGTCGAAATCGTCAGGAAGAGCTCTTGAACGCATCATACGCTCACGGTCGTCGCTAGTGAGTCGCTTCAACTTGGCCCTCCTAAATGATGTGTTAGTATACTCGTTCGTCTACTAGTCCTGGACTGCCTACCTGTTCTGGAACCAGACCTGCACCTGTCTGGGGCTGAGACCGGGGATTTCACGAGCGAGCCTCTCACGGTGGGCGGCATCGGGGTGTGCTTGTCGAGCGAATTCACTCATGAGAAATCGCGTTTGGTTGTGTGTAAGCCTGAATCTCTTCATCTTACGCTTCTGTGCGCGGATCTCTGCGGCAGTCATCGGTCGTTTTTCGTCTTCGTCCATTGTCTCTTCGATGATATCGTCCTTGTCCTCGGTGATGATCTCATCGCCCTGGAGTTTTACGTCGTCTCCGCTGAGGTTGTCTTGAGGCGAAGGAGGCGTCATCCTTGACACTGGGCTAGCGGGGGCTGATCCCCCAAAGGTCACGGTCGGCATCTCATGGGAGTCAATCTCGTCAATACTACTCATACCAATACGCTCTCTTGAGGGTGAGTCAAGGCCATTGCTGTGGTGTTTGGTATCAAGGCCATAGGGGTAGCTCTTGTGCGTTCGTAGCATTGGACGCTTGAGATCAAAGCTGTGACCGTTCACTTCGGCTTGGAGCATGGCCATGTCGCCGTCGGAGTGTGTTGAGTGGTTGTCTAGAGACTTGATATCCGAAGTTTGCCACTCGTTGTCTGCAGCCGTGCTGTACGCTGACATACGCGGCGAACTAGGGGGAGAGAGCGGGATGAAGATGTTTCCGTCGACCATTGGCACCTTCAAGGACGAGGTCCTGGGAAGTCGAGATAGTGTTGTTTGTGGCTGAAGCAGCTTCTGTTAAGCTTCACAGTCAGCGGCGGGAGGCGGAGCAGATACGACGAAACTCACCTCAACTGAAGCTCCGTTCGATCGACAGGATGCAAGTGCGGGGTTGGATGCGGGTGATCGGCGAAGAGGGAAGAGATAGGACGGTGGTTTTAAAGTTCAACTGGGCGTATGGGCGGCTATTTGTGTCCAGGTCGCAGGACCGTCACAAAGAAACAGATGTGTACGGTGCCGGGACGGAGTGGTTTAGGATTGCTGATATGCAGGACCAAGGCTGAATGGCTGATGTCGCACCCAGGACAGGATTGGGGCGCGGAGTTTTGGTGCAACGTCTGCTCGAAATAGCAGCTAGGAGGCAGGTGGGAATGTGGATCGATAAAGAACGATGAGGCCAAAAGTGGGATGGATGTTTGACACTTTCAAGTCGACGACGGGGAGGGCTTTGCAAGAGGACAGGAACACCACAAGGGCTATATCAGCGATGGCGGCGGCGGCAGGGGAGGCGGACAGATGATTCAGACAGCAAAAGGCTGGGAATCACTTTACAGTGGACGATCCGGATAAAAAGAAGTTAAAGAGAGGTTCGAAGACTGGGGGGTGGAGCACCGCCAGGGCGTGGGCGCTTCTTAGGGAAACATGCTATCCTTCGAGGATCTGGAAGCAGCTTGTTACACCACCCGAAGCGTGACTGCCCTCGAGGACTAGCAGGCGGCCAGGCAAAAGATCGAGGGTACAGGGGGGCGGTACCTCGGGACGTGGTCCTGTTCAGACGAGGGGGTACGGAGCGGAGTCTGGCGAATCGAATATCGCCGGGATCAGGTGTGCTGGCCAGCACCAGGGTATCCTTCTCGAAAGAGAATGTGAGGACGGGCGTGAACATGGAGGCCTCTGCACCGCTTGCATAGAACCAGGGACAGGTGGAGAAAAAGGGCGACAGCAAGGCCTGATCCGTGGCGTTCAGCAATCGAGCGACGAGGCAGAGGGGCTACCATTATTGGCAGATGCATGCCCATGCCTCTCTTCTCGCAGCGGGAGAGCCAGGGCAGGGCAGGGCAGGGTAGGGTAGGGCATGGGCAGGGGCAGGGGACGGCGGGCAGGGGGGGTCTACAGGGCTCGGCAACGCTTGTTGCGGGGTCTCGCTGCTTTAGCCAGCGGCGTGGTGGTGGTGGTGGTGGTGGTGGTGGTGTTGATGGTGGATGGTGGATGGTGGATGGTGGTGAGGACTCACCCAGCCCGCGCGTGGTGTGCAGGCTCTCACGTCCATGCTTCTGTTGAGTAACGGCAACCACCAGCGCATTGTTATTGTTATTATTATTATTATTATTGTTATTATTGTCTGCAACGCTGCTACATGCAGGCCATTCCGCACGAGCGTACCCTATCAGCTGGCGGGCTGCGATGCCTGCTGCTGTGAGGGCTACATAGGAGGCATGGTGGCTTGAAATGCCGTCGTTTCGTAACGGCTGGCTGGCGAGATTGCGTCAGGAACAACTGCATCGTCAGCCTTGCTCCTGTTGAAGGTTGAGCCGCCCATCGGCCGCGATGGTCTGCATAAAAAACGGCGCCCTCAAACGTCAGGCAGGCTCTGTACGCGAAGAACGAGCCGACAGATCTGGCTGGACGATGCGATCCAACGGCGAAAAGCTCGGCCCGCTCCGGAAAAATCATGCTCTGTTTCTCGAAGCCTGCCGTACCTACGCACCGCCCTGTATGTACCTACGCCTAGCGCCGAGCCATGCTTGTCAAGCCGCTGCTTGACACACTGTTGACAGCGCGGTGCGTGGTGCGTCGTACTATTGTATTGTTGTACATGGTAACGTGATCCTCGCCTCGCTTGGGGCTCGGGGCGAGCGAGCGTGTTTCGCAGACAGCCGCCATGGGAAATTCCACGGCTACAATTTCCATCAATCTCGCTGCAGTAGTGGAGATCCGTGATCGCTGAAGCAAGCAAGCCACAAGGAGCCTCGCTCGCTCGCCCGCAAGGTCTTTCGCCGTGATCAGCACCGGGTATTCCTCACCTCCAGCCTGTGCGCGAATCAGCGCCGCCCGTGTCTGAGGTAGATGTGCCGCCGTCCTCCAGACGGCCTGGACACCAGCAGGTCCCATGTTCGCATGTCTTTTTGGGTGGATATCGGCACGTACACGTCGGGAAGAGGTGCACCGCACATAGCCTCAGATATCATCAGGTAGCCTCAGCGAGTCAGGATGATGGGGGCGGAGAAATTCCCGAGAAACTGCGCTCGGTAGCTGTTGTGAAGCAGACGGACGTTTCGTAAACGCCCAGAAAAACGGTCCATGGTGTACATCGGTGTACGCAATCAATAATGCCACCTCTGCCACCTCCAAACGCCGCCAAGAGCAGCTGGTAGACCGATTCCTCCTCAACCGCGACGCCGGTCGGAACGAAATGACAGGAGCATGCGCGACGGCCTGCGAACGGCTGTGCTTCCGCGGATATTTCCACGGATCATTGGACGTAATGGAACATGTCGCGAGTTTGATAATCGACATGGATTGTAGCGTCGGTAAAAGCTGCTCCGTTGTCATGTCCAAGCCTCGACCGTCTACGCAACGTCCTCACCGTCGGAACCGCGTAATAGCGCGTCTGATATAGTTCCTGTGATGGAACAATGGAATCGTACCGGCTGGTGGGTCGATTCTTCCTCACTAGAACCTCGAATGACTCCATGCCTCCACCCTCTCGTAAGAACAGCGCCGTGACGCTACAGGCGAGGATACACAAGCTTCCTTTCATTTCGGGATGATACAGCATCGCCCACTGAAGTGGATCGTCTTGCTGACAACGCATACTCAATGAGCCTGAAGTCGTCCAATACGCGCTTCGGGCCCCCATCCATTGCGCCCGCTGCTGTGACCCCGGCCCGCCAATGCCCACTTGCCGTGGTGCGAGAGTGCCGGCAAGCCTACTCGAGAGTCGACCCTAGCCAGGAACAACTCTTCGGCCTGCCCTCTGCTGCAATCATCCGCTCCCGGGTGTTGCCATATCGTACAAGTTAGATTTCATCAAAGCGAGCCGACCTTTGCCGCAGTCAGCGCCGTTAGCCGCCACCACCTGTGGCGCCTTGAGTGGCACAGTCGATGGGAGCATGGTCGGCGTGAGCTAAGGATACGTAGAGATACGGGTGAGATCACGATTCATTGTTGTCTTGCCAAGGCCCATGTATGTCTCCATATCAGTCTGGACTCTGTTGTGAGCCGCTACCGCCTGTCCGCCCTGCACATCATCGTAAAGAGACAAAGCTTCATCGCATCTGCACGCTCGTACGTGGTCGATTCCTATCTCGTAGACGCATCAGCTTGCCCCCCCCCCTGTTGCTATTCCGCCGCCGTGGCCGTCACTTGACTCTGTTGGTCGGCCCGCTGGTCCTCGACGCTTGGATCCTCCTCTTGCGGGACGTGATCCCTGTCTTCCGGAACTACGTGTGCATTGTCGTCTGCCGTCTGAGATGACAAAGTGGCCGGCAGAAGGCTCTCCAAACTTTTGCCATACTCAAGCCCATCAAATGAGTTCAGCTGGTCGATGGACGCTAGACGAAGACTCCGCCAGGTAAGGCCTGTCTTCTCTTCCTGGAGCTTGCTTATAGAATCTTCCGCGATAGCCACTCCAAGTTCCTCGTCTTTACCCCGTACACTCTGCGCATAATCCTGGGGGCTTGGTCGTACAAACCTGTCCTCTCGTGAGCAAACAAGTCCTTATGTGTTGATCGGGTGAGCGGAACTTACCTTTGGTTGTGCATCAGCTGGGACAGCCCCTTTCCGGACGCGGCCTTTGATAAGAACTGGAAGTTCATGGAAGCCTTCATGGGTGGCGTAACCTTCTTGGGAATGCCGGCTCTCTGTGCCCCGGCTTGGGATTCCTCATAAGCTTTTGCGGGGACTCTTTCGCGCGCGAAGGGTAGACAGCTACGCATTTTCCACCTTACCCAATTCTTGTCCCGGGAAAGCACCGTGTCAACCATCCTATAGTAGAATTTGCCATCTGGACCATCCTGCAGGTAATTTGCGATGGAATTCTTGATGCCCAACGCCCACTCGGTCTGTGCTTTATGGTCAGCCGGAAGGATGAAGATCATAGTGGCACGATGGAAGGTGAGAATCAAGCGAGGAGGCAGCGAATGCGGGGACATGTTGAACTCACGTTTTCTTCACTGAAGGTGAAGCCATACTGCAGCCTCGCTTGGGCTTCTTGGTAGTAAGCTTTCTTCTTCGCCGTTTCTGTCAGAGTCAAGAGGAACTCGATCATGATAAGAGCTTGAACTAGGATGTGGCGTTGGAAGGCAAGATCGCCCAGCTGCGAGTGATCAGCCGTAGCTCAATAAAGTGACAGCATAATGATGGCGATACGTACCTCGAGCTTGAACAGATCGAAGCTAGTCAGGTATTTCGGATTTGATGCGCTAGCAGACCCATCTTTGCGCTCATTCGACGACTCGTGCGTGTCGGTGTCCCTGGTTGAGTCCATAGCCTGAATCATTTTCTCGACCTCCTTGAATTTTGCAAGCGTCGCCTCCAAGCCCTCCTTGAACTGCTTGAAGTTTTCCTCCTTGAAAAGCTTGGGCGGATCAGAGAAAAAGTGCTGCAAGCGCCAGAAAACCGGATACAATGCCTCATTGCTCATGGTCGCGGGCTTATCTGGCGTGGGCTCTGACACGATCGGCTTGGTTTCCGCCTCCTTTGCCTGTAGCTCGGTGTTGACCTCATCCTTAGGATCGATATCCATTTGATTCTCTGCGGAGAATGAGGCGACCAAGTAATCCTCAAACGTCGTTACATTGTCGACATGGAATTCGCCACGCAGATTCACCGAGGCCTTTGCGCCCAGCGGAAAGCTTTGGAACATGAAGATGTACAAACGGCCGCAGAAGACCGGGTCCTCTGCTCGGGATTGGCGACGTAATAGCTCGTTGCATAGGCGCAGTATAACCATCTCTTTATCTTTAATCCCTTTGCTTGACTATGAGGATTTAGCGACAGTACTAAAGCGTGCCTTGGTTCACATACTGCTATCAGCTTTTCCCTCCGCGACTCGAGGAAAGTAAGAACAGTCCGACAATCTGCGAGGGATAGGCTGTCCAGTAGCTCTTCGATAAGGGCAAGAGGCAGCTGGGGAGTACAGAGGTCTAGATAGGTTAGTGTGAGATTCAGCAAAAGGACGGATACACATACCTCGGTCGCTATAATACTGCAGTATATCCAACAGATCCCAGACAGAAACAAAGTCAGGGTCATCGATATGGTTTAAGGCCTACGATTACAGTGTAAGCCTGAGTACGGTTGAGATTTCACACCAACCTACCACTAGGTTGTAGAAGATGCGCTTCGCTGCACCTTCGACGCCAAGGTTGCGTGGTTGATGGGCTTCCGCATCACTCGGGTAGGCCTTCAGTGGTATCAATACGCTTTCTTCCTCGCCAACCACTGCCGGCACCTGAAGCGGACGCGCCAGGCGAGCGACCGTAGTACTCGGATCGACCTCACGTGCGCGACGCAGTAGGTGAGTCAATTTTGCGACGCATGCCTCCTCTGCAGACTGGTCGGAGACAGCCATAGCGCAAGTAGACGTGCTGGTCTGCGCAGGTAGCGGACGTCGCGTTGTGCCGGGAAAGAGCTGTAGTTGGACAACGATGTCTGCTTAGCTAAGTGGCTAACGCCATGTATCGTTGTTGATTTAGTCGTATCTACCACCTAGATAGTAGATGCGTAGTAACGGGCTGCGACGTAAGATTGATAGATTGACGATTTAAGGTTAAGCGCTAATGACGCAGGATGATCCGAGCCTCTCGCCAATTCGGCCTAGCTTAATCGCGTCGCGTCTGCCGCATTTACGCGTATACAGCACATTTGCTTCAAGGCAATATACAATTGCCCACGTGTCTGGACGACGGCCAACACAGCGCTTCCATCCAATTGTGAACTCCCAAATTAGCCCAGGGAGTTCAGAACACAGCAAGATGGCTCACATGGACCCCGCGAGCGAGATTCCCTCGGACGACGAACTGGACGAAATTCTCAGAGGCACGAAAGACGGCCAAGATATATTCGACACGAGCCATGTTGAAGCGGAGGTTGAGTCGCTATCAAAGAAGAAGAAGAAGAAGCCTGCCGGCGAAGATACCCTGGGGTTGGATGAAGAGATCAAGGTTACCAAAAAGCGACAGCCGATCCCTAAGCTAGACGAGGCGCGCCTCCTTTCAGACCACGGCATACCCAAGCTGCAGAGGATATCGAAAGACCGGCTGAAGCTGAAGGGCAAGGGCCACGAGGTATGGATTTGCCCCCAAGAGGCTCACAGCTAGCTAACCGCAATCCAGTACGGGGATATCGCCCGAATGCTCAACATGTACCAGCTGTGGCTCGACGACCTCTACCCCCGCGCGAAGTTCGCCGACGGTCTTGCGATAATTGAGAAAGTTGGTCATGCGAAGACCATGCAGCGCATGAGGAAGGAATGGATAGATGGAGGCAAATCGAAGAACAGGCCAGACAACGAGGAAGAGGAAGAGGCCGGGGACGATGTCATGCGCGACCAGCCAGTGCAGGAGAGTGTTGAGCAAGCGGGTGTTGAACAGATGGAGGGGGTCGAGTCAGAAAGCGCGCCACGCGAAGTACCCCGGCCAGAAGAGCACACAGAAAATACTACAACAGGAGCGGTGGAGAACGAGCCAGATATGGATGAACTGGATGCTTTACTAGCGGAGGAACCAGGTCTTCCAGAGCCACAAAAATCGGTATCCATACCGTCAAGACAGGCTCCAACGGAGGAAGACATGTTTGCAGACGAGATGGAAGCGATGGCAGACATGGACGACATGTGGGGTTGAATCTAACGGTAGCGGGGAAGGATTTATGTTCTACGAAAGTAAACGGGTTCAATGTTTTTTTGTTTGCATAGCGAGGCGTTTTCCGTATTTGAATCTATGTTTGACTTTTGGAGTATGACCCTCCCCATACATGTATATCTTCAGCCAAGTGCTAGATACTGTCTGCGATGGCGGGGAATTCTGTTCGGGCCCCACTATCTCTTCTCGGCCTAGCGCCAATTTGTCTGCACGTCATCTCGTGATTTCGTTCATACAGCAACACCGACCGCACAAACTTTGCCAACAACTCGACAATGGAGGGTCTAGCGGAGGACCTCGAGAGGCTACGGCTGAGCTGTGATGGCCCAGATGGAATAGGTCCCGGCTGGAGCGACTCTCTTGCAGGCGAACAGCGCCCGCTCAAGCGACCGCGAAAAACGAAAGACGACATCAAGAAGGAGCTCGAGCATGAATTCTTGACCCCCTCGAAATCCTTCAGTACGCCGTGGTTGAACCAGTTGCAGCAGCGGTGGGAGGCGCCGACCAACTATCGTAGCCTATTCGAGCTCGCTCCAACTCAGACCCGCACCATCATCCGCTTCACGCGTGAGGGACTGGAGGGCCGTGTCACGGGATATAAAGAAGTTACTGTTCCAGCAAACTCGGCAACGGCAAAGAACTCGACATCGCTGCTGAGGAAGCCCGCGAACAGGGCCGAATTCGTACGTGGCGCAGCTGGTTTCTTTCCCTTTGCTCCAGGTGGCCTAGATGGCGTGGAGGCGATGGCAGCTATCGAAGATGAAGCGATCTCGCGACAGGAGGACGGCAGCTTGAGCAAGCCTAGTGGTCTCGACCGGGTGATCAATTTCAGCGCTGAAGGCGGTCTTTTGGAGATACCTCCAGGGTTCACGCGGGGTCTTGATTTCCAGAAGAAGCCTGTCAACGATATCAAGACTGAAAAGGAGGTGGAAGATACACTGGGCGAAGAGCCTGCACCGGCCAATGGCGAAGATGATCTTGATAAAGAGGATGATGTGAATGGCAACGGGGATACTAACGGAACCGACAAGCCCGAGGATGATGAGCTAGCAAACGGTGATGAGGAGATAGACTCTCTCTTGCCAGTGGAGTTCCCGGCTCTGGCACCTCATGGAGCCCTTGCAATGACTGCCAATAAGAAGGGCGGAAAGCAATGGGCCCATATGGTGGACATCAATCGTGAAATCCCCAACTTTCGCGACCTTGTACCGGAGCCGGCACGGGAATATCCTTTCGAGCTTGATACATTTCAGAAAGAAGCAGTGTATCACCTTGAGAATGGTGATTCTGTTTTCGTGGCTGCTCACACTTCAGCTGGAAAGACGGTGGTCGCCGAATACGCTATAGCTCTGGCTGCAAAGCACATGACGAAGGCTATCTACACGTCACCGATCAAGGCACTGAGTAACCAGAAGTTCCGCGACTTTCAACTTACCTTCGACGATGTGGGAATTCTCACAGGAGATGTGCAGATTCGCCCCGAGGCAAGCTGTCTTATTATGACGACAGAGATTTTGAGGAGCATGCTGTATCGTGGAGCAGACCTTATTCGCGACGTAGAGTTCGTCATCTTCGATGAGGTGCACTATGTCAACGACGCGGAGCGAGGTGTTGTATGGGAAGAGGTCATTATCATGCTTCCTGAGCATGTCACCTTGATTCTTCTCTCGGCTACAGTGCCAAACACATACGAGTTCGCTTCTTGGGTGGGTAGGACGAAGAAAAAGAACATCTACGTCATTTCTACACCTAAACGCCCCATTCCTCTAGAGCACTACCTCTGGGCCAACAAGAGCATGCACAAGATTGTCACGGCGGACAAGAAGTTCATAGAGGCTGGTTG
The DNA here is from genome assembly GCA_010093635.1 of Massarina eburnea CBS 473.64. Taxonomy (NCBI): domain Eukaryota; kingdom Fungi; phylum Ascomycota; class Dothideomycetes; order Pleosporales; family Massarinaceae; genus Massarina; species Massarina eburnea. The sequence continues at coordinate 1,375,821 of MU006778.1, forward strand.
GAAGGAAGCGAACGATATACTTTCGGGCAAAGACAAGGTGAAGGCACCAGCAGCAGCCGACAATCAAGGCGGGAGAGGTGGCGGCGGCGGCGGCGGCCGTGGAGGTAGAGGAAATCCAAATCAGCGCGGCAGAGGAGGCCAGCAACAAGGCCAGCGCGGAGGACGTGGAGGACCACCACCCCAGCGTGGGAGAGGCAACATTGCTCGGACTGGACGCGGTGGGGGCAGAACAACAGCTGCTCAAGATCGCAACATCTGGGTACATCTAATCTCGCACTTGCGCAACAAGGACCTTCTCCCAGCTTGCATCTTCGTGTTCTCGAAGAAGCGTTGCGAGGAGAATGCCGATGCCCTTTCCAACTTGGACTACTGTACCGCGGTAGAGAAGAGCGCAATCCATATGACGATCGAGAAGTCGCTTGCTCGTTTGAGTCCAGAGGATCGGAACCTTCCTCAGATCACTAGACTCAGGGAACTGCTCAGTCGTGGTATTGCAGTTCATCACGGCGGTATGCTGCCAATTGTCAAGGAAGTCGTCGAGATACTATTCGCCCGCACCTTGGTAAAGATTCTCTTCGCTACCGAGACTTTCGCGATGGGTCTCAATCTTCCTACTCGGACTGTAGTATTTTCCGGTTTCCGCAAGCATGATGGTCGACAATTCAGAGACCTGCTACCCGGTGAATATACCCAGATGGCGGGACGAGCGGGGCGCCGAGGTCTCGATACAGTAGGAACGGTCATCATCTGCGCACCAGGTGTAGACGAAGCACCACCAATTTCACGACTAAGGCAGATGATGCTAGGCGACCCAACTAAGCTCAGATCACAGTTCCGGCTGACCTACAACATGATTCTCAATCTTCTACGCGTAGAGGCTTTGAAGATTGAAGAGATGATTAAGCGCAGTTTTAGTGAGAACGCGACTCAAGCCCTCCTACCCGAGCACGAGAAGAAAGTCAAACTTTCGGAAGCAGATCTTGAAAAGGTCAAGAGGGAACCGTGCGAGATATGCGACATTGATCTGGAAGCGTGCCATCAAGCCTGCATGGATTACCAGCGCGTGTCGAACGAAATGCACTTGGCTTTGCTCATCAACCCAGTTGGCAAACGGATACTTGGACCAAACCGACTCATCGTTTATAAGAAGGTTTGTTTTCTGTTGCTGATATAAAAGCTATAGAAGCTGATGGTAACAGAACGATGTGCGTACAGTGGGCATGCTGCTCCGGGAAGGGGTCATCAATGGCGTTGAACCTAGCGTTCAAGTTTTGGAAATCGCCGCGAACCGGCAGCGCAAAGCGGATGATCTTCTGCCATACCTACCTCTTTTTGCAAATTTCTTCCGAGCTCTGCCCAACAAGGCGAACGAGCTGATTCTCAAAACCGCCCTGATCCCGCTCAGCGACATTGAATGCCTAACGAGAACCCTCATCGACATTCCTCAGTCTGTAGAAAAGCTCAATCGAAAGAAGGGTAACTGTTCCATTCCACGTGTCATGCCGCCTAGACTTACACCGTCTACAGATGCCCTCCAGCTTGCGAACGATCAATTCGTGCCTCTGTGCGGATCTTGGGGATATAAAGACTGGGACGAATATGACTACGAGAAGATCAAGAATCTCAAGTTCAAGGAGATTGAGATGCAACGGAAGAATTTGGGACAGGAAGCTACTCAAAAGGAATGCTTGAAGTGCCCCCAGTTTTTGAAGCATGTAAGTGAAATTCGGCACACTAGCAACATAGGGCTAATCAATGAAGTTCGCTATGGAACACGACCAGTGGCTTATCAAAGAGAACATCCTCCAGCTCCGACAGCTCATGTCCGATCAGAACCTCCAGCTGCTACCCGACTACGAACAGCGCATCTCGGTCCTCAAAGATCTCGGGTTTGTCGACGAAGATTCGCGCGTGGAGCTCAAGGGCAAAGTTGCATGCGAGATCCACTCGGCCGACGAACTTGTGCTCACCGAGCTCATCCTCGAAAACGTGCTCGCGACCTATGAACCTGAAGAAATTGTCGCCCTCCTCTCCTGCTTCGTGTTCCAAGAAAAGACGCAGACGGAACCCACGCTGACGGCCTCGCTCAAACGGGGTATGGAGCAAATCGTCGCTATCTCGGAGAAAGTAAACCACCTGCAGACAGTCCACCAAGTCATCCTCGCATCAGAAGACTCCAACGACTTCGTTAGTACGCCCCGCTTTGGCATGGTCGAGGTTGTGTACGAGTGGGCGCGAGGCATGAGTTTCAACCGCATCACCGACTTGACGGATGTTATGGAGGGCACCATCGTGAGAGTGATAACGAGGCTGGATGAGACATGCAGGGAAGTGAAGAATGCGGCGAGAATTATTGGCGATCCTGTCTTGTTTCAGAAGATGGGAGCGTGTCAGGAACTGATTAAACGGTATGTTTGTCTTGCGGAGACTCGAGCGGTTGCAGAGATGGGTTCCTTGCTTAGAAGAGTGGGAATGAGGCTAACGTGAAGACAGGGATATCTGCAACTGCGCAAGCTTGTACCTGTAATTGCAGAGTGAGGCAGGCTACAATAGAACTCGAGACTGAGGCCTCGGGATCTGAGGCGCTGTGGAGATGGTGCGCTGGTGTTGGCACGCAAGGGTGAGGGTGTCGACTGTCTAGGTACGAGGTAGAGTATGTACCACAGTAGATGCGGAGGATTCTTCGATTCCTTTTGGCAGCATATAAATAATGCGGACTGCCACGGCCATGTTTGCGAGATGGGAGTCGAACGTCATGGGTATGATATCATATGATATGGAACGGCATATCATAGGGCATCGTTCTATGGTTTGCAATTAAAAAAAGGCTTGATAACCGAGGCAGCTATAGTCCACCACGTTTTTGGCTATGCATCTATATATATGAGGATCTTCATATGGTTGGCGAACACCAGCTAGCCTACCATGCCGCTGGCTGTATGGGTGGCCTTGCCCGTCTGAGAGGTTGAGGAAGTTCGGCATATACAATATAGTACACCTTGGTGTATAGGGCCTTGGTGTATAGGGCCTTGGTGTATGGGGCCTTGGTGTATGGGGTGGCTCCGAGGGGGGTGACGGAGGACCCTGCGAACATGCAATGCGGGGAAGGAGCGGGAGGGGCTTGCCATTGGACGGACCCTGCCGCGCCGACGGTGAAGGTCCAGTCGTAGAGAAGCATATATGCAGTGTCTTCACGGCCTTCAAAAGGCAGCAGCACAAGGCGTCCTGCACGCTGCCGCCGTCTAGGGCTTTCCTAGCTCCCCAGGTAGGCCAGAGGGACAGAGCAAGGGCGCTAGGCCGCATCGGGCATAGACTGCTGAACTGAATCTTGCCCGCAGCACACAAAACTATACCCCTCGTGCTCCAACATTTTGCTGCTCGCATACCCAAACAACAAACCGAGGGGGCCAACACGAATCAGTTCAGCTCCTCTCCGGCTCGACTGCCCCAGCCCCGACCTCCCACGTTGCAAGCGGTGCTGGCAGGCGCGAAGTTTATATCCTGCCCGCCTGTCCCACACCCCACGATCCCTCACCGCACCCCGAGGCAAGCTCTCGTCCACGTCAACAAAGCACGACGGCCGAGCAAACACAGCCATGGACGTCTCCGCCCTGCGCGAGCGTGTCAAGAACACGCTGGACGCCAATGCCGCTATCCGCCAGCAGGCCGAACTCGACCTCAAACATGTAGGCCGCCGCCGCCCATGCTGCTGCGCTGCCGTGTAGCATTACTGACTGGCGCAGGCCGAAGAGCAGCCGGGCTTCACCGACGCCCTGCTGAACATCCTCGAGAACGAGCAGGAGCCGCCCATTCGGCTGTCGAGTAAGACTGCGCCCCGCGCCCCGCGCCTATCACGGCCGCCTGGTACGGGTTAGTACTGACCGCGCCCCAGCTGTGGTGTACCTCAAGAACCGCGTCTCCAAGGGCTGGAGCCCCGCCGAAGAGTTCAGCCAGGCCAAGCCCATACCCGAGGAGGAGAAAGAGTCCTTCAGGAACCGCCTCGTGCCTATCCTCGTGGCCGCGCAGCCGAACGTGCGCGCCCAGCTCATCCCGACCCTCCAGAAGATCCTCGCATACGACTTCCCCCAGCGGTGGCCCAACTTCCTCGAGATCACCATACAACTGCTGAATGCCGGAGATGCCCAATCCATCTTCGCCGGCGTGCATTGTCTGCTGGCGATATGCAAGATCTACAGGTTCAAGTCGGGGGAGAACCGCGCCGACTTCGAGAAGATTGTTGGTCTGGCCTTCCCGCAGCTGCTCAACCTCGGCAACCAGCTGGCCAACGAGACGAGCCTGGAGGCGGGCGAGATCCTGCGGACGGTGCTGAAGGTGTACAAGCACGCCATATATGTAGGTCTGCCCCGATGCGATTCTTGCACGGGCGCTGACGTGAACAGTTCGACCTACCTGCAGCATTGCGCGAACAGAGCGCATTGGTCGGCTGGTGTACGCTTTTCCTCACAGTCGTCGGCAAAGACCCGCCGGAATGCTCGCTAAACGAGGACCTCGACGAGCGCGAAATCAACCACTGGTGGAAGGCGAAAAAGTGGTCTTATGCAAATCTCAACAGACTCTACGTTAGGTGGGCAATCCCAGCCACACATGATCTGTGGCGCAATTGACTGACAGTGCATAGGTACGGAAATCCATCGGCTCTGGGCAAGAATAACGAGGTCGATTACACCGAGGTCGCTAAGTACTTCATCGCAAATTTCGCGCCTGAGATCCTCAAAATATACCTGCAGCAGGTGGAGAAGTGGGTCGGAAAGCAGATCTGGCTGTCCAAGGCTAGTCTGTACTTCACGCTCAACTTCCTGGATGAGTGCATTAAGCCGAAGACGATGTGGGCTCTGCTCAAGCAGCACGTGGACAACCTCATCGCGCATCTAATATTCCCAGTCCTTTGCCAGTCAGACGAAGATGTCGAGCTTTTCGAAGAAGAACCGCAAGAGTATCTCCATCGGAAACTCAACTTTTACGAAGAGGTCACATCGCCTGACGTGGCTGCCACCAATTTCCTCGTCACACTCACCAAGAATCGCCGGAAACAGACGTTCAGTGTGCTCAACTTCGTCAACGAGATGGTCAACCGGTACGAGTCTGCGCCAGACAACGAGAAGAACCCGAGGGAGAAGGAAGGCGCATTGCGCATGATTGGGACACTCTCCGGCGTAATCCTGTCGAAGAAGAGCCCAATCGCCGACCAAGTCGAGTACTTCTTCGTCCGCCACGTTTTCCCCGAGTTCCGAAGCCCCCACGGATTCCTTCGTGCGCGCGCATGCGACACCTTGGAGAAGTTCGAGCAACTCGATTTCAAGGACCAGAACAACCTGATCATCATCTATCGCAATATCCTGGAATCCATGGCCGACCCGACGCTTCCAGTCCGAGTTTCAGCTTCTCTGGCCCTCCAGCCGCTTATTCGGCACGATATCATCCGGACTAACATGAAGGCGAATATCCCCCAAGTAATGCAGCAGCTGTTGAAACTCGCCAATGAGGTTGATGTCGACGCACTAGCCAACGTCATGGAGGACTTTGTCGAAGTCTTTGCTCCTGAACTCACACCATTCGCGGTCGCTCTCAGCGAACAATTACGGGACACCTACCTGCGAATCGTCCGAGAATTGGTGTCGCGCAACCAAGAGAAGGGCGATGATAGCGAATATGGTGACTTCTTGGATGAGAAGAGCATCACTGCGCTAGGTGTCCTGCAGACCATTGGAACACTTATCTTGACCCTCGAGAGCACGCCAGACGTCCTTCTACATCTTGAGACCATCCTCATGCCAGTCATTACTATCACGCTAGAAAACAAGCTTTATGGTATGCAAAACCTTGGGCGCTCCATCTCACCTACTTGCTGACAAAGTTTTAGATCTTTACAATGAGGTCTTCGAGATCATTGATAGCTGTACGTTTGCGGCCAAGAGTATCTCTGACACCATGTGGCAAGCGTTCGAGCTTATCCATCGGACATTCAAGGCTGGTGCCGAGCTATATCTTGAAGGTTGGTCCATTGATACTTTGTGTCCTTGGTCATGTTACTAAGATTTCGTAGATATGCTTCCCGCCCTGGAGAACTTTGTCAACTACGGAACCCAAACCCTTTGCCAAAACCGACCGTATCTTGACGCCATTGTGGACATGGTTCGTACAATCTTCAAGGACGACAAGGTTGGAGGTGTCGATCGCATCTGCGGGTGCAAGCTTTCCGAAATCGTTATGCTCAATATGCGCGGCCACGTTGACGAATATGTTCCCGAATTCATCTCACTGACCATGACGGTGCTCCTCAGTGATGAGGTGAAGGTCAAGTCCCTACGGATACATCTCATGGAGGTGGTCATCAACGCAATTTATTACAACCCGGTTTTGGCGCTCCATGTGCTCGAGACGAACGGCTGGACAAACAAGTTCTTCAGCCTGTGGTTTTCGACCATCGATAGTTTCACGAGGGTGCACGACAAGAAACTGTGCGTTTCCGCGATCTGTGCGCTACTCACGTTGAAGGGGCAGGACGTGCCAGTTAGTGTGCAACAGGGTTGGCCACGCCTGCTTCAGGGTATCGTTCGTCTGTTCCAGACACTCCCTGCCGCTCTGAAGAGTAAGTCAGGCCATTAGATGGAGTTATATGTCCCGCTAACCGCGTGTAGATCGCGAAGAGGCCAAGAAGGAAGACAGTTTCGAGTTTGCCAACTACGATGACGACGAGGAAGATGATGACTGGGAACAAGACCAAGATTGGAACAACGAGGCTGAGGAGCCGGAAGACATCAAAGACGAGAGTGCCGCGTACCTTGAGTTCTTGAACGAGGAGGTAAGTCGGCATGTTGGGTGTTTTCATTGATAGGTACTGACTTTGGACAGGCGCAGAAGTTCAACACCATCCACGACGATGACGACGACGAGCTTGAAGAAGAGTCACTCCTCGAGACACCCCTCGACAGGGTGGAACCGTATGGCATGTTCAAGAATGCTCTGCTTCGTAAGTGAAGGCTGTCACCTGGCTGCAATGAAGCATAATGGCTAACAAATAGCAGGCCTCCAGCAAGAGCAACCCGCGCTTTACGAGAACCTCACCAAGAACCTCAACCCCGAAGAACAACAAGTGGTCCAGGCTGCGATCCACCAAGCAGGATTGATTGCCCAAGCGGAAGCCGAGGCACAACAACAGCTTCTTGCAGCTGCACAAGGGGGAGTTCCGAATGGGAATCCGGGCCAGTAAAGACTGACGCATCACCTCACATCCCCCGAAGCACTCCGCGAGTACCAAAGCTGAAGATTCAACGCAAAGGGGAGGCAGATGTTTGACGGTGAGCTTTGCGTCGGCTTCTCCGACAAGGCGCGTCTGAAGCTCTCTACAGCCCGCAAAATATAGATAGTCTCCCCCCTTTTTTTCATTGCTTTGGATTCCTTAATCAACTTGTGTTTTTCCCCCTTTAGCGCGCATCGATGTTCTGATTACCCGTTTGAAAGGACATCAGGTGCGAATTACGGCGATGAATGGAACGGAACGGAACGGAATGGCGGTTTGGCTTATTTTTGTCTCTGCGCATCTATGAGATTGGTGGACGGACATGTCGTGTTTAGGTGGGAGGCGGACACATGGATTGGTGGACTGGTGGACTGGGAGAGGGCGTGGCTGTCAAGGGACAAATGGTGCAAGAGGAGAGGACATGGTGAAGCACAGATGAATGACGATGGTTGTGAATGGACAAGGCAAAAGCATGATGATAGATTGGAGGGGGATGATTGTCATCGGTAGAGGAGGAATGGATGGACGGACGGACGGATGGACGGTAAGAAAGGCCTCAGTAGCCGAATACATTGATTCATCATTGTCAAGTTTTACAGCATCTGCCTATGTAATGGTGTTTTTGGAGGCGGGTTATCGATAAGGAAGGGACGGGTTATCGACAAGGAAAGAGGCGACGAGGCGAGGCTTAACCCTGTTCAGATTTTGGAAGCTTCAGCTCGGGCATGACGGGTCGCCCGCATGCTTCTAGATCCACGCAACGTGTTTAAAGCTCTCCGCCACTCTAAACCTGCTCCTAAGAATACACTCCTACACTTTCTCTGTAGTACCGCCATTGTTTTGTATCCGCGACAGCTGCATTTCTTGAACGGACCCGGGGCGCATTCCCTCTCTGTTGATCCTGATGTCACGACCTACGGTTTCCAAGGCGAAGAGTGAGTCGCACGTAAGGAAGGGGTGGGGGTAGCGCTGATTGCATCTGTAGCTTCGTACCCTATATATTCTGCCACCTTTGCTAATAGCAAACCTTCGTACCTGGTTGTCGGTGGTGGAGGTGGAGCGGGCCGGCATGGTGTCAAGAACAAAATCACAGGCCAGTCGCACGTCCGCAACACCAGACATGGCGCTGACGAATCGCAGTATTCGATTTCAGCTCGCGCGCGCCGACCGTCGAGTCTTGCGCTGAGATCGAAGCCTCGGAGGACGACTCGGTGCAATCGCTAGCGAATCTGGCGACCAAGGATGGCTTGATCCTGTATGCGGGTACGTGCATGGGAAGATGCGATGGGGTAGGCCTGACCTTGAAGCAGGCATCAACAGCAGCGAGGAAGACCGTCTGAAAGACAAGAACGAGCATTTCCGAGCATTCGAAGTCCAATTCCCCAAAGCGAACAAGCGAGCGAGCAATGTGCAGGAGGAGAAGACGCCGCAGGGCAAGATCACCTTCCTCAGCAAGACGAGTCTCTTCACGAACCCCACGGATGCGAATGCGAAACGAGAGGCTTATCAGCGGGTGATTCGACTTTCACCGCCGCAGCGGAACGCGACAGGGCCGCCGAACAAGCGCATTGGGGCTATTGCGTCGAGTCTGGCGGGCAACGAGAATGAGGTGGTGGTCTTTAGCGCGACGACGAACCGGCCAGATAATGTCAAGGATATCATTCAACGGGTGCCGCTGAGCAAGGGACAGGAGGTGGAAGATATCGACATCCTGGACGAGGGCAATGGATTGTTCCAGCTTGCGTATTGTCTGCCTGGCGATGTCTTTGTGCAGCCTGTACTCTACGACTTCGGCAAGAAGAAGAACCTCAGCAAGTCTGACTCGCGCCGGAAGGTGTATGCGGTACCATTCCCTAACAACTACGACAAGAAGACGCGTCCGAAGATCCGGTGCATACGATGGCTGTCTCCGTCGCATATCCTTCTCCTCGCGAACAAGCACAATAGGACTGGAGTCGAGTTGTGGATCTTGAGACTGTATGACGATGGAGCGGGCCACATTATCCTGAAGAAGACACTACCAAAACACGTGAAGGCGTCTGTGGGCATGGATGCTGTGTTGCTGGATGCAGACTCGGATGGTGCCTACCAGGCTGTGGTCGCTGTGACGTCGATTGATGTGTCGCTCACTGTGTTAACCATCGACTATCATGGGCAGACACGGAACTCATTGAGCCGTTTCCATGCTTTTGCGACGTATCATAATGTGAGTTTGTTCTCGGACGAAAGGGGATGGAACAGTGCTGATAATAATAGGTCCATGAGCTTCAAATGACCAAAGTCGTCTTCTCGCCCTTCTTCAAGCCGGAAGCCGCCCCGGGCAAGAGTCCGGGACCGCAATACCTCCGTCTCGCAACGACCTCACTGGGCAACTCTATCGACGTGGAGACGTTCGAACTACAGCCCATATCGAAGAAACCCAAGTCTCGCTACCTACTCCAGAGCGCAAGGTCGCTTGCCGTTACCAACACAGCAAAGTACATTGTGATAGCTGTCATTATTGGCGCGATAGCGTTGATACTGCAAGGATTCATCGACCCTGAGGGAAGCCTGACTAAGAGTATCATTCCTTCTGGTCTACAAAACGCTGCCTCTGGGCTCAAACCACCAGGCCAAGTCATCGACGATACCCGCAACGCTGCACTGCTCAACGATGGCAATTCACCGGTCGTGAAAGCTTCACAGCGCCTGCTCGACCTCCTACATCTCCACAGACATCCCGAGCGTCCCCGCGCCGAACACAAAGCCATCGTCGTCCACCACGACCCCGACAACGACGGCGCCCTTAGCACGGAAGTCCACCAAGGCGAAGAGGACGTGGTTAAGAAGCACACGGACGCAAAGAAGTGGGAGCAACTCTCCCATGGCGAACAGAAGAAATGGAAAGAAAGGCTGTCGAGTGCGGGCCTGTGGGCGGCGGCAGAGGGTGAGACGATACTGAAGGGCATCTTCTTTGGGCAGCTGGGTGGAATTGTGGGACATGCGGCGGCGGCGGTCATTGGATAGGTGGCGTGTGCGTGCTGTCTTACTACGATGATGATGATGATGATGATGATGATGATGATGATGATGTTGGTTCGGCCGTCACTGGATAGGTTCTAGTGCTGGCGGAGCGGAGGTGTTTGGGATGGAATGAGAAAGGCCACGTGCCGGGCCATTGCTTTTCTCCTACTGTATGAATTCACGGCAAAGAGCTGAGCTGTCCTAATTGAGCGCGCGGTGAGCTGTTCAACCAATGATAGGGGTCCGAGCGCCGCTAGCGCTCCCGCCTCGTGATGTCGAACCCCAGCGCGAGACAGCAGGCCAACAAGTTATTTTACGATTTCCCCCACCTGCGCTTCTACTCGCTCCTTACCCGTCCGCTTCCTGTTCATGGAAGACGCTAATCTCTATCACCTACGACTTCGGTGAAGCCGGTCGATATGGCGATGCAGCAGCAGCCGGCGCCGCTGGCGGCCACCATGGACCGCATCGTGCACGAGCTGCGATCAAAGTGAGAGAGAGAGAGCTCTGCGTCCTGCCGCCGAGAGCTCCAATGGCTAACTTGTCAAAAGGAACGACGACCAGAGACAAAAGGCGGCGCATCTGGTGCGTCAGACGGTCGAGAATGCCCATCGAGGTGCGTCCCCCACGCCGGAGGCTCCCTGCATATATAATCTATATAAGATTGACGCTCACACGAGGCAGAATATGCTCCGCAGGTCTTCGCTGGCTTCTACGACAATGTCATCATCCGCATCTCGCAGCTCATGGTGGCGGGCAGCGACTCCAACGAACGAATCGGCGGTATCCATGCGCTCAACTCGCTCATCGACTTCCGCGGCGACGATGCGGGCCAGAAGACGACGCGCTTTGCGAGCTACCTCAAAGTCATCCTACGCGGCTCGGACAATGCGGCCATGGTGCTTGCGGCAAAGGCCCTGGGACGGCTGGCGAAGCCGGGAGGCACACTGGCCGCCGAGGTCGTGGACGCAGAAGTCAAGTCTGCCTTGGAATGGCTGCAGATGGAGCCGCGCAACGAGATCCGCCGCTTCTCCGCCGTCCTGATCCTGCGCGAACTGGCCAAGAACTCGCCGACGCTGATGTACCAGTGGATAGCACAGATCTTCGAGGTCATCTGGGTGGCGCTGCGCGATCCAAAGGTGCTCATCAGAGAATCAGCCGCGGAAGCGATCAGTGCCTGCTTCGAGATCATATCGCCACGCGACTCGCAGATGCGCCATCTCTGGTTCGGGAGGGTCTACGACGAGATATTGAAGGGCTTTGGGCTCAACACGAACGATGCGATACATGGCAGTCTTCTGACTATGAAGGAGCTGCTCGACAAGAGTGCCATGTTCATGAACGAGCAAAAGTACAAGGATGCGGTGGAGACGGTGCTAAAGTACAGGGACCATCGGGATCCGCTGGTCAGGAGAGAGGTCGTTCTCATCATCCCCATTTTGGCCAGCTACTCGCCCACCGAGTTTGCGAGCAAGTACCTGCATCAGTGCATGTTGCATCTTCAGGGTCTTATAAGAAAGGACCGTGATCGCGACAAGGCGTTTGTGGCCATCGGCCAGATTGCGAATGCCGTCGGCGTGGCCATTGCGCCGTATCTGGACGGCATACTCGGATTCATCCAGGATGGTCTTACGGCGAAGGCACGCAACAAGGCCGTCAACGAGGCGCCCATCTTCCAGTGTCTCAGCATGATTGCGGCTGCTGTTGGCCAGGCGTTGAGCAAAAACGTCGAGAAGCTGCTGGATCCTATATTCTCGTGCGGACTCAGCGATTCGCTTTTCCAGGCTCTCGTCGACATGGCACATTATGTCCCGCCTTGTCGACCCGTCATCCAGGAGAAACTGCTCGACCTTCTCAGTCAGATCCTCGCTGGACGACACTATCTACCCCTTGGTAGCCCCTATCTGGTATCGCAACCGCCGCAGATCTGGACGAGAGACCACAAGGACCCTCTGATCATCGCTCAGCGAGAAGCGGAAATCGCGCTGGCGTTGCATACACTCGGCAGCTTCGACTTCACCGGCCATGTCCTCAATGAATTCGTTCGCGATGTGGCCATTCGATATGTCGAGGCCGACAATCCTGAGATTCGAAAACGCGCTGCTTTGACCTGCTGCCAGCTCTTCGTCAAGGACCCTATCGTACATCAGACGAGTGTACAGGCAACAAAGGTCGTCGGCGACATTATTGAAAAGCTCCTCACCGTCGGCGTTGGTGACATCGACGCTGAGATCCGGTGGGAGGTGCTTATGGCTCTGGACGCGCGCTTCGATCGGCATCTTGGAAAAGCCGACAACATCAGAACTCTTTTCCTTGCTTTGAACGACGAGGTCTTCGTTATTCGCGAGGCGGCTATGTCTATCATCGGACGCCTTACGACCATCAACCCGGCCTACGTTTTCCCATCCCTACGCAAGGTTCTACTGCAGCTTTTGACCGAGGTCAATTACTCGAATAGCCCGCGGAGCAAGGAGGAAAGCGCAAAGCTCATCAGTAACCTCGTTGGAGCCGCGGATCATCTCATCAAACCGCTTGTGGATCCCATAGTAACGGTCCTCTTGCCGAAGACCAAAGATCCTAATCCAGAGGTTGCATCGACAACACTTAAAGCGATCGGTGACTTGGCTACTGTTGGCGGAGAGAGTATGATGAAGTACGTTCCGGAACTCATGCCGATTATCTTGGATTTTATGCAAGATCTCAGCGCAGACTGCAAACGATTCGCCTCGCTTCGCGCACTCGGGCAACTTGCTACCAATGCCGGATACGTCATGGAGCCGTATCGGGACTACCCTGAGCTGATGAACATTCTTATGAATATTGTCAAGTCAGAGCCCGAGGGCGAACTCAGGCGTGAGACAGTCAAGCTTATGGGCACACTGGGAGCACTGGATCCGGACGAGTACCAGAAGATTATGGAACAATCGCCGGACAAGCATCTGATTATAGAATCTCAGGCTGTGACGGACGTCTCTTTAATCATGCAAGGCATCACGCCTTCGAACGAGGAGTACTACCCGACCATCGTTATCAACACTCTCATGGGCCTGTTGAAGGATTCGTCAATGGCGCAGTTCCACTCGGCGGTCGTGGACGCTGTTATGAACATCTATGCCACGATGGGCCTGAAATGTGTGCCCTTTCTAAACCAGGTCGTACCGGGATTCTTGCAAGTCATCCGCTCCGCGCCTGTTGGACGCACAGAAGGTTACTTCAATCAGCTTGGACAGCTCGTTCGTATCGTTCGCCAGCATATTAGGCCATATCTGCCGAGTATCCTGACGACTATCCAAGAATTCTGGGGCGCTACTGCTCAACTACAAGCCACCGTTCTAGCTCTCATTGAATCCATCGCCCGGTCATTAGAGGGCGAATTCAAGGAATACCTAGCTGATGTCCTTCCATTGATGCTTGGTGTCATGGAGTCAGACACCAGCACCCAGCGCACACCTTCGGCGAGAGTACTGCACGCTTTTCTCATCTTCGGGGCCAGCGCGGAAGAATATATGCATCTCATCATTCCGGTTATGGTCAAGATGTTCGATAAGCCCGGACAGCCTGTACACCTTCGGAAGCTAGCCATGGAGACGCTAGGACGACTGTCGAAGCAAGTTAATGTGTCAGAATTCGCGGCAAGGATCATCCATCCTATATGTCGTGTGCTTGCTGGCAATGAGCCCGCTATCAAGCAGGCCGCTCTCGAAATGCTCTGCGCCCTTATCTTTCAGCTCGGTCCCGACTACATACACTTCGTGCCTACGGTCAACAAGATCCTCATCACGCATAAGGTGCCCCATGAGAACTACGGCCGTATTGTCTCGAGGCTGCAGAAAGGCGAGCCATTGCCGCAGGATCTTAGTCCCGATGAGCGGTACGGAGAAGATGATGAAGATATGAACCCCGCAGAGATTCTGACCAAAAAACTTGCTGTGAACCAGCAGCATCTGAAGCAGGCTTGGGAAGCTTCTGCCAAGACAACCAGAGAAGATTGGGTTGAGTGGATGCGCCGATTCAGCGTTGAGCTCCTGCGAGAGTCACCACAGCAGGCTTTACGTGCTTGTACACCTTTGGCTAGCATTTACAATCCCATCGCGAGAACTCTGTTCAACTCGGCGTTTGTATCGTGCTGGACGGAACTGTACGACCAGTATCAAGAGGAGCTTGTGCGGTCTATCGAGACTGCGCTTACTTCACCCAACATCCCCCCCGAGATCTTACAGATCTTGCTTAATTTGGCAGAGTTCATGGAGCATGACGACAAAGCCCTACCTATCGATGTAAGGATACTGGGTATGTATGCCGGAAAGTGCCATGCCTTTGCCAAAGCCTTGCACTACAAGGAACTCGAGTTCAACGCCGAGCAGAACGCAAGCGCCGTCGAAGCGCTCATCAGCATCAACAATCAGCTCCAGCAGACCGATGCCGCATTTGGTATCTTGCGCAAAGCACAAGGCTATCAAGACGTGGAGTTGAAGGAGACGTGGTTCGAGAAGCTACAACGTTGGGAGGAAGCTCTTACATCATATCAGCGACGTGAACGAGATGAACCCGATTCCTTCGAGATCACTATGGGCAAGATGCGCTGTTTGCACGCTTTGGGAGAGTGGGACCTGCTTTCAAGTCTTAGCAAGGAGAAGTGGGCCAACGCCTCTCAAGAATACCGCAAAGCTATCGCTCCGCTTGCCGCTGCGGCTGCTTGGGGTCTGGGCAAGTTTGCCGATATGGATTCATACCTGAGCGTTATGAAGGAGCAGTCGCCTGATCGTGCGTTCTTCGCATCGATTGTCAACATCTACAACAACCGGTTCGAGATCGCAAAGGAAGAAATCGCGAAAGCTAGGAAGGGTCTCGATACCGAGCTGAGCTCCTTGCTAGGAGAATCATACCAGCGCGCTTATCTACCTATGATTCGTGTGCAGATGTTGGCTGAGCTGGAAGAGATTATGACGTACAAGCAAAAAGACGGCAATCTCGAGAAGCAGGCCAGTATGCGCAGGACATGGATGAAGCGTCTCAAGGGTCTTGAACCTAATCCGGATGTCTGGCAACGAATGATGAAGGTCCGTCAGCTGGTCATTACGCCGCAACAGAGCATGGATATGTGGATCAAGTACACCAACCTTTGCCGCAAGAACGAACGACACGGCCTCGCCGAAAAGGGCCTGCAGAAACTGCTCGATATCGACAATGGAAACGTTTTCGCGCATGTGCGTGAGAATGTCAGCAAGATCCCGTACCCGGTCTCGTATGCGGCTTTCAAGTTCATGTGGGCTACACCGGCTCACCAGCGAGAAGCCCTTGATAGTCTCAAGGAGTTTACTTCCAGGTTGTCGGAGGATGTCGCAGTTAAAGTGAGGGGTGCTCAAGGCAGCATGGTGGGTCATGGCATAAATGGAATGAATGGAATGAATGGCCTAAACGGAGCGTCAAACGGCCATTTCAACAATCCGAATCCCTTTGCCGTTTCGAACGGACTCAACGGCCACAGCGGAATGAACGGATCCAGCATGATGGGCGGCTCGACCTCATACGGTTCGCCAATAGAATTGTCCGAGTGTCAACGGTTGCTTGCTAAATGCTACCACAAGGTCGGCGAGTGGCAGTCTAGGCTACATCACGGAGAGTGGGAGCATGAAGATGTACATGAGATTTTGTCTGCGTACTCTGCAGCGACCCGCTACAACAAGGACTGGTACAAGGCTTGGCACTCATGGGCGCTCGCGAACTTTGAGGTCGTCAACGCGATTACTTCTCAGGCTGACCGCGAGTCTACGGAGCTGCCACCAAGTGTGGTGCACGAGCACATAATTCCTGCTATCACTGGTTTCTTCAAGTCTATTGCGTTGTCTTCAACGAGCTCGCTCCAGGATACCCTCCGTCTTCTCACGCTCTGGTTCAGTCATGGTGGTATTCCGGACGTCAATCGCACTGTTTCTGATGGCATCAAACAAGTGCCTATTGACACTTGGCTGGAAGTCATTCCTCAACTACTTGCCCGTATCAACCAGCCGAACCCAACCATTAGGCAATCAATTCACCAACTACTCATCGAAGTCGGCAAGGTACATCCACAGGCCCTAGTCTTCCCTCTAACTGTATCGATGAAGTCGGACGTCTCAAGGCGACAGCGGTCAGCTAAGGAGCTCATGGAAGCTATGCGCGAGCATTCACCACGACTTGTTGAGCAAGCTGATCTTGTCAGCAATGAACTCATTCGTATCGCAGTGTTGTGGCATGAGCAGTGGCACGAGGGTCTAGAAGAAGCTTCCCGATTATACTTCGGCGACCACAATATCGAAGGCATGTTCGAGACTCTACGACCCCTACACGATATGATCGACAAGGGTCCGGAGACTCTACGCGAAATTTCTTTCATCCAGTCCTTTGGACGCGAACTGCAAGAGGCTAGGGATTGGTGCCAGACCTTCAAGGGCTCACAGGAGATGGGCGACCTTAACCAGGCTTGGGATCTGTACTACCAGGTCTTCCGCAAGATCTCTCGACAGCTGCCTTCGCTCATGACTCTGGAGCTTCAGTATGTCTCGCCGAAGCTCAAGGAAGCGCATGATCTTGAGCTCGCGGTGCCGGGAACTTATCACGTTAGCAAGCCTGTTATTCGAATCATTTCTTTCAATCCCGTGGCTACGGTCATCCAGTCTAAGCAGAGGCCGAGGAAGTTGGAGATGCAGGGCAGTGACGGCAAAGCGCACACGCACATTCTCAAGGGTCACGAAGATATTCGCCAAGACGAGCGTGTCATGCAGCTATTCGGTCTCTGCAACACGCTTCTCATGCACGACACCGAGAGCCGGAAGCGCCATCTCAACATCCAACGCTACGCCGCCGTTCCGCTATCTACACAATCCGGTCTCCTCGGTTTCGTGCCCAACTCAGACACCCTCCACGTCCTCATCCGCGAATACCGCGACAGCCGTAAGATCCTCCTCAACATCGAACACCGTATCATGCTGCAGATGGCGCCAGACTACGACTGCCTCACCCTCATGCAAAAAGTCGAAGTCTTCGGCTACGCGCTCGATAACACAACCGGCCAAGATCTCTACCGCGTGCTCTGGCTCAAATCCAAATCGTCCGAAGCCTGGCTCGATCGCCGTACGAACTACACGCGTTCCCTCGCTGTCATGTCCATGGTCGGATATATCCTCGGATTGGGTGATCGCCATCCGTCGAATCTTATGCTCGATCGCGTTACCGGAAAGATTGTGCATATCGATTTCGGCGACTGCTTCGAGGTGGCTATGCATCGCGAGAAGTATCCTGAGCGCGTACCGTTTAGGTTGACGAGGATGCTTACGTACGCTATGGAGGTTAGCAATATTGAGGGAAGTTACAGGACGACTTGTGAGCATGTTATGAGGGTGCTGAGGACGAATAAGGAGAGTGTTATGGCGGTGCTAGAAGCTGTAAGCCCCCTCCCCTTCCTACCTAGATGCACATGCTCTACTAGCATACACGTGTTTCCATGTCGCGAGAATGTGAATGTGCCGGTTCGCTAACTTGAGGAAATAGTTCATACACGACCCCCTCCTGACATGGCGCCTCGGCGTCCAAAACTCACCCCCAGAACCAAACTTCCCCTCGGAACGCCGCCAATCCATTATCGGCACCGAAATCGTCGCCTTGCACTCCAGCACCTCCACCTCGGTCGTCCCCAACCCGAACCCAGGAGAACTCTCCTCCCTCGCCCAACGTCCCCCCGGCGGCGCCGGCCGGCACCGCGCCTCCACCGTCCAAACCATCCCGGCCAACGAGGCCGAGGCCAAGGAAGTCCAGAATGCGCGGGCGTTGGTGGTGCTGTCGAGGGTCAAGGAGAAATTGACCGGGAGGGATTTCCTGACCAAGAATGCGGAGGATTTGAATGTTTACGAGCAGGTGGATCGGTTGGTCAAGGAGGCTACGAATTTGGAGAACCTTTGTCAGCATTATATCGGGTGGTGCAGTTTTTGGTAAGGACCCGGTGGTGCATGGGGCAGTTCGTGGTACGCGGGGTGGGGGGAGATGATGGGATGATGGGATGATGATGGTCCGCTAAACGAGCGAACGAGTATGGTGGGGTATTGTATGGAGCATGCATACACACATGCATGATGATGATCGGACGGGATTGGGGCTGTATTTACTAAATCTGGTTTTTTTCTCTCTCTCCTCGCATGCATATCTCTTTTTTTTTCTCCTGTGTATCGAGTATGGAACATGGGATGGATGGATGGATGGGGTGAGCGATGGGCGCTTGTTTGCTTGCTTGGGCATATTTTTCTTCTCTTTGTGTGTTTTTTGGGGGGTGGGTGTGTGGGATCGGATCGGATGGGATCCAGTGCGTTTATATAGTTATCTAGCGGCATGGAATGGAGTTTTTTTTCTTTTTTGCATGTGTCGTACTTAGGCGAGTAGGGATTCGGGATGTAATAGGTTAGAGGATGTAAGGGGAGGGGGGTTAAAGAAACCATTCTAGGGATTCTAAGGTGCTACTTCTAACTGTGCCTGCACTGTTTTACGTGGGGATTTACGAGCTGCTGTTGGAATCGGTCGCGTATTTACTTTCCGAAGGCGAATTCCCTGGTATCGCTTTTTTCGGCTTGCCTAGTATTTCTCACTGTCATCGTCCTCGCTATCATCTTCTCGAAAGCGCAGAATAGTCAACGGCAACATGTCTTCTAGGCCTACGCGGTAATCGTTGTAGCGATTGGGTATATGACTACAGTCTTCAAGTTGGACAGACTCCGCTCCTAGTCATTGAACATTTCATCCAATGCGTCGTGACACTCTTCCTTCCTCATCGGGTTCGGAATCTTTCGTGAAGACGACCTTGGTGATGCTCGCTGGGAGTGGGGATGGCTTCATCGGCTTTTGCGTGTCTATGGTAGGAATTTTAGGGACTTTGGGTTCATGAAGATGGGGCAATGAAATCGAAGTTTTAAACAAGTCGTTGGTTCTCCAGTCCTAATATAGTTCTCTCTCCCATCTTCGTCGCGGACCTGTAAGGCTGGAATCTGAATGAAGGGTGTCCTTGATGAGTTGAAGCGCGGCTTCTAGGTCGGCGGTATGGATTTACGAAGGAAATCCGCTCTTTTTCTTTCTATCGATCGATTGATCGATGGCCTTGGTAATCGTCTGCGTCGATGAGAAATATCAATTCCAAGGGGCGCAGTCTGGGTGCAGCGGAATCAATGTTGCTGAGAACCCTGGGTTCTCAGTGCATCGCATTCAATCAAAATCATCTAGGTATCTACGACAAGGTCTGTCCTTTCGGAGGTATTCACGGGTCCCGAGGTCAGCACTAACACTACATATGGTGACAGTTGCGATGCGGCTGATCTACCGCGTAGGAGTATCCAACCGAGTGTGGCTTTGAAGGGTGCATGGGTGCTTACGAGCAGTTTTTGTTGGTGCTTGTGGCTCGAAGGATGGCCGGGTATATAGGAACGGTTTGTTGATGCTTGATGGTAGACGAGATGGCCAATCAAATGCGTTGTTGCACGAAATCTTTACGGGGCTTTAGGGTTTAGGGTGGAAATCGAATACGAATGGCATGAGCATAAGAGAGAGAGAGAGAGAGAGAGAGTATGACATGACGTACGGGCTGAGTGGCTATATAAAAGACGGATAGACCGAGTCTAGGAACGACATCGGTATCGAGCAGTCTATAGACATCATGCGTTGCAATATCTTGTTTTCCGCTCCCTTAACTTTGCTTCTTGCTAGTACTGCTGCATCTCAGAACGATACAAACAGTTGCAAATGCGTTCGTCAACAACATCTGATCAAACACCTTACTTGGGCTAACTTCCGTCCTCATAGGTACCTAGCGACCCATGCTGGCCCACACCCTCCGACTTCGCCGCATTAAACGACACCCTATCCGGACGGCTCATCGAAGGCATCCCCCCCGCATCCGTCTGCTATACCTCCCATCCAAACTACGACGCCATCGCTTGCGACGCCGTTCTTGCCAACTGGTTCGTTTCCGACTTCCACGCTTCGGACCCGATTAGTATCGGGTGGCCTTGGTGGGCGAACAACCCTTGCCCTCCCATTTATCCTAATGGTACGAGCGTCACCGGTGATACAAGAGCTGGCGAGAAAGGATGCGGTGTTGGAAGGTATCCTGTCTATGCTGTGAATGCTACGGAAGAGGTGCATGTTATTGCTGCTGTTAGGTTCGCGGCGGAGAGGGGTATTAGGTTGAATGTTAAGAATACGGGACACTCGTTTTTGGGAAGGAGTACGGCGTTTGGAAGTTTGTCGTATGTATACCGCATTTATGTGTCAAAAGTGCTGCTATGGTCCTTTGGCCTGGTAGTGTACATCCCATGAAACATTATAGGGCTAATAAAAGTAGTGTCTGGACACACCATTTGAAGGGAATACAATATCAGGAAAGCTTTCGGCCAGAATCATGTCCCTCGAACGAAACCTATACGGCTTTCACTTTGGGTGCTGGTGAGCGAGATCGTGAGGTATACGAAGCTGCACATGAGCGCAACATTGCAGTTGTTGGTGGCTCAAATCAGAATGTAGGGATTGTGGGATGGTTCAGTGGCGGTGGTAAGTCCCTATCTTTGCCGAACTACGGTACTAGTGGTATATGACTAGAACACTTTGCTGACTCTTCATACCAGGCCATGGACCGTTATCGAGCACATATGGTCTAGGTGTCGACAACGTTCTCCAAGTCAAGATCGTCACTCCTGACGGAGTCTTTCGTACAGTGAATTCATGCCAGGAGCCCGATCTCTTCTGGGCGCTTCGCGGTGGAGGAGGAGGTACTTTCGGTGTCATCACCGAAGTGACCATGAAGGCACATCCCGATCCACAAACCACTTTACACACCTTCAGCATGAGTTTGATCAATCTAAACAACCTCACCGGGTTCTGGGATCTCGTCGCCTACATTATTTCCGAAACTCCACGATTAAAGGCAGCGGGAATGCAAGGATACGGAGGCTTCGAGTTCTCGGATCACTCGTTTTCCTGGCAGTACAATGTTCACGACAAGCCGAACGGGACAGTTGAAGAGTTATTTGCTCCTATTGCTGCGAAACTGGACCCCGAGCAAGGGAAAACCATCTCTTACTTCACAAAGGTTACGCACTATCCAAACTCCTTTGCTAGTTGGAATGACACTATTGGATTTGAGTCCGTAGCCGCAGGTGCACCAGTCCTCGGATCCCGTCTCCTGCCCGCCAGCGCATTGACAAATGATACGGCACGTCTCGCTCGAGTTCTGCAGAATATCACATCCTCTATAGAAGGACTCACATCGTTTCGACAGCTCCAATTGCATCTTATTGCGAACAACAATACCGAGATGATTAAAGAGACGTCTGTCACACCAGCATGGAGGGACGCTGTGCTTCATTTCATCATCATCGAAGGTCATTCGGATGCAGACACGTACGAAGCATCGCAGCCGATAATAAACGATATGACGAAAGAGAAGGTAGCGCAGTTGAAGGCTTTGGCACCAGATTCTGGGGCCTATCTAAATGAAGTAAGCACTGGTTCGGTATCGTTGCGTTTTTACAAAGACTAATGTTGCGCAGTGCGACCCGTTTGATGAAGACTGGCAGAATGATTTCTGGGGTGAACACTATCCGAGGTTGAGGGAATTGAAGATGCAGTACGATCCTGACTCGCTGTTGTGGTGTATTAGCTGTGTGGGGAGTGAAGACTGGGCGGTTGAGGAGAGTAGTGGAAGATTGTGCCAGGTGTCTCCGGCAAACTGATGTTGTGCCGGCATATACTAGGGGTAAGGGTAGTGAGCGCATTATCGTTTGCTAGAACCCAAAATTCCGACGATGATGCCTGGTCAGTACGACAGCATTACCGATCAGCTAGCAAACGAATCATTGAATCTACATATCTCTCCCTCTTCAACTGCTTTGAAATCCTCACACTGAAACTTTGCCATGATTCCCGAGATCCAATTCATCTCCGCCCTTGGGCCTCCTGGCTCTGGCAAAGGCACACAGTGCGCACGTCTCAAAGAACGATACGAATGCGAACACGTTAGCGTCGGTGACCTTCTTCGGGCCGAAGCCGACGATCCGGACAGTTCGTTTTCGAAAATTCTCCGGGAAGATTGGAACGAAAGAAATGACGGTTGGTATTGTGAAAGGGAAGGTGGGTGAGCTCACTACGCACGGCGCACTTACCATTTTCCTAGATGGTAACATCGATATCCGTGCCATCGCACAGATTCGTACAAGCGTGGAGCTTACCTGGCTACGTAGGATTCCCGTGGAAAGTCGAAATAGCAGGATACTTTGAAGAAATAGTTGGTTCTATACATCTTGTTCTCTTATTGTCAAGCCCAGTGGAGGTCCTTGAGGACAGATTGTTACAGCGACACCGAACGGATGACATGGAAACGATTAGGAAACAAATTGTTGTGTTTGAAGAAACTACTGCGAAGGTTCTGGAGACGTACCGCGAGAAAGAGATGGTAATGGAGGTTAACGCGGAGGGCGAAGTAGATGTGGTTTTTCTGCATATCCAAGAAGCATTTGAGAAACGCGCCGTGAAGGTAAATCGGAGATAGGCTCTAATATCAATCACATACTAGTCTGAGTTAAAACTAAGGCTGTGCTCTCATAAAGCTGCCTTGATTTAATCTATATCTTACTCTATGAGCCGCTCTACATCATCTCAACGAATATGTCTTTACCATATACTGTAGTGAATATCGACCCTTAAGAAGACAAAAAATGGCTTCATTTAATATGCGAGAGTGTGCGATGGCTTTTCATCGCGGAAAAATCCTTCGTGGAGTTTGCGGGTTTCTCAATTGTGAAAAGGAACAAAACATCTGACCATCCATAAAAGCCGACAGGTCTTTGAATCCAACAGGGTAATCCATGTCATATCGGAGGAATACATTCCGCTTCTTCTTCTTCTTCGGGCAGATATTGTGCAGTTTCTAATGTCTACGACGGAACCACCGAGGAACAGATACGAAGATTCCGTTGTAAGGGCACTTTCTCTATTGCGCAAGAGTTTCAGGTTATTCGACGCACAATGATGTTTGTTAGTAGCCGATGAAAGGTGTGGACTAACCCCGTAGATGGGTTTCGATAGTTCGTTGTGGGATGTTGACAGCCGTATTAACTACGATCAATAGCGATCAGCGCTTATATCTCTTAGCCTTACATAAACTGCTTGAACCTAGTGTGAAGGTGGTTAATGCTTTAAATACACAAAGTCTTTTACACAGTACGGAGCGGACTTTAAGGCCAGACGCTAAAGGGGGAACAACTTTGATAGCGTCGCCGAGGTTCCGACTTGAAACACGCCATCAAAATGTTTGGGGCATGAACATATTGGCATCGCGTTATCGATATTGGGGGGCGATTGGGGGCCATTTTGTTGATGACCGGCTTGAGAGTTTCATCCTTTTATGATACGAGTTGCTTCGCCTTCACTTTCAAACCACCATCGGCATGTTGAGTCTGTTGGACTTCGTCGTAAGCGCCGGTGGCGATTGTTACAGTAGGGGTGAAAGCCACTATTTGTTCACTTGGCTGCAACCGATATTTCTAGTAGAAGAATCCACCAAGCACACAGGATATGTGTATAAAGGGCACAGCGTTACTGGGATGCCGTAGCCAAACTGATTATACAATGTTTATACTGTGTGGACTATGACCTCGTAAGGATTGGCGTTAACGGTTCATAAAGAGGGGACATCATAGGCCAGTGACCATACTGGGGGAGATGGCATATCATGGTGGTACCCATAGTTACATACTAGCAGTATCATGACTATCTGGTTGTAGAGATAATACTATTAGGGCACGAGAGTCTCCAACAGCTTTCGAGATTTCCCAAAGACGCAGAATTTATTAGGCGTCCAAGGAAATACTAGGCACCATCTTTTGTAACCACTCGTCCGCAGTTGATCGGGAACGTAGGATGATAGCAGGGGGTAGCGAATATGATTTCAAGGTTATATGTGGAAGACTATTGATAGTATCATAGTATGTAGGCTACACTACTAGGTATCCTACGCTCCCAAGTATCTGTCCTGTCTTTCCCCTTCCCGAGTATTTATCCGACCCGTCTTCCTCCTTCCCGAGGATCCATCCCGCCCGTCTTACCTATTTATACCTGCTGGTAATGCATATGACGATGGGAAAGATCTAAAGCACAAATTACATATGCGGTGGCGTGTCGCTTGGGGTAGGAGGATGTCGCCCCGGACACGATCGACAACCTAAGTGATCCTGTTGGTAGGGCTTTAACCTTATCAGGCCCTTGAATCCAAGATCCTACGACCCAATTTATACCTGCACGCCTTACAGAGCGTTCGCAAAGGTTCTATCGGAGTTCGGCTAACAAGTAAGCTCACTGTACGGTGTAAAGACTGTTCAAGATCACCCCCTCAACTGTCCGCCCCAAGAGAAGGTGCATCGGCTATCTACGAGATCATAGGAGTCTATCAAGATCCGCCGGTGGGCGTATCGCCTTGCAAAATAAAGTGTGTACAGTGTGCATCTTAACAGCTTTAGAGTTGAGTAAAAGCGCGCTACGGAGATTACATGTTTCACGCCCCACGGAAGCTCGTATTGTATGTACCTGCATCCCAGTGATTGGTCCATCGACTGACGAACTTCCATCCCATATCTCGATTCTAATATAGCGGCCGCTGCCCAGCCTTACAGAAACCATAAACACCAATAATCGACTGCCAAGGACTAAACGGCTCACGGAAGGAAATAACGCCATGCTGCTCTGTGTCAAAGTCCGTGAAGCAACGGACCCTTTTTTGCATGTAGCTAGGTATTGGAATGAGTTGCCTTTTACTGACTTTGGTGTAACCAAACCACCCAAGAAAATAGGGCGAGTGGCTTCGAACAACTCAGCATACATTGTCCGACTCTAGCGATACTTTGCTAGGACTAATACGGCAAATGGGGTTCTCTGGAAAGCATCACCTATAAGAGGCAAGTATCCAGCATGTCTCCTAGAATTATCCATGCAACAAACTTGCTTCTCAACTTTCACATTCATTCATTTGCACTTTGCGGAGTCCCGCAGTCCACTCTTTTCAAAGCTTTTTAGCATAATCACATATTTTCAAGATGCGTTTCTCTTTGGCCACCCCGGCCGCTTTGCTCTCACTTCTCAGCCTTGTCAATGCAAACTGCGAGACGGGACCTTTCATCTCCACGCTTGCTGGTATCCCGTTCGACAAGACCGCTGACTATGAACATTTCTGTGTGTCCCAGTGGGAAGAGGGTTCAATCATCACGGGTATCCGTGTCTGGTCAGCCAAATTTCAGGTCAAGGCTGTGCAGTTCCAGACTGCTGGCGGTGATTGGGGAACGCGGTATGGCCAGATCCCCACCAACAGTGTCCAACCAAAGGAAAAGACGTGGGACGAGAACGCGAAGATCGGGGTAAAGTTGTGGAACAACAAGCCCGATGATGGCGACGCAATGGATGCCGTTGGAAAGATCGCCATCACTGAGGAGGGCAAAGACGACTTTGAGGCTGGTGGCTCCAAACTCGCGAAGGGTAAGCGTCTTCCGACCATATAAACAAATTGCTACGGTTACTAATCCCAGCTTTTAGAAATGTACGTGGATAATCCCAGCGGTAAACTTCTTGCTGTGAAGGGTGCCGCAGGTGCTTGGGTCTCATCGCTTGAGTTCAAGTTCCTTGAGAGTGCCATCACAAACGTAGAGATGACATCGATGACATTCAAGGAGGACATGTCGAAGTGGAACGAGAAGAAACAGGGCATGCAACCGGCGGTACTCGGATCGGTCTACTACACCAACTCTGACGAAGTCGGCGGATACAATGCTACATATGGTACTACTACCGTCATCACAAAGTCGATCTCGAAGACCATCACCGAGTCGCAAACACACACTGCTGGATACTCGCTCAGTGTCAAGGTCTCTAGCAAACTCGAAGTACCTCTTCTTGCCGAGGGCGGAATAGAAGTTACGAACGAACTTAGCTACTCCTACTCGAACATGAAATCGTCTGCCAAAACCGACACCGACACTTGGTCTTTCCAATGGACTATGGGGGGCCAGAGTACTGGTATTCCTCCTCAAACGGCCGCGCACTGCACTGCTACTGCGACCCAGGGTACCTTCGACAGCGACTACGATGCGAAGATTACCGCTACTCTCTCCAATGGCAAGACGTTCGAATACAACTCTCACGGACACTACAATTCTATCGGATTTGCCGATGGTATTCAGGACTGCAATGTTATCCCCCTCAAGGATGTTCCCAAGGACGCGACGGTAAAGGAGGGCACAAAAGACAAGGGAAAGCGCGCAACCCGTCTGGACCGCTTCGTGACCAAGGTCTAAGTGCTAAGGATGCCACATGTACTGTTATGTAATGGAGAAAGGTTGCATTGATAAGGTGTATAGCTTAGGGCTTTTATTTTACACTTCTTCTACACGATCACCGGGCATTTTCTGGTTAGAGGGTTGCTTTTCATGTTATATATTTTTAGACACATAGTGTATATCTTATCTTGATGATACAAAAGTCATTGCCTTTTGATGTAATTGTGATTAAGATCTCCATCAAACATCATCGCAAAGAGGCAGCCGTAGGAAAAGCCACATGAGAAAGAGTAAGTTAATACGAAAGAAGGAGTGAAGATGCCATAGTTTGGGGTACAGAGACAGTAAAGCTCATCGAAAAGGTTATGAGTGCGCTGCACATTTTCTAATACAGTCCGCTGTTTTAGAGCTATGGTAGTTTGTAGTAGCCGGCGGGTTCACAACGTACAGAAACAGAGGGATATCTACAGATTTATCAGTTCAGTCTGTACCTATAGAATACACACAGTTCCTTCTTGCCACTGGCATAGCCGCCATCGATTTTAAGGGTCGTCGGCTGGTATTCCACTGCTGATCACGATGATACTTGATGATTTTTCTATAAATTGTGGGGACTTCCAAAGATAATAGTTGGCTGATTGGGGGGAAGTGGTTTTCGGTGTATTGCCGTGACGAGGAGGCAGAGATCATACACGTGTACAGTTGCCCAAGCCGCTTGAGAAACTTGGCAAGACCCGCGATATCACGAAGTCGCGATGGTCATACAGAGTTATGGCATCTTTTGGCGCACGTGGTGATTGATGTCTCTGTACTACCACCTTCAAGCTACTTCTCAATGCAAGTGTATATGCAGACTCGCATCTCCAGCGGGTGCATGGCCTTGCAAACGGTTAACGTACAATCGTTCCAGGCCATGGCAGCGGATGGCTCAACCTCCGGTCTTCATTCTTCCGGCGCTCCAACCATTAACTAATTAGCACACGTAATGCCCCTAGGGACAGTTCGCCTATTCACAATGCTACGGTGCGTTTAAGCTACTACGTTAATTGAGAGAAACACATTTAGAAAACCACTCTTATCTGAATTCAACTTAGAATCTTACCCACCGAGATCTATCAACGTCAAGGTCAGAAAAGTCCACCACTTAACGCTACGTACACCCATCATAAATGGAGCACTGGGTCCCCTGTAAGCATGACTCTTCCTAGATGTGGGTAATATGTTCAAAGCTTAGACCACAAGCCGCTTGGGAAAACCGCGCGTCATCTGAATATATCTTGGCATCGCAATGCTTAATTGCACTTTCATCGATCGAAGTATTGGACCGTTGTAACTTATACAGGATTCCGACTCCAGTGAGCTCAGCAAATGTTTGCCATGTGCGATGGAGAGACACAGGTAATGTTGCAGCCTCATCCAATGAGCTTGTTCCAACTCGTCAGTTGTATATAGAGAGAGAACATCGTGAGTATGCTCGTGGTGGGGGCTGGTCCGTGCGGGCGATTTAGTTGGAGCCATCGTAGATGCCAAGCTGAGATTAACCAGTGAACGGTCGGTGATTCTAGATTACGCGTATTCACCAGGTCTATGTGCCCCATACAAGGCATGCACGGTTGCGCCTTCAGCATACGAAGTATAGCGTAGCTGGGTTCTGAAGACGGTGGTTGTTTCGAAACCATGAAGCTTAGATGCTACAAGGTACTATGGCAGTGTACGACAACATCTACGTGTACACGATGGCCTAGGTAGAAGATCAAGAACAGGGATGGAATCTTCGAGTGTATATAAAATGTTTGCACTTTCACTTTAGGGTTCTTCACCAAGCCTG
Source organism: Massarina eburnea CBS 473.64 (assembly GCA_010093635.1). Classification (NCBI taxonomy): domain Eukaryota; kingdom Fungi; phylum Ascomycota; class Dothideomycetes; order Pleosporales; family Massarinaceae; genus Massarina; species Massarina eburnea. The sequence goes on from MU006778.1 coordinate 1,404,247, forward strand.
TCTCATCGTTCAGTTACCGCTTGCCTTACACTCACTTAGTCTGTCACTTACACCTCATTCTTTCCAATATATTCAAGATGGTCGCCTTCTCCTCTCTCACCAAACTCGCTACCTTTGGGTTTTTGGCCCACACTGTGGCGCACCCAGGTCATGAGGAACACCTCACTGATCGCGCCGTAAAGCGCAGCTTCCTTGCCAACTCTCGCCGCTCGCTTTCGAACTGTGCTTCTAAGTTGGAAACACGCGGTACACTCAAAGCAGCTGAGGCCCACCGTCGATCCATGGTCTCCTCCCTGCGTACAGCCGCCAACCTCGAAACCCGCGACACTGACGCCGTGCTTAACACGAGCCATCACTCCAGCATATCTGGCATTACTGTCGACTCCGACTCCTCTGTCTTCTTCACCGACGCAAACAGCACCTGCATTCTGTCCCCCGAGGGCGAGATCGGGCCGTTCTGGGTGAAGGGAGAGTTGAATCGCCAGGATATCGTTGACAATGAACCTGGTGTCGTCAACTATGTGCAGTAAGTGATAGCGTTTGAAGTACAGGAAACATACACTAACACCAAATTTAGTGCTCAATTCATCAATGTCAACACCTGCGAGCCGCTCCCTAACCTTTGGTGGGACATCTGGAACGCCAACTCTACGGGCGTTTACACCGGTGTTCAGGATGACAGCAACGGCAATGGCGACGATGCATCCAACCTCGGCAGAACGGCTCTACGCGGTCTCCAGGAGACGGACAACAACGGCATTGCTTCGTTCAAGACAATTTTCCCTGGTCACTACAGCGGTCGCGCTACCCATGTGCATGTCGTGGGCCACATGAACGCTACACTCCTTTCCAACGGCACTCTTTCCGGTGGCAACGTGCCGCATATTGGACAGCTCTTTTACGACCAAGATATCATCACAGAGGTCGAGTCCACTTACCCCTACAACACCAGCACAGTGGATATCACGCTGAACTCTGCTGACCGTGTCTTTGGACTCGAGAGTGAGGACGACAACTCTGATCCTATTTTCAACTATGTGTACTTGGATGACACCAAGGGCGCTGCAGGTGGTCTCTTCTCCTGGATCACGATTGGTGTGGATCCTACGGCTAGCTACGACGCTAGCTATGCGGCTCTTTTGACCGCTGATGGCGGTGTTTCTAACAGCAACTCTGGAAGCGCAGGCGCAGGCGCAGCTCCTTCGGGCGCAGCTCCCTCTGGCGCTGCATCTGCGGTTCCTACTGCGTAAATCCCTTTTTTTTACGAGTAGATAAGCTTCACAGTTGTATATAGTTTGGAACATTGGCTTTTAGATAGGAAATACTAGACGTTATCCTGATGATATAACGTATATCCTAACAGAAAGAGGCGCTAGGGTGATGCTTTAGATTAAGAATATCGCGAGAGTTCTTGCTCTACGCTGACATTCTGTAACGATAACTTTGTTTTCTAGCCTGAATGTTTTATAAATAGAGTGCGAAATACAAAACTTCAATGGAATAACACAGAATAAGAACGTTGTTCATGACTTGTTTGTTTCTACAGTAGGTGATCAATAGCTCTAAGTGAATAGTATGCTTAGTAGCTCACTATCATATGTAACGAGGTGTAAGTATATTTAAATTTTAAATTACGTAGTGTAGTATCCGCCTATAATCCGATATACGATTTCACTAGTTTCCTACTGTAACAGTGGGGGAAAAACTGCATAGATAGTTCAGCATTGGTTTCTTAATAGTTTCCCTGACAAGAAACTCACCGTATAATCTCTCCGAAAGCTAACGGTGGGAAATTTTATAAAAATTGCGAACTCTTTGGATAGGCCGGATTGCAGAACGGCTTCGTTCACACTCTGGCGATTTGAACTTCTTTTCCCAATGACAAAAACTTCTACCCCTTACACTGCATTCGTAACATATAAAATACCGATAGCAGCCTCCATATAGGATCTGAGAATTTCAAAACGTATAACCTTCATCTTTGCAGTACTTGCACGATGGGTAGGTTCCACAATAGCGTTCAGTGTTTCCCTATCACAAACGCCCAAGCTACGGCCACTACATGGATCGCATAGTTGACCTTCCAAGGTAGTCGATTCCGAAGACACACAAGAGGTAGAGGTGACTTCTGGAGAGACAAAGGCTGATTTCGTCATTCCATAGAGCCTCAACGGTTGAACGTCATCATTCGACTTGTTCCGTTGGTACGCGAGACGTGTTGATGCTGCTAATAAGGCATCTTGTTTCGTCCACGAAGGCGGGGGCGGGGGCCGAGCTTGAATTCTTATATCATTCTTCCGGTCGACCTCAGTTAACTCAATCCGCAGTATCGCTTTTGGTCATGCGGACGAAGGACAAATATGGAAGCAAATTACAATCCCTTTCATTGGGCACATATCATTTGAGATACTGAAAGTGCTAAATATAAAGGTCTTATCAACCGAAATACGGGATTGAAAAGACGATTTCAAAACAATAGCTACCAAGTATCACGCCACTATACGAATACGAAGCTGAACTATTTTTTCAGCCTTGACGAGGCTCAGCCTTCGTCTTGAATCACCATTAGTGGCCTAGCATTGCGCCGCATCGTGCAACATTATTTCTTGACTTTCTCCTAATACTGACCATCTGTTCTCATATCAACATAGCTTCATGAGGGTCATCTTGTGCCTATGGATAACTCACAAATACCACCAAGCACTTCCTCCGGTGAACGGAAGCTGCGCTACGAACCCCTTCAAAAGGACGAACTACGCCTCCTCACCGTCCACCCTACTTTTTTCGGTCCTAAAAATGACGTCATACAATGTTCGCTAGATCATTTCTCTCTCGAAGATTTGAACGAAGCATTCGAATCCACAGGGGGCTCACGATACAGTTGGGGAAACTACATCGCGCTTTCCTACTGCTGGGGCTGGGACGCCGACGGTAAGTACAATTAGCCTTATTCCTTCGCAGTCTACAACAAGTCAAACTAATATCTCTCTAAATCAACTTTACTGACTCTGATACGGTCGTAGATCCCTCTCGTCATATACTGATCAACAACCATGCTGTCCGCGTCACCGAGAGCCTAGAAGCCGCGCTCCAATGCATCCAAATTTCGCAAACTTCTCATACATCGAAACCAATGAAGTACTGGATCGATGCCCTTTGTATCAACCAAGCCGATGAGCAGGAACGAGCACGCGAAATCATGCGCATGCGAGATATATACGGCCAATCTCTCAATGTCTTTGTGCACCTAGGACCCGCAAGTGGTGACAGCGTTCTTGGATGTGAGTTCTTAAGGCGCACTGCGGCAGATTTGGAAGCTGGAGTCGATTGCGCAAGCGGACTTCTCGCTCTACGGTTCAATACTAAGCAGGAAGATCGCGACGTATTTCGTGCGGCGGTAAATGTGCTATGTCGACCTTACTGGTATCGCGTCTGGATTCTACAAGAGCTGGGTATGAGCAATGGCGAGATTACCGTGGGTTGTGGACTGGAAAGTGTGAAGTTTGAAGATATTGTGTCTGTGGCGAGGCTCTTGATCTTGAATCAAGAGAATTTGACTCTGATAACTGGATATACTGGCTTGGAGACGCATTTCACAAGGTTGATGACCAGTTTATGGGTGGCGATGTGGGCGGTAGAAGAAAAGCGTCGGCGGCAGCAATCCCAACCCGACACAAACGAAGTCACGTATCTTGATCTTAGAATGCCGCTCCTTACACTCGCACAGAACGCGCTAGCGACGAAAGCACATGATAAGATCTATGGCATTCTCGGTCTCATGCCCGACGCGATTAGGAAGAAGATGGAAGCTTACGTCGACTACAGTCTTCCCACCGACACCGTATTCGCAACCTTTTCAAGAGCAGTGATCGAAGTGACAGGAGACCTGGACATTATATGCGCGAAGAACTTCGAACAAAGTATGAAGCCAACCTGGGCAACAGATTGGACAGTGTTGTTTGATAGAGCCGGATTTCCACACGACTGGTTACTATATGGTTATGACCAGTTCGATGGCGCCTATGATGACTTACCAGATGTTATCGAGTCATCACGAAGGTATCGTGCTGATGGTGGGAGGAAGTCTACGGTCAAACCGTTCAGTGGATCTGATGCCCTTGCGTTGAAATGCGAAGGTTTCAAGATTGGAACGGTAGATGGCACCGCTCCCTTCGTGCCTGGGAATGGAGACAACGTCGATCTTACCAAGACTACACTCTCGCAGTCCACTAATTCCAACAACCCTTATGGGGACTCTGAAGCTACTAGGCGCGCGCTGATACACACGCTCTTCGGCAATTCTGTCTGGGGGGACACTGACGGCGCTGCGCTTTTCCACATCCCATGGCTTCTCAACGAAGGCGCTCCCATGTTCAACGCCGATGGTTCCCTATTCATCGACGACCAAGTGAGGACTGTCGTTCGTGAAATCGAGAAGACCGACTGGAAGGTTATTCTGAGCAACAATTTCTTTGTGTTCGAATGGTGGCGACGTCACATTGGCGACTTTACGCTCGGTGGAACCCGATTCATGGACTACTTTGATAAGGAGGTGGCACAGTGCCAGTTCTCTGAGCAGAGAATTAGATTGGATATAGCGACGGCTCTTGGCGCTCATGTAGGGCGGAGGCTGGTGACATTGCAGAGTGGCCACTTTGGCTTAGCGCCGCGAACGGCACGGGCCGGAGATGAGGTGTTTGTTCTGTTGGGGTGTTCTGTCCCAGTGATTCTGAGACCAGTGGAGAACACTGACTTTTTTGAAGTGGTGGGAGAGTGTTATGTTGAAGGTTACGCGGATGGTGAGGCAGTGATGGGCCTTGATCGGGGAGCATTTCAGCTTCGTGAACTCAGTCTATGTTGATGTCTCTTGCTTTTCCAAGGCATGATATCAGAAGTCTAGTTTTACGGTTTTATGTAAAGCTCACTGTTAGACTTTTGATGCTTTGATAGGGCATGTTTTTATAGCGGAGACCTTGTTCTGACTGTCGCTCGTGCTTTCGTGCTGCGCCTCATAACATGGGACGCCTAGTGCGGCGTATCCTAAGTGACCTGATTATACATTTAGCGTCGCCTTCACCTTTCTTCTAATTTCCATACATAACATCAATTTACTTTAATAAAGAAAATGCAAACATTATTCCATCCATTTATGATCCCGCTGCTCCTGCTATATCTACCCAAATGGGTGTTTGAGGCGTACGTGCTAGATGCGTGGAACGTGCGTCCACCTCACGCGAGGAAAAGAAAGAGAAGGCTGACGCTTCCATTGGATGCATCTTCTCAAGACGAACAAATAGGTCAGATGACAAGGCTAAGAGAGTGGCTTAAAAAGCCCCGAACTTCCCAACAGGGTGGGCATGGCTTCTTCTCGTTACCCCTTGAATTACGGGATATGATATATCACGAATATGTTGGTATAAACCCCATTTGGATAATTCTGTACCAAACCGGCGAGCTACGTGGTTTCGAGAGTTTGGGGCCTGATCCGTATAGCACCGAGGGACGCCGAAAAGTGGATTATCTGCCATTACTTCTAGCATGCAGGCAAACGTACGCCTTACCCATTCCTTACTAGAGACTCAAAATTGACTAGTGTGCATATAGGTACTCTGAGCTCATTACCAAGATCTACACCCTACCGATATTCACCTTTATCGACCCCTTCAGTTTCTTCGCCTTCTCCGCCACAATCATCCCATCCCGTTTCCAGAACATCCAGCGTGTACATATCGACCTTCTCTCCCGCCCACCAAGCGATTTCATCTCCACGGAACGCCATTTTAGCATTAATGAGATGCTTCCCGTCTCCTACAAGGTCGTTCGCAGAACACGCCATCGTATCCACAACGCCTTGCCCCGAGGTCCTGCGAGGAGGGAGAGGAAAAAGATGTTGTGGCATAAAATGTTGGAAATTGTAGATACTATGTCTGGCCTGCGAAGTCTTCAGGTTGCAGTTGGGCCGGGGAGATTTGGCTGTTTCCATCTGTGTATGATGCCTAGCGATGAACAGGCGGGGGATTGGATGAGATTGCAGGAACTACTTGTTTTAGGGACGAACAAAAAAGCAAGGATCAAACTTAATGGGGCAAGTAGGGATGAGGAGAGATATTTGGTTTGGTTTGAGGTGCCCGAAAACCAGTGGGAAGTAGATCCTGAGCGGATTGAGGAATACAATTGGCAAGATCAGTGGCATCGTAAGATTAAGGAGTATGATGTTAATGCCTGGAGTATGACTCTGGAATTCAATGGAACGTGAGAATGTCTTTTTTGGATTTGGGATTAGAAAGATATCTTAGTTGCGAATACTTCGTAGAAAATTACTTCTAATCAAGAAATATTTTTCTGCCTCCCTCACTCCTCTCCACACAATTTGCAATGCGCTGATCACAAACCTGGAACGAATTTACGTATCCCTTTCCTCTATGTCCCTGATCTGTCCCACCAATACTATTAAAATGAGCATCTTGCAGTCTCCAGTAACTAAAATAAGATACGTCACAGTTTCCACGATTCGATTAAAAGATACACAGACAACATTCATGTTTCGATTCAAGACATGGTATACATAACACATTTCCCCGTTATAGCGTAACAACAGACGACCCCAATCCTTAAGACATTACTCATGACCCCACCTACTCCTGATGGCGCCTTTGGTTATTCTCAATGAAAACCTTCTTGAAACGGAAATGCGCAAGATCAGTAGTGACCTCCCAAGCGCTCTTCGCATTCTTCCTGACCAACTGACTCGTCGGCATCTGGAACAACTGATCGATTTCCTCAAGCGTCAAGTCCTTCGTCTCGGGCATGAAGAAGATCTGATAGAACCAACCAAGAACCGCAATACCGCCGTAAAATCCGAGCGCAAGACCAGTTTTGGTGAAAACATTCTGCATGCCCGTGAAGTTATATGTGACGATGAAGGACGACAGGAAGAGCCAACCCGTGGAAGTCGTCATGCCGTAAGAGCGGAGATACGTAGGATAGACCTCTGAAGGAACGACCCATGTCAAAGCCGCGTAAGATCCGAAGAAGAGTTCGTAGATGATAAGACCACTGAGGTAGACGCCAAGTTGTGCGCTCAAAGTGTTGATATGGTAGCTCACACCAACGAGCACAAGACCGATTAAGAAACCGGGTAACATTGCAATGGCCCAGAAACGACGACCGCATGTCTCCATGAGGAAAATCGCGGGAATGGTGCCGAGAAGTAGGGCACCTCCGCCGACCAAAGACATGTAGGTTGCTTGGTATGTGCCGAAACCAACCTGGGACATCAATATGCTCATATAGTACAAAATTGCGTTGACGCCGGTAAACTGGCCGAGGAAGATCATAATGTTGGCGTATATGATGGCTCGGCGGGCGCGGGGCTTCGTGAAAAAGTCCATCCATGGAAATCTGTTTGTCCTCCCAGCCGCAACTTCAGCCTGCTCTGCTTCGGTGCTAACTTTCATGATGAAGAATTCCTCTCTTGACTCGTGCGTCACGGTGCCGCGAATGCGCTTCCACACTTTGAATGCTTCGAGAGGCTTGCCCTTGTGCATCAGATAACGTGGAGACTCGGGCATGAAGAGGATTCCGACTCCCATGATTGTGCTGAAGACGAGCGAGGAGCCCAGGATATAGCGCCAGCTTCCGGGCAGGGTGATGAACATGGCAGCGACAGCGTATCCTAGAACTTCTCCGAGCGCAATGTTGAGCTGGTAGAGGGAGACGAGGTTTCCGCGTAGACGGCTTTCGACGGTTTCGGCGACATAGACGGGGACTGTGCCGCCTTCGAGACCGACACCTGCGCCAAGAATGACGCGGGCAGCGATGATCATACTATAATTCATGCTACCGGCTTCGAGGGCACCGCCGATGGTGTAGAGAATGCAGGAGATTATGATGGCCCATCGTCGCCCAAAGTATTCGTTGCATGGCGATATGAGCAATGCGCCAGCGACAGCTACTATTGTCAGTTTACGACCTTTCTGATGGACGATTTTACTCACCTCCCAACGGCATGCCAGAATTTACCAAGGAGTTTTGTTGGTCTGTAAGATGTAGATCTTGGGGCAATGTGAGGTTGGCGCCGGAGATAAGCGACTGATCGAGTCCCGAAAGTAAACCTCCCATAGACGCAAAGATGACCACAAGATACGTGAAGTGCTTCGGATCCTTGAACTCGACATCGAAGATGCCCTTCTTGTAACCGGACTGCTCCAATTCTTTCTCGAGGTCGTGGATCAGGTTTTCGGATTCCCAACCGCGCGCATTCTCCATCTGTTCGGTTTTGGCCTTTGGTGCTTCATAGCTGTGTACAGGTGCGACCTGGATTTCCTGTTTCTCGTCCGCAGCCCCGGAGAGATAGGTTTCTTTCTCGCTCATATTGACAAAGGTTGCCGCAAAAGGCTATGTAGAAAAGCTGTAAAAGCAAAAAGGATATGACCGCATTGCAAACATACGGGGCACTCCGCCTTTAAACGACCCCAGGTAAAGCTCCCCATGGCGAATCTCCCCACGGCGCTCGTTGCTCCTCTTTTTTTCTCCGTTCTCCTCCGTTCCCCTCGTGACGGGTTTGTGGAGACCCCAAGCCCGAGTGTGCAAATTTTGTGATCTTCCAACGTGACCGGACGTCAGAGTCCACACTAAAGGTCTGAATAAGGTAAGCGTAGTGGGTCATAACGCCTTCGGACCGAGGCCTTGGTGGAGCTTATCTGCGAAGAAGCTTCTAGCGGCTACACTGCCTTTGTACCGTCGTACTTCATGCGGCCGTGAGGCTCTGCGGGATCGCTGTTCTTCCGACATTCCTCCCGACTTGAAGATGACCACAGGTTCCCCCAAGGTTACTTCTACTCGGCGTTAGGGCCTTCTAGTGAATATGCAGGTTAATATACGAACGCATGGTGAATACGAGTGACAACCGGTGCGGCGGGTCCTTCTACCATTCCAACATGGCATATGCATCTTCTTCCGATAAAGACCCGGATTGATGACGTTTGAGCGAGTTTAAGCCTGCAAGTTGCGCGAATTGCAAGTTTTGGTCTGAAGCGTTAGGAATACCATGCACCATTGGGGCGCTTACGTTCCTACTTTCTGTTAGACATACAAACATTCTTTACTACATAGGGTAGACCGTCCGAGGTTGTTCCGACGCGTTCGTGGAGGTGGGACGTGACATGGGGATGCTCCATGCCTAGCGTCGGCGAAAGATGGATACCTTGACATTTCCTTGCACATTTGGTGTGAACTTGTAGCATGGGGTTCTAGAACCTCATACATCGTGTTGTCTGAATCTTGTTATTTCGAGACAGACAGTCGCCCATACCTTCTAGACTTTCATGCATCTTTGAGCGGTGTCTAATGTACTATCTTGCATGTTTTATGTATGGGCCAAGGACAAGCCAACGGTGGGACTAGTACAGTTCCGTACAGTACAGATGCGATTCATGCGTGGGATTGCGTGGACAGTGAAGAGGAAAGGTTAACGCGTGATGTTGAGATTTACCAAGGTAGCTTAGTAAGGGAACGCTGCTAATTTCGTCGACGCGGCATATCTCTCGGCCTTTGATCACTTCATCCCAACCCAACCCAACCCACTCAAACCCTCAGTACATTAGTACGTAATAGAGAAGGCTCGTCGGATAACGCCTTTATTAAGACTCTCTCGACGGTAACATGATGGTGAGGAGATTTTAAGCACTCTGAAAACACCGACAACGTTACCTGTAAAGTCTTCACCCTCCCTGAGCTATTCTTGACATGCAGAATGCGCACGTGATTAACTTAACAAGCTGATCCCGTTTTCTTCCGAGCTTTTCGATCGGTGCGCACTACGCGTCAACACGGCTCGGCATATGCTTGATCGACAGTAATTTGGAGATACTGTGGTGTAGCAATCAGCCCCCACATATTGCGGGCCGATCAAAGATCGGACAATACCTCAAAGTAGTTTTCGGGTGCGGAGTTCAGAGAACATCATATCCATCCGCAGCAGACGGCCGGGAACCGAAGAAAGAGCCTTTTTCGTCACTGTTTATCGTGCCGATTGCAGGTGGCCCCCTGCCTTGCCTCAGTGTACTCATTATACCGAACAATACGTCACTGCGCGTCAAAATCTATTCCCAGTACCGGCGCTCGTACTTCGAAGTAAGGTGTTCACATACCTAGACTCACCTCAAGGAACCTGCAAGGAACACGTCGTTGGCCAGTTGAGGAGGCAGCCATCGACTTCAATCCTTCAACCCTTCAACTCTCGACAAAGATCGATCTGGCCAAGGAGATACAAACACAAGGCCACCACGTGGAGGCGGGAAACATAGTAGTTTCGACTCTACTCCTCCTACAACAATATTGTCGCATAGTAACTTCATTCCTAGTTATGACGATTTTGAGACGTCAATCGATATTCCCATAGAAAAGTGGGGCACAAAACTTGAGGAGAAACGCGTCGTGCCAGCTCCAGTGCGAGCGTTATAGTTGCCTGCACACAAGAGCTATACAGTGAAGTCTAAGACGAAGTTGAGCACCTTTCACCGTTGCGTCTGCGGGTATTATCATTCTCAGCTCCAATTATTTCATTTCCAATCCGGTCGCAGAAAGCCCAATTGACATATGTGTCTTTGCGACGCCAATGAAGACGCAGCAAAAGCAGCCGATCTCCAAGAAAAAGGCATGACGAGATGCCTCAATGTATCAAACGAATCGCAATGCAATCAGGGCGCGTGGCAAAGCGCGAGCAAACACTCTAGCTCCAAGAATGGCCAGAGCGCCCTCACGCAACTATACTCAACGACCATACATAAGCTCCCGAAAGCTCACTCACCCCTTGGCACCCCATACCCACCCACCATGAGCGCAGACCTAAAATCCATAACCGACTGGCTCAACAACTGGGAATTCGTCATCCTCTGCCGAGCCTACGAATCCAGTCCTCTCCCCCAACAACCCACATCCACCCGTCTCGGAACCTGGCACGCGTATTGGGCAGACAACTACGCAGATGCAGAAGCCATGGATTTGAAAGAGCGGTACAAGGAGCTATGCACTACGCGCGCCATAATCAACTACTCAGGCCTCCAATCGACCGCTCTCACCCCTCCTAAAGCTCCCTCAGCAACGCCGAGCCCTCCAGCTAAACCAGTCGTGATGCATTGGATAGGAACGTCGCCTCACGCAACCGTGTCGCGGGTGCGCGCCAGCGCTGTATTCAGGGCGCAATACGTCGCTTTGAGCGTAGAGGCTAAATGTGCAGGGACTGTGGATATGTGGGCGAAGATTGCGGGGAGGATCCCGTTTAATGTGTATGAGATCTTTCTCATCAGGCCGCTTCTGTTGGATCATATGGTGCCGGAGAATTTCCCGCCTTGGTCTGAGGAGTTTATTTCTACGCTTAAGCCGCAGGCTTTTCATAACCCATATCTTACGACTGGGGAGCTGATGAATAGGGTCATGGATGGGATTCGTGCGTCGCATAGGAGGCGCAGTGAGGATGTTGCGACGGAGAATGTGATGGACATGTTTGTGGAGGTGGGTATTGATGATGAAATGGATGTGGACTAAGGTTGCTTTCATCGTCTTCTCCTCCTTGTTCATTGACTGAGCCGTCTTCTTCTTCTTTATCTACTTCATGTTATACATGTCTACTTTTCGGGTTTACACGAGTGAATGTATAATCTCTATTTCCGACATCTTCTTCCACTTCACTTCCGTCCTTAGTCCCTTCCCTATCCTCCTTTTCCTCCTCTTCAATTTCAAGCACATCGTATAGATTGTCCATATACGCAAGTATCAGACCATGGTATTTGATGCCTGGTTCGTCACCACGACAAATATATGCGGCCATCGCCTCTGAATAAGCGGTAGACTGCCACTGCCTACACCTAGGTCGCCGCCAGGTGTTGGTACAAGGTAAATACGTATCAAGTCAAACTTGGACACTGATATCCAAACAACGAGTCGTCCAGCACTACCACCTCCGCGCTAACCCGGCACAGACTAGCGCTCTGCAGCTCAGGAACCTCGGCAAGATGCCGGAAATGCGATCGCGAGGTTGCCGATGCACGACTCCGCATTTCGAAGTGGTATCTCTTCTCCAGTTTCCCCAGACTGTTCACGCACTTGGTATTTAGCGAGCGAGCGAGTTCTCCTTCATACTGAAATCATCTTTCCAATCCGTGAAACATGGCTTCTAAACGCGTGGATCAAATCGCCGGGCACCTCAACTACCCCAAGGGCATGCTGGCGGGCCAGGTCGCTATTATTACCGGCTCGGGACAAGGGATTGGTGCTGAGACGGCGAGGTTGTTCGCGAATGAGGGAGCAAAGGTCGTGGTCGCGGATGTGGATGCAAGTACGTTGTCTGGAGCTTGCTACCGAAAGCTGTTATAGACGCATAGCTAATACGTCGCAGAGAAAGCGCAAGACGTAGTCGACAATATAAATTCCTCAGGCGGGTCCGCCATCGCCGTCGCCGGCGACGTTCTCGACGACACGTACATTGCGACGCTGATCCAGAAGGCGGCGGAATTCGGCAACGGCAAGATACACATCATCGTAAACAACGCGGGGTACACATGGGACGGCGTGATCCACAAGATGACGGACAAGCAATGGCACACCATTGTCGACCTGCACGGCACGGCACCGTTCAAGATTATAAGGGCGGCGGCGCCGTACTTTAGAGTCAAGGACGGCGAGGCGAGGAATATTATCAATATCTCGAGTACGAGTGGGCTGCACGGGAATGCGGGACAAATCAACTATGCGCTGGCGAAGGCGGGAGTGACGGGCATCACGAAGACGATTGCCAAGGAGTGAGTATTCCTTACGGCTTGTGTACGGAGGGGTTGAAGACTGACTTGAACAGGTGGGGTCCACAATTCGGTGTCCGCGCAAACACTGTTGCGTTCGGGCACATCCTCACGCGATTGACGGCGGCGAAGGAGGCCGGTGCGTTCGTGACGACGCCTGATGGCGAGAAGGTGGCGCTCGGAATCCCCCAGGCGCAGAAGGGCGGCGCGGGAGCTGTGCAGCAACATCTGGACATTCCGTTGAGGAGACCGGGCTCTGCGACTGAGGCAGCGAGCGCCGTGTTGGCCGTGGCTAGCCCCCTGATGAGCTACGTGAATGGGCAGACGATCAGCGTGACAGGTGGTCGGAATATGTAGATGCAGAGTTCCGAGAGCCTGGTATCTAGCACAACGCACATTGAAGGCAGCGAGAACATTGGAGCGCGTTTCAGTGATTGCCGTGTACCTACATGTTGTGACGAGAGCATTGAGTGGTGAAAGAGAAGTGTTTCGGAGTGTTCGCAGTGTTTGCATGCCGAGTAGTGCTGGGAGTCTTGTCGGCCTCGGCGGTCCTCTTCTCCGCAACCTGGAACGCCAGCTCCAGACACACTAAACCGAACGCCTCGCACGGCTCTCACACAGCAGACTCTCCCTTTCCTTCACTCCAAACTGTCCTTTTAATCGCCCTTGCCCCGACCCGGCCGCTCCTTGACGTTAACGTCATCTACAATGTCAACGCGCATCCGATAGTCAGCCCATACATTCCATCCCAAGCCCGCGCAACCCCCCCCCCCCCCCTATCGCACACCACCACCCCCACCCGATATAGTCGAGAATGTCGGACGAGAAACACACGTACGATGCGCTCGCCGACCCCCCGATCCCCACCTACGAACAAGCCACATCTTCGCGCACCCTCTCCCGCCTCGGTCCCAACGAAGCCAGCGACGACCACGAGCGGCAGAATCTCCTTGGCCACGATCTCGCCGCCCCCCCTTCCACGAATTCGCGGCGCCGGAATGGATACTACCACCCCCCGTCCGTACAGTCCGCGCGCAGTAGTATAGACGACGATGAGAGCGGGCTCGGGAGTCCGGTGGAGGCGGACGAGGAAGCTGCGCTGCGGGAGACGATGGAGGAAATGGACATTCTGGATCCGGAGGCCGTGGAAGACGGAAGAGCGCGGAGAAACCGGAGCAGAGGGGTCTTCTCGAAGCGCTTCTACAGCCTCAAGACGAGTTTGTCGGCGTTGCATCTGCCGCGGATACCGTGGCCGAGCTCGGCGTGGGTGTGGTTCAAGCAGAAACTGCCGTACATACCCGAGGAATATCGGCCCGGGTGGGCGGTGCTAGCGCGACTGTGCGGCCTGATATTGATAATAAGCTTGGTGTATCTGCTCGTGGTGAGCGAGATTGTGCCCATGGGCGGGGGAGGCTTCGGCGCGGCCTTCAATCCCGAGTGGATCCGGCAGACAGCGACCCAGGGCATCGAGTCTTGGAGGATACAGGAGGATCTCAAGTATGTGACGAGCTACGACCACGTGGCGGGGACCGAGGGGAGTTATGTGATGGGGCAGTGGATCGAGACCAAGTTCAAGGAATTCAAGCTGGATACATATACGCACGATGAGTGAGTCGCCTCATATCACTGCACCTCAAGGATACAGCTAACGCGCACAGGTACTACGCATATCTGAATTACCCTCAAAAGGGCGGCCGGCGCGTCGCGATTGTCGAGCCCGGGAAGGAGTGGGAGGCGAAACTGGAAGAAGGACCTGCGCACGATCCGCCGAAAGCGCAAACGGAATCGTTCCACGGATTCTCGGCTTCGGGCAATGTTACGGGTCCGCTCATCTACGTCAACTTCGGTCATAAAAAGGACTTCAAGACGATGTGGGACAGCGGGATTGATGTGCAAGGGTGCGTGGTTCTGATGCGGTACTACGGGACACAGGAAGACCGGTCAATGAAGATCAAGGCAGCACAGAACGCGGGCGTCGCAGGTGTACTCATGTACTCGGATCCCAATGAGGACGGCTTCCAAAAGGGCGATGTTTGGCCAAAGGGGAGATGGAGACCGGAAGATGGAGTGCAGCGTGGCTCTGTGGCACTCTCGAACATGATTATCGGCGATGTACTTACCCCTGGACGGCCCAGCACAAAGGATCAAGAGCGCATGCCCAAGGACAAGAACCCCGCTCTACCCACCATCCCCAGTATCCCCATCTCCTGGAAAGACGCCCAGCACCTCCTCCAATCTCTCAACGGCATTGGCAATGAAGTATTTCCAGAATGGGTCGGCGGAGTGCCAGATGTGCCGAAATGGTGGTCTGGCCATCCCGACCAATCTCCCAAAGTCAACCTCCAGAACTTGCAGGATGAAGTAGAGAAACAGCGTGTCACCAACGTCTTCGGCTCCCTCGTCGGAATAGAGGACAAGTCCAAGAAGATTATCATCGGCAACCACCGTGACTCCTGGTGCTTCGGGGCCGCAGACCCCGGCTCCGGAACCGCCGTCATGCTCGAAGTAGCGCGGGTATTGGGCGAACTTCGCCAACAAGGCTGGAGGCCTCTCCGAACTATCGAATTCGCCTCCTGGGACGCCCAAGAGTACAACATGATAGGGTCCACCGAACACGTCGAAGCCAACCTCGAAGAACTCCGCGCCAACGCCGTCGCCTACATCAACCTCGACGTCGGCGTCACAGGCGACAAACTCTGGGCCAACGGTTCTCCCATCTTCCTCGAAGCCTGGCAACGCGTTCTCGGTCGCCTCGTCGACCCCTTACAAAACAAGACGCTGAAGAAGCTATGGGGCCGAGAAAACGAAAAACTAGGTAACCTAGGCACGGCGGGCGATTACGTCGCCTTCCAAGACCTCGCGGGCACCTCATCCATCGACTTCGGCTTCACCGGCCCCGCGCACGGCGACATGGCACACTCGTGCTACCAAACCTTTGACTGGATGGCCAAATACATCGACAACGGCTTTGTATACCACAACCTCCTCGCACAAATCACCATCCTTCTCGTCCTCGAGCTTGCCCAGGAAGCCATCATGCCCCTCCGCGTCCCGCACTACGCATCCTTCCTCGCCGACGAGTCGCAGAAACTGCTCGAGTGGGCCGAGAAACGGGGCGAGGATTTCGACATCGGAATCTTCCAGCCTTTGTTCGATGCCGTGGGGAAGCTGGGCCCCAAGGCCAAGGAGTTTGGCGATTGGGAAATGTTCTGGAGCAATCAGGTTTATGGCACTGGAGGGTTCGAGACCCAGGGCTTGACGGTGCAGAGGTTGCAGTATAATGCCAAGATGGTGTGGTTTGAGTCGGATCTTTTGGATTTGCCGCGTGGGAAGGATGATAAGGATGCGCATGGTGTAAGTTTCCCTTCCCCTTGAGACGAGGTCGAAATGAGTGGAGTGAATGTATGCTGATATGATTTGTTACAGTTGCCCGGACGCGACCAGTTCAAACACGTCGTCTTCGGCCCTGACGCTTCGGGCGATGGCGGCGACGATGCTGTACTCTTCCCGTTCGTAAAGGATGCGATTCTCAAGGGGGATTGGAAGATGGCGGAACAAGCTTTGAAGAAAACGGCGGAGATTATCGATCGTGCGGGAGAGAGGTTGTTGCATTGATTTTGGGAGGTTTGAACTATACTTTTTCGCTCTTGCTCTTTCTGTTTCGAATAGAGATGCACGGATGGCGTTAGGGTGTGCGTGTGTGAATAGGTGGGGTCTGGCATTTTGACTCGGGGTCCCGGTAAGGGATTTTGTGCTTTTGAGTTTGCGAGTATGCATCGTCTTTCCCTTTTTGTTTTGTAGATATACTGAGGGTAGGATAGCTTTTTAGGGGGAGAAGGGTGGGTATATAAAGTTTATCTTTATCGTATATGTCTTTGTCTTTGTCTTGTGGAATCTTGTTGGTGTTTGAAGTTTAAGGGGTGGGTTTGATCTTTGGGTTAGTATATAGTACAATTGTCTCGGTCATATTTGATATTGGATCGGGGATTGAAGTACCTACCAAAGTTAGGGCAATCAGCAGGGTAGAAGTACAGAGACTGACAGTCAACAAAACCAACCGCGCCCATTTCCTCCCAGTCCTAGACCGTCTCCAACACAGCTCGCCACGGTAATTGTTGGTAGACTAAATAGTCCGGCTCACGAAGACAGTTAGATGGTGATGTAGCCGTTTCCTCGCCATCACTGCGACCATCTATGACGTCTATGACGTACGAGGAATTCACATGTACCAAAGGTAATCAATCATATGGTGAGGAACACACTAATGAGAATAAAACGGGAAACATCCACACCATCCATTCCAGCCCCCTTCCACATTCCCATCCCCACCCAACCCTCCAAACCAAAAACCCCCGACCACAGCACTAAAACACAGAACAAACATCGCCAGCCCCGACACACCATGCCCACCACCCCACCCCCCACAACCCCCCCTCCGCTGGGACGCCCCGGGCGTCGAAACCATCGCACCCAACGAAGCCACCCAAATCAGCCAAATCCAAACCATCATGCAGCGGATGCAAGAGCACAACTACACACTCCACGGCCACGCCTTCCGCGCCACACACGTGAAAACCCAAGGCATAGTAAAAGGCGAAGTAAAAGTGCACGAAGATCTACCTCCGCATTTGCGTCAAGGGGTTTTCGGCGAGCCGGGGAGAGTGTACGATGTTGTGGCCAGGTATGCGAATGAAGCGTATCTTTTGCAGCGGGATGGGGAGCGTGGGCCGAGGGGGTTGGGGGTGAAGGTTTTTGGGGTGAGGGGGGAGAGGTTGGATGGTGAGGATGGGAAGGATGGGGGAGAAATAGGTACACAAGATTTCCTCTTCAATAACTCCCCCTCCATCGAACTCACAGATATACCTACTACCCTCGACATCATGGGTCTCCGGGATCAACACTTCGACGACCCTGAAGCTTTGCGTCGAGCTTTGCAATCGCGAAGCGATGCCCGGAAACAAAATGCTCCGTATAATCTTCCGAATACGGATATTATCTCCCATGCCATGTTCACGCAATCGGCGTTTCGGTTCGGGGAGTGGTATGGGCATATGGGGTTGTTTCCTGTGGTGGAGGAGCAGAAGGTGAGGGGTGCGGTGGAGGTGGGGAGGGGGGATGGCGCGGGGGTGTTGAGGGATTGGTTGGAGGGGTTTTTTTTGGGGGGGTGCGAGGCCGTTTATGAATTTAAAGTATGTTTTGTCTTATCCTATCCTATTCTATTCCATCCTATTCCATACCATCTCATCAAATCCAAATCCAACTCCCCACGAATCCACGAATCCACTCACTCACTCACTCCCCTCCCCCCCCCCCCCCCCCCCCCCCCCCCCCCCCCCCCCCCCCCCCCCCCCCCCCCCAACAGATCCAACTCGGAACCGACCCAACCCACCACCCAACCGAAGACGGCAGCGTAATATGGGACGAAACCACATCTCCCTACCAAACCCTCGGCACCCTAACTTTCCCCCCACAGAACAGTTTCAGCCATGAACGTCGCGTGTTCTGGGAAGAGAGGATGTCGTTGGATCCGTGGAGAGGACTGGTTGCGCATAGGCCTTTAGGGGGGATCAATCGTTTGAGGAAGGGCGTTTATGCGCATAGTAGGAAGGTTAGGGATGGGATTAATGTTTCCGAGGCGAGGGATGTGCGGGGTGTGGATGAGATTCCGTAGGGGGGGATGGGGGGGGGGGGGGGGGGGGGGTTCGTTGTTTGGAGGGTTGGGTTATCACGTCCTGTTTTCTATATATTCTATCTTCACATTCATATCTCCTATTCTCCTACTTCATACCTAACATCTCCCAATCCTTCCTTCCTTCCTCCCAATTCCATACCCCCATCAATCTCCTCCTCTATACCCCCATCCCAAACCCCTCCCTCATTGTCAAAAAAAGAGCATACTCAATACTCAATACACACTTCACACCTCCCACAGTACCTCCCCTCCCAATCACCCTCACCCTCACCCTCACCCACCACTCCACTCCACCCCACTCCAACACTAGACCGCGCATTCTAATCCCAGACCCCCACCCTCCAACCATCCGACCATCGAACCACCCACCCAACCACCGCCGCAGCCGCAGCCGCAGCCGCAGCCGCAGCCACACCCATCCCTTAGCCCGAACCAACAAACCCAAATATGTGGATGAAGCGGGGATACCAGCCCCCGCACGATACAATAAAAGTATTCATCGCCTCATTATTGCCTCGATGATAGGTGGTAACCGCCTCATTCGGCCCCTCCATCTTGCCACTGCTTGCCAGCAACAAGTACTAGTCTACAATAATCATTCACTCGAAAAAAATGTGCTTCTCGACCAGGGATCATGTTTCGTCAGCATCACACCAAAGCAAACATCTAGCCAGCACATCGACTCGACAAAAGACTCTTTTATTTTGGGCCTTAGACAGCCTCCCACTCATTGCAGGCTCCCAAAGCTAACGAACGCTACTATAGTATACATAAATAGCCAACCCATTCATCGACGAGAGCTGCAAAGAGAGAAAACACATAAGCCAAGCCATAATATTAGTGTTGATGTTCCTGAACGTTATCGTTTTTTCATTCGCAAATTCGTGCCAACCGGGGATCCTGAGGTGGATTATCGTATCCTTGACCTCAATGACCCCAGCTCGTGATGGCCAAAGGCTTGGCAAAAAAGAAGACAAAGCAATCCAATTCAATTTTGAGTTCCAGTAAGATCCGGAAGAGGTTCCAAGTGCATAACCGCCGCTCGTGCCGTGGGGAAACCGGCTACGAAAATCCCAAAAATACAGAACAAACTCCGTGAACGCAATGAGTTGACAGTGGGTTTGACGTAAAAATGTACGGCCGAATTCCTCTGCCATAAGCCGGCGTGTGTTCAGCTCAGCTCCTTGTTTTCTTAGAAGAAGCAGCAGGGGGCATTTAAAACTAATAGCGTCCGCGGGGAGGATATTCAGGCTCAAACGGGGGACGTCCTACAGGGCTTCGTGGGCGGCCGCGTGGGGACGGGGGACGACCTTCGTAAGGACGAGCATGGCCATTCACATAGGGGTCATCGTAACGACGGGGCGGAGGGCCGCGAGCATCGTACGGATCTTCTGGGTAACGCGGGCGAGGCGGACCATACTCCTCAGGTGGGCCGCGACCACGAGGAGAGACACGGCCATATCGATCGCGGCTATCGTAGAAGTCGCGCGGGGGACTACGCCTGCGGTAGTCATCGCCGCCGCGGCGCGGGCTGTACGCACGTGGCGGGCCACGACGTTCGTAGTAGTCATCGTACGGTGCAGGGGGGTAGCCACGACGGCCCCCAGGCGAGCGGGATCGATACCTGTCGCGGCCACGGTCATCCGGACCGCCGGGGTAAGGAGCGCGAGGCTTGAAGGGCGGCGGCGGCGGAGGGTCCGAAACGTCTTGGGTGCAGGTAACTTCCTGTCCCTTGAATTCACGACGGTCCAGCTTCTCAACGGCAGCCTTCAGATGTTCAAGGGTCTCGTACTCGATGAAGCTACATTGGTCAGTAGAGGTACGCGGTGCTCATTGAGAGGGCTACACACCCCGTGCCGTCGCGCTCGCGGCCAACTTCGCTATAGACAACCTCGGAACTAGCTTGACGGGCAAAGTCCTTCAGATCCTACAAATGATGAGGTTAGGCCGAGTCCAAATCCAGGGCAGTAGCAAGAAACGGTAAAGGGCGCGTGGGCCTAGGCGGCAAAACAGGAATTCCAAAGATCGGGGTGTCTAACCTGCCAGCTGGTCTCCACGGGAAGATTGGTGATCCTCATCCTGAACGCCGTGCGACGCGGACGAGGCGCGGTGCGCTCGTGCGGGGTGAAGTTCTCATTGCGACGGGATCCGCGTGCGAACTGCACGATTAGGCGCTCACCCATGAAGTCGGAGCCATCTTGTTACGGTTAGAGGCAGGACAAAGTATGGAGAATAGTGTACGTACGGAATGCTGCGACGAGGTTAGCGCTGGTGTAGGAGAGTGGTATCTGGGGAGACTTACCAGGGACTACGTCGCGGGCGTCCATAGCGTCCTTGTACTCGATGAAGCCAAAGCCATTCATGAGCTTGATCTCGGTGATCTCGCCGGTTCCATGCGTCTGGAAGTGGGCTTCGACGTCGGCCTTGGTGGCATTGCGGGGAAGGTTCCCCAGATAGAGGCGTGTGCTGGACACCTCGGTTGTCATTGTGACGGTCGGAGAGAAGTCCTTGCGGGCAGTAACCTAGCCTGGATGTAGGAAGTGAGCAGGGGCCTAACAAGTAGGAAGCCAGTACATGAAGAGTTCGCAGGATCAATGCCAAATGGAAGAAGAGCTGGAAGAAGATCTGGAAGAGGGCGGGTGGAATATGTGCGAAAGCCTGCCAATGGACCGGGCTGCGCTTCTGCGCATGTTCCCTGGGAAGCGCGAATCCAACGAGGTGAGCGACATGTCGTACCTTGGAAGAGAGTTGTTGAGGAGAGGTGCGCGGTGGGCCTGGTAGTCCTATCCGAGGATGAGAGACCAAGGGCGGATGCGGTAGAAGCCTTGCACGTCGGAAAAGGCCCTTTGAACTCCAGAGAGCCGGCTAGTGGCAGTATGGCCGCGAGCACGAGGCTTGCAGTCGTGAATAGAGATAGTGCACGAGGCGGGGTGATATGGAATACCTGCGGCCGGTGAAGGGTGGGTGGGCGCAGGACGAGGCGAGTGAGGCGATGCGCTGCGATTAAATCAATCAAGAGGCGCTACCCGCAAGTAGCGCCTTGGCGTCACGTGCCCTCCTGAAAGGGCTCGGCTATCTTCGAGGAAGTTGGAGCGACTCGAGGCTGCAAGTTAGTTGGGCAATTGATTCCACGGGACGAGGGGGTGCGGAGGGGATGCTGGTCTGACTTGGCTGCAGTGACGGCCTCCGATTGCTTGGTTGGATGCGAGCCTGTCTGTTCTGTTGGGCAGCGACCCATCAGACTCGCACAAACAGTCCCGACTCCCGAAACTACGTGGAGGCGATGGCTTCATGGCTTCATGGCTTCAACGGCTCGCTGGAAATCGTGCCTGATCGTTCCTTGGCCTGCATTCGACGCTCGCCACCGAACGTTGCGCTGAAGATCAACCCGTCCGGTGTCCAGAAGAATGCATCTAAGGCTAAAATACATGTGTTCGCGCAGATAAAAGACGGACCCAACAGTAACAAGTAATAATACTCCAAGACTCCCGATGTACTGGCGAAACGTGCCAATCACGTCAAGATGTACTTCGGGCCTTCTCCACCCTGGGGCGTAGTCCAGTTGATGTCCTGATCCGGAACCTTGATGTCGCAAGTCTTACAGTGGACGCAGCTGCACACATGTTAGCCTTGCAATATCAAAGGGCCTCACTACTCACTTTTGGGCGTTGATCTGGAAGCGCACGCCCAGATCCTTGCTGTCGTCCTCGATGTACTCATACACGCCTGCAGGGCAGAAGCGGTTCTCTACGCCCTTGTATGCAGGCCATTCCTTTTGGGCATGCGCATCCCAGTCCTTTACCTGCAAATGCACAGGCTGGTCTTCCTCGTGATTGGTGCCGCTGCGACTCACGCTCGTAAGAATGTCGAAGCTGATTTTGCCATCGGGCTTGGGGTATTCGATCTTCTCGCACTGATCTGCAGTTTTGGTGGCAGCGTGGTCGGGCTTGCCATGCTTCAACGTCCACGGCCCTTTGCCTCGCAGCACATATGCTTCGAGGCCAGAGTAGAGAATGCCTCCGTACAATCCAAGTGGTGTGTGGAACGACGGCCGCATGTTCCGGACCTGCTTCAGCTCTGACCAAATAGTCGAGTTGCGGAGCTTGTCCTCGTAATCGTACAGGAACACGGTGCCGTCCTTGGTGGCTTGCAGAGCGTCCCATGTTGCTTCTGCTGCGAGCATGCCAGACCTCATGGCAGTGTGGGTGCCTTTGATCTTGGGCACATTCAGGAAGCCCGCTGTATCTCCTATGAGGGCGCCGCCAGGGAACGCGCATTTGGGTATTGACTGGAAGCCGCCTTCGTTGAGAGTTCTAGCACCGTACGATATGCATTTGCCTCCTTCGAGCACATCACGGTACAGCGGGTGGTGCTTCATTTTCTGGAACTCGCCATAGGGCGCTAGCCAGGGGTTGGGATAGTCCAGGCCTACGACTAGTCCGATGCTCACCATGTTGTCTCCAAAGTGGTACATCCAGCCACCGCCATATGTATCTTTGGGTAGGGGATAGCCCATGGAATGTACAATCAGGCCCGACTGGAACTTCTCTGGCTGTATCTCCCATACTTCCTTGATGCCAAGACCGTACGTCTGGTGTTGGCTGTCGCGTCTGAGATCATACTTCTTGATGACCTGCTTGGTCAAGCTGCCATGCGCACCCTCGCCCAGCAGAGTGACGCGCGCGCGAAACTCCATGCCTCGCTCGAACGCGTCCTTTGCCTTTCCTGACCGCGAGACTCCCTGGTCGTTGGTGGCGACGCCTGTGACGGTGCCTTCGTTGTCGTATAGGATCTCCGCGCCGGCAAAGCCAGGATAGACTTCGACGCCGACTTCTTCAGCGCGCTCGCCCAGCCACTTGACCAGCTGGTTCAGGCTTATTATATAGTTGCCGTGGTTGTTCATCTGCGGCGGCTTCGGCATCGGTATGGAAGAGTTCTTGGTGAGAAAGCGCATGCGGTCTTCTTTGGCAGGCGTAATGTGCTCGAAGCGGTTCGGATTGTCCTCGTCCTTCCAGTCGGGGAGCAGTTCATTCAGCGCGGACGGTTCAATGACGTTCCCGGACACAATGTGGTCGCCCAGCTCTCCCGCCTTTTCCAGCACCAGCACCCTGAAGTCTTCGTTTCCCGCCTGGTTTGCCAGCTGCTTCAACTTGATTGCGGCCGACAGCCCGGCAGGCCCGCCACCGACGATGCACACATCGACCTCGTCCGACTCGCGGTCCTGCTGTTGCGGGTCAAAGGAGTCATCGTGCTCAGCAAGCCGCGATCGTGCGGTTGAGGAAAGCGCTCTCCGCTGGTCTTGTATGCGAAATGCAGGCCGGCAAGAGGCCCATATACTGCGCGTGTGCCGTGCGGTGCAGTATAGCGGGCGAGGTCTGAGCTGCGCGGGGCGTGGCGTGGGCAGCAATCGCCGTGCCATGGACACAGAAAGCGGTCTGGCAGCCATTGCGACGGTCGCTACGCAAGGCGAGAGAGTCGAGTGCAAAAAGAAAGTCTTTGGCACTCACACGAGTTCCCCGAGTTCCACCTCGTCATGACGCTATGTTTTTTCGATCCGAGGCTAAGCGGAGGACATTTACCGCGCCTCTGATTGGACGGCCGCTTTCATATGCATCCATCTCGTCTTCACCCCCGCGTCGAAGGTAGAAGGTCAGTAGACTACTAAGTAGGTATACATAGCTACCTTTGTCGTGATTTCTTTGCCGCTCCTGCGATTGGCCGGGCCATTGTGCTCTGGACTGGCATGTCGTCATTGTCACTCGTGAGTCGCGCCTTCCCACGGCCAAACGTTGACCCGCCCCGCGCCTCCCTTCCGTTCTGCATTCGGTCGGCCCACCTCCGCTCCCAAATAATAATGTCACTCCATCGCCTTCGTGTCAAGATGATAACTGGGTCGTTCCCTTCCCGACTGACAGCTGTCAACGCTGAACCATCCCGTCCGGAGTCTTGATACCCGGGTCTCTGGGTGAAATGAAACTCGCCATGGCGCGCAAACATGACGACTGCACGGCTTGGAGAACATAACAGCTGTTGTGGTATAGACACACGACGACTCGCACAAAAGGGGTTTTTACTTCGGCAGTTGCTAATGCGGTACTAGACTGCGCAGCCTTCGTTGGCCGCCGGCAGCGAAGAGGGGGCTATCAGCAGAGAAGGATGAGGCATCAATTTCGCAAAAGATAAATCAAAGGACAAAAGATAGTCCAACAGCGAGTCGTGAGCATCTCAATCGTGCCAAGATCGCCACAGCACGTGCTGCTATTGCCCCGTGAGGGTGGCCCGCTTCGGCCTAGCCCCTGTCTGAAACCGGCCAAGATTCATGACTGCGGCCTCACTGCCTCAGTCACATCCACTCTAAACTTATGCGTTTGGAAAACCTTCTTTCGTCCTTTTCCCCCCCCTGCCACCTGTTACATGATCTCCGACAAGACACGTTGGGGCTGTCGTTCCGTAACGCACCACGCCGTTGTGTCCCCGCGTATGTCATCTGCTTTGACGTCCCTTCATGCGTTTAATTCGCCGTTTCCAACATTTGTACCTGAGCCCACGGGTTCTATGCATGGGTGCAGTACCAGGGACTTGTGAGAGAAAAATGGGTTCGTGCCTGTCCATCGCCAGGCATCCTCCGACCCCAAGTGTTAGATGCGCACAGGATTTGCCCAAACCATACCCCGGTTCACCATCGATGTCGGTTTGCTTGCAAGAATGCGGCTGTGGTCAAAGCGGTCACAGAATATATATCTCATCGACGGCGAAGTAGTTGAAAATTCACGCTTCATCCCATCGCCCTTTTCCGTTCCAAGTCTTTCAAGTTCTTTGGTGCAGGCACTTTTTCTTTTCATTCATTTTTAGAAGAGCTGAGCTCTTTCTACCCACGATCTCTATTCACTTCACTTTACCGTCCCCTTACCATCTTTCAACATGAGGACCTCTATCCCTCTTCTCACTCTCCTTTCAACGGCCCTTGTCGGTGCCGCCCCCACTCCCTTCAAGCCCGGCCCAGTCGTCACCGATGCTACAGCGAACGTCGCCATTCCCAACACAAACTTTGGCCGCCGCCATGTAGTCACAGACTTCTCCAGGAGGTCGTTCGAGATTCGGAACGCCGCTGTCCACGCCCGTAACAAGAAGGACAAGGAAGCAGACGCAGATGAGGACGACCAGGCTGGAGGTGCCCAAGCGGACGCTCAGCAGGCCAACGCTCAGCAAGCCAACGCGGCGAACGGTGCCGATGCCAATGGTGCTGATGCTAGCGGTGCTGATGCCGACGCGGCTGATGCCAATGGTGCCGATGCCAACGGTGCTGACGCCAGCGGTGATGCCAACGCGGCTGATGGACAAGATGCGGCCGACGACGCAGCTGGACAAGACAAGAAGGCCGACAAGGCTGCCAACAAGGCTGCGAAACAAGCTGCCAAGCAAGCTGCCGGTAAGTCATCATACAACTTGTTCCCATGTCAACTTATTCGCTAACATTCTCTAGCCAACGCTCAGGCGATCGATGGTGATGCTGGTGCCGATGGTTCTGCTGCTGATAGTGCCGCTGCTGGTGGAGCCGCTGCTAATGGAGATGCTCAATCCGCCGCTGGAAACGCTACCGCCGCAGCGGGAGGCCAGTCCGACAAGGCCGCCCAGAAGGCTCAGAAACAGGCCGCAAAGCAGGCCGCAAAGCAAGCTAACGCTGCCGGCGCCGATGCTGCTGCTGGAGCGGATGCCGCTGCTGGAGCAAACTCTGCCGCTGGAAACGCTACCGCCGCTACGGGTGCTCAGTCCGACAAGGCTGCTAAGAAGGCCGAGAAGCAGGCCGCCAAACAGGCCGCAAAGCAAGCTAATGCCGATGCCGATGCCAATGACGCTGCCGCTGAAAGTGCTGATGCCGCTGATGCCGCTGGAGGAGCTTCCGCTGCTGCTGCGAATGGCACCGCTTCCGCCGCCGCCGATCAAGCCGATGATAGCAAGGCAGCAAAGAAGGCACAAAAGCAAGCTGCTAAGCAAGCTGCCAAGGAAGCTGCCCAGCAAGACGCTGCTGGAGGAAACGCCGCCGCTGCCGGAGCCGCCTCCAACCAAACCGCCTCTGCTGCTTCCGCTGACCAAGCCTCCGCTGCTTCCGCCGACCAATCTGCCTCTGCTGCCTCTGCCGACCAATCTGCCGACCAATCTGCCTCTGCTGCTTCCGCTGACCAGGCCTCCGCTGCTTCCGCTGACCAATCTGCCTCCGCTGCCTCTGCCGACCAATCTGCCGACCAATCTGCCTCTGCCGCCTCTGCTGGAAACGACCAGGCCGCCGCTGCTGACAACGGAAGCAAGAGCAACCTCCTCGACGGTGTCGGTACCGCTCTTTCCGGTGTTACTCAGGGAGTCGGTCAGACTGTTGACGGTGCTACTGGTCTTGTCGGTGGTGTCCTCGGTGGTGGACAAGACCAGGCCGCTGCCGCTCCGGCAGCTACAGGAGCCGCAGCCGGTGGTGCACAGAGCGGTGGTTCTGGTGGACTTCTTGGTGGACTTCTCGGTGGTGGACAAAGCGGTGGTGGTGGTCTTCTTGGTGGCATCCTCGCTCGTCGCCAAGCCGGTGGTCTTCTTGACGGCGTCGACACCGCACTTTCAGGCGTAACTCAGGGAGTCGGTCAGACCGTTGGTGGCATTCTCGCTCGTCGCCAGGCTGGTGGTCTTCTTGATGGCGTCGACACCGCACTTTCCGGCGTAACTCAGGGAGTCGGTCAGACTGTTGATGGCGCCACTGGTCTTGTCGGTGGTGTCCTCGGTGGTGGACAGGGACAGGCAGCATCCGCTCCCGCAGCTCAGGCTGCTGCCGCCCCTGCCACCCAGGCTTCCGGCGCTGCCGCCCAGGCCGCTCCTGCTGCTCAGGCTTCTGGTGCTGCCGCCCAGGGTGCTGCTGCTCAAGGTACTGCCGCTTCAGGTGCCCAAGCACAAGCCGCTCCCGCAGCCCAGGCTTCTGGTGCTGCCCCCGCCGCCCAAGCTCAGTCTGCTCAAGGAGCAGGTCTTGGTGGTGCTGTTGACGGTGTCACTGGCCTCGTCGGTAACCTCGTCGGTGGCCTTGGCCTCTAAGGAGTTCAAAATATCCAGGGACAGCAAGGCAATGCATGTCTCACCAACATCAATCACGACGGCATTTGCCAACGGTAACTTCCAGAAAGAGAAGTGTTCTAATGACCCCGACGACATATGAGCAACTCTACTGGTCATCACTAATCGGGGGGAGAAAGATATGAAAAGAAGAGTTCGCCTTTCCTGTATACGCTCGCTTTTCTCATATACACACACCATTTTGTTCTTGGAGACTGAAGTTTTGGAGTAGGATCTTTTGGGATGGAGTTGTCGATACAAATGATATTAGGATCGATTGGGATTTGATGCGAGGAATAAATACCACTCTCATATTATAGCCGACCTTGATGGGCGCCTAAGTAATCTTATTGTATACCATAAACACTTCATTTTTCTTTTTGCTGTGATGTTTGATTTGCTTTGCTTTCCTTCCACTGACTTCCGGCATTATTTCTTTGCAGTCATCACTGCTTTACCATTCCTTCCCCCCTCCCCTCCCTTCTTCCTACCCAATCAGCCAAAAAAAAAAAAAAAAGGCAAAAAAACCTGACGCGTCCAACCCCCCAAAGCAGTGCGTAAACCGCAAGAACTCAGAGACACACCATCCTTCAGAATACCTCAAAAAAGCCGACACCCGCCGCGCCCAAGTCGTCGTCGTAAGCTCTCATTCTTCCGCAACCACCGCTCGAAACCCCGGTCCCATTCCGCTCCATCAAGCTGTCAAAACTTTTCGCCGACCGCTTGCCCAGTGCTTGGAAAGGGCTGGAACGGACAGCCGCGACGTGACGTGACGTGACGTGATGGGGTGGCCGTGGTGTGGTGTGGTGGGTGGGGACTTTGTGAGACGTGTAGTGCTTGGAGACTGAGTGGGGTTTCTTGTTGGGTAGGGTAGGGTGGGACGTCACGTGCTGTCTGTTAGAGGGTTGGGGGAATGGTGATGGAGACTGGGAATAATGTAAGGAGGGGGGGATTGGTGGTGTAGGTTTGGTGTGGGGATATGGTGTTTGTTGGGGTGGGAATGGAGGGGGTTTAGGTTGGGCGATGTTGGGCGGATTGTTTTTTTTTTTTTATATCTATCTACATACCTCACTTGCAGCTCTCTGTCTATCTACCGGCGGTTAAAAGAGCGCATGGACAATGCTTCGATTTTGCGATCTTCGCTTATCAGAACTTGTGGTGCTTAGTCGGTATTTAGTTTGAGAAACGCATAAAGGTGACGACGAGTTGGAGGCAGAGGCAGAGTCAGAGACACGGCATGAAATGTTTTTACCCCTTCATCGCCAAGTAATGCGTGCATGAGCGGGCGTGTGGGGAATGCTGCGCGATTAAGGTGTGTTAAATTTAGAAATATCGGCGTGGGAGGTTCGGCGTGACAGTTTGGTGTTTCAGTGTTGGAATGGTGGGTGGGTGGGTTGGGTTGAGTCATGCAATGGTGGATGGTTTGGGGTTATTTGAGTTGTGTGCTGTACTTAGAACACCTGACGGGCATATGTGGGTGACGGTGAAAAGGTAGTGAATAATGTGTGTTCTATGGTTTGTATCTTACCTACCCATACACTAGGAAATAGTGCAAAAACATCAGTCCTACTCATGGGGAGACGTTACGGAGCACCCCGGTATAAGGTAAGGAGCACCCCAATAGCAGCACGGGCCATTGCACAGGCCTTCAGCTGTAAAGTAACCTTAGCACCATTTGATTAGGTGATGAAACGAGTAGTAAGAGATGTATAGAAGGTATTTTGAGAACATGTGAATATGTAGTTTTACTATATTTTCTATGCTGAGAGATTTGAATAATAAGGCGTCTTTTTAGCTACTAAATAACTTGATTAAAATTCAAAATCGAGTTCAAAATTGTGTTCAAAATTGAGCCCAAAACACGATTATTTCTCATCGCATATCACGTGATATAATTCTATAGGCTACATAAGTAACAATACCTTAGAAACATCTTACGTAGTACACTTACTAATACAAAGTGATGGCGGGAAGGTTTCATCTAAAGTCTGTGCAATGGCCCGTGCTGCTATTGGGGTGCTCCTTACCTTATACCGGGGTGCTCCGTAACGTCTCCCCTACTCATGCAGCCATGCCTGCTTCACCCACTCCAACGAACCCACCGCATGTTTCTCCCATTCCGGATTCAACAAATCGAATCCGTGATCTTCTCCCTTCGCCTCATCGTATCTCACCTCCGTCTGCGGTTGTTTCTCCCTAGCCAAAGCCACAAACTTACGCGCTTGACGCACATAAACCGTAGCATCGTCATCCCCATGAAGTATCCATCTACGCAAGCATCAGTCTCCACTACAACATCCATCCAATCCGAAAAGAGAAAACTCACATCTTCTTCGGCAGTTTCGCACCAGCCTCAATCCGCCTCAAAGGCTCAAGTTCCACAACATCCAGTCCCAACGGATCAACCACTTTAGAATAAAACTGCCCATACGTGCACAACGAGATATTGAAAGCAGACCGTTCAAACCCAGCTTTACTAACCATCTTCATTCTCGCATCCTCCACCCACTCCAACCCCTCCCCCTCCTCGGGAATCTGTTCCTTCGGCCAACGCAACACCGTAGGATCATTTTCCCCCGGACCCTCAGTGAACACCTTATCCTTCACATCAACATACGGGTACTGAATCGCAAGTACACTAACCTCATCAGGATGCGACAGCGCAACCTGCAAGCCAAAATACCCTCCCGCCGACCCTCCAGTAATCATCAATTTCCCTAGATCGACGGAGTGACCAGGCGCGCGTCGCTCAAGCACTGCATCCAAGTCCTTCCTCGTCCACTGCCAGAAGTCCTCGAGGTCTTGGAGCGGGTCGATGGCGCCGCGTAGGGTGGGGAGGAGACGGTAGTCTGCGGAGATGATGATGGCGCGGTTTTTGACGGCGAGGTCGGCGAGCCACAAGCTGAAGAAGGGGGCGAAGAGGGAGGAGCCCATTGTTAGGAATCCGCCGTGTATGTTGATGATTACTGGGTGGTTTCCTGGTTGTAGGTCTTTGGGGATGAGTATTGCGGCTTTGATGGCCTGCGATTCGATGGTTTTGTAGCTGCGTGGGAGGTTAGTGGTGTGGGGTGTGGGATGTGAGGTGGATGGGGTTGGTTACGTTTCTTCGAAGGTGTTGAAGGGGGTGAAGACTCGTTCGTCGGGCCATCCTGCGTCAGCGGACATGGTGGTAGTTTTGGGGGTTGGTGGTGGGGTGGTGGGAAGGGGGTTTGTGATGGGACAACGAAGTTGCGAGGAAGCTGTGATGAATGCTTGAGAATGTGCTGTGTGTGTTAATTAGCGGTCTACTCGTGGTTTATACTGTACTTTTATATTGCGAAGCTGATATATCACTGTTGTAGCTCTACTGCTGTCCGTGCTGAATAAGCGGAATGTGAAGATCCGCAGAGTAATCAGCGGTTTGTCAGCGCGGTGGAAAGTTGTTTTCCGTAGATAAACGGACGAATGTATAGATGAAATGTGTTTCTGGTGGAAGTGAGACAATGCTATAGCGGGGGGAAAAGGTTCCAAATACGTCAAGTTGAGGTATCGTGGTGGAGACGGACTTCGACACCACCAATATCAAATTCGAACACTTTACGTTAGAAAGAAAAAAAAACTTTAAATGACTACGCTAATCTTTCTTCCATCTTAAATGTAACATGTACCATAACTTATGTAAAAGAACCCGACAATGTATCCATATTGAACCCATCAAATCCAAACAGCGGATCAAAATCGAAAAGCGATTCAGGTAGAAAATGATCCATTGCATCGCCCGAGTTCTCGTTTAAATACGGATTGACCATCGAATTTGCCATTTGGCTCCAATCAGTTGAGCCAGTATTCCCATTCTCAATACCAGTCAAGCCTGCCGTTCCCAGCTGGCTCGGCAGCATCAACGACGACAAGTCTTCTCCTAGACTCGTTCCAGCCCCCAAAGCATCAGTGTCTATCCGATGTCCAACCACCATTCCCAACAATGCCATGTTTGCCCCCGTATATCCTGATAACGCTCCCACATCGATTTTGAGGCGTCGCAACAAACCCAGTAATATACTCATAGCACGACGGGGGGCGTAGCAAACATCTGTGTGCACAGTCAAGATCTCAAGACAGTTTCTTAGACACTGCTGAGATTCGAGGTCCCGAGGGTTGCGAGCGACAACACGAGCGTGAATGGTGGCGCTTACGTATGTGGCGTAGGAGAGGAAATAGGGAGGGGATTTGCAGCAATAGTGGCGTTTATACCAGCGAAGTAGGATGTGGATCTGAGAAGCTTCATTGGCGCAGATGCTGGCCGTTTCAGTGTTGGCTGATGATGAGCCGGTTGTTGATCTAAGGTGGCCGTCGGAAGAGAAAGGGCGC
Source organism: Massarina eburnea CBS 473.64 (assembly GCA_010093635.1). Lineage (NCBI taxonomy): Eukaryota > Fungi > Ascomycota > Dothideomycetes > Pleosporales > Massarinaceae > Massarina > Massarina eburnea. The sequence goes on from MU006778.1 coordinate 1,436,167, forward strand.
TCTAAGAGGATAGTGAGGGCGTGGAACATCAGACTATCATGAGTGTCAACACAATTTCTCAGTAGTTGCACTGAAGGGAAGACCTTACAGAAGACACAAAGTATGTGGAAGTGCTACGCAACCATTATGTCTATCAAGGTAGCCCGAGGGGCTCATTTGAATTGATAGATGTGGGGGTAGGTTTCTGCGCCATTGCCGGAGTTCATTGTGCAAAAGTCTGGCCGAGTCGAGTAGTTCTTTAGGATCCCTTTCATGACTAGTCTCCGCGTAGACTGTGCAGAGGATTCGATCGGCAATAATGCACAGTTTACACAGCTCTTCGAATGTTGATACACCATGGATAGGCTGGCCTTCTCCTTCTAACCATCCTGAGTAGCCCACGGCTAAAACGGAGTCAGTGTACGCTCAATTGCACCTTGTACACCAATACGTACGATCAAAGGGTTCAAACTCTTCATATTCATCAACAAAAAGCAAGGGAACTCTGCAGTCCGCGTCTCTTAGGCGGGGCGGTCGACCTTGGTATATGGATTGAATCTTATCGAGCACTGCTCTAGAGTGTTAGTGACATACCATGCAGTATATATATATATATATACATTACATATACATTACATACCATACGCTGCCCAAAATACTCTGCGATGCGTTTCCAACTCCTCAGATGAACGGTCAACTCCCGAAGCCGTCGTCGCATTCTGTGTATGAAGCCCAAGATCGATGATCATATTGATAGCAATGCCCAGATAATGCCACGACAAACTCCTTTCGTCAAACCACGAGAACAGGGCATCTGAGAACAACAGCAGAGCTTGAATAGTTGTAACGCGACTTTTGCACAGGAGCTGTGCCTCCGGATCATACAGCTCTCGTTCAATCTTTTGACGCCACGGAACTCCACGGTGACAAATATCCATTCCATCTACTGGAGGTAAGCCCTTCGCCGCCACGAAAAGAATCGCGTTCAAGAGCAGGGAAGAAAAGTACGGCCCTTTACTCGCCATGTCTCGCATGAAACAAGGGCGGTATACAATGGAGCCAGTGGCGTGTTGGCGCGTCCAAAATACTGCTAGCATTTTCATGCCCTGTTCGGGTTCGATGTCATCAAACTTGAGCTTCCCGGTTCGAAAGTTGATGGTCTCAAATTGTCGTTCTTTTGCGGCTTGGCCGAGCAATCGCGCTTTTTGGGCGGCATCGACGAATGGAATTGATGCGGGTTTTCGCGCCGGATCAAGAGGCTGGCTATCGAACATAGCACTCGTAGGGCCGTGGTATTGAGTGGTGTGTGTTGTCAAGACATGCGACTCCGTAGCTTGCTGTATTGGCGATATTGTCTCATTTGACGATGGTACATCATTATCAAATGTCAAGGACGGCATCGACGAGTCATCGACTTGAGACTGTCCTTCTTGAGCACGTGCCTGGTTTGACTGTGGTTTATCTTGCCGCTCTTCCAGTAATCTTCTCAGCCTTGCGTTCTCTTCCTTGAGACCATTGATCTGGGAATAAGTTGGTCTAGCACATGATCAATACTACGACTTTACGCCCATATTCTGCGCCTAACCTCTCTCTATGTTCCCTCGTAGTGTATGAGCACACTTTTTGATGCAGTACACAATTCTCGCATTTCGGCTTTGCGTTGTCGCAGCCCAGCTTATTGATACGTGTTAGTAAATACTTCGGCGGATCTAGGCTTTGTGTCCAGACCTTTCGTTGGCGACAGAAATCGCATGCTGCACCCACGCGCGATTTTCGTTTCCGTTTGGTGGGAACTTGTGGACTTGCATCCGTCATGGTGTGGATGAGGCCGAGTGGTGACGGAATGGGCTGACGGAAGAGTTCAGACGGAACGAAGGATCCCGCTTACTCAGCGCGCTTACCACCGTACACATAATCAATGTCTCTGTCAGAAATCCCTCCATTGTAGTAGTGTATTCCCGTTGTAGTGACCAGCTGGGCTTTTCGAAGATAACCTCAGTCTTTAGGGACTGCTATCGGAGGTATGTTTGCGGCAATAGGAGTTAAGATAAGATGTCGTAGATTGGACATCGAACTACATCACGTGACAGAGTAATTCACTGGGTCGTGAACTTGTCACTGCATCATGACGGCCTGAGGTTAGGACTAGCCTTTTGTTTAAAACAAGAACATCCTTTATCAGCCTCCCTTTCTGAGAAAGAGGCGTGAAATTAAAGCATTGGTAATGCCGAATCGTCGAGCCAAGTATAGATTTAGTTGCTTTCGTACTCACCAAATCGCAGAATAGTATACGTCATTTAACATTTTTCCAAGTCTTTTACTCTTGAGTTCCATATATCCGAATCACTCCTTTCAGCCCTCCGAAATTTTGAATTTAGCATTGATAATGCACGTGTTGGGATTGGCAAGGACAGTACACATGTAGTTAGAGAGAAGGCTAGAAGAGATGACAAAGACTTCTAGCTATAACACACAAACACTAATTCGCTTCAGGGATGTATTTCAAATAAAATATAGATTTCTAGGCTACGTGGTGTTCGCTACGTCACCTCTTCATAAACCACAAGGGACAACAACTTCTGCTGCGCTCAACCTGCATATGGAACTTCAGCACATGCGTATCTCATGATAGAACTGTTGTAAGAAAGAACGTAAACGGGTGCCATGAAGCCTAGAGCATTCCATAAGTAAGCTCCATCCTTTCCTCCTTTCTCTCTCTAGTCTCTGTGGTAGCATTCATCACCACTACACCACGAAGGCTTCCATCTCATGCTTCCCCGCAAAATGTACCTAGCAATGTCTTTAGGCAAGATCTCTACGCGGCCTCCGGTTCGTTGATTTACTGCAGTGGTCGGCATCTGTATGTCAACTCGGCAGTACGAAAGCGAAAAGGATCGACCTATGGAGACCCCGGTCTCCGATGCGCATCATGAGGATCTGGAGTCGATGCCTGAACGGACATTCGGTCGCTTCATGAACGGCCCGCCACCGGCCACGAGGTACCGAAGGCCGCATTCTAGCTCGCCTGCATTCATATTGTGTCCAGCTCGGCGAACAATGCGTATATCTCAGTTCTCGCACGACGCAAGTCGTATTTAGACATTTTCGGCTTGCGCAGCCTGGGTGCGGAAAATTCCATAGAGAAGAGCTGGGATGGGACACCAGTTCGACAAATCGGTGTCGACTGACAGGCTAATAGACACACGGATTGCCTGATTTCATGGACGGCTGAAAGCACCTTGTTCAAATATATATGAGGCCAAAGCTTTACCGTGGCGCTAACCCTTGATTTATCCAACACCATCCAATAACGACCAACACCCGCCTGTGCGGAGTCTGGAGAATGCCTTCACTGCGACCTCTTGGAAGCGAGTGCGTTTACGTACATATACTTGAAATTGCGGGGAAGGGTCATGGGAGCCTTTGTTTTGGGGCTGCTTCATATTCACCCATAACATGCCTGATCACTGCGACTGTGGAGGGTAGTTCGAGCAGATCCGTCTCAGTCCTCGTTACATATGACTCCCTTCGTCACACATCTCTCGCTTTGCAGTAGCGTTAGGGTATACTTCCACATTCGTGTCGCATTTTCGACTCGGGAGCGCACTCCTAGTAGATCTTTACCCTTGCCAAATACGCCATTTGTCTTCGGCTAGCGTACCCCGGAACACGATTATTCTTATACATGCTCCCGGACGGCAATCCCGTCTAGACTCTCCAGTCTCCAGAGCTCTTCCTTACATCGGCAGTTGCTCGCATAAAGAAGACTACATTGTTCCATGACCACCCGTTGCTGTTGTCCGTCGACATTGTCAGTCCACAAGCATGGCTGTGAGTGCAACGGCAGTTCATGGGTCGCTCGCTGTCGCGATAGCGTTCGCGTTCACTAGCCTCTCCACCGTGATAGTGGCTCTTCGGTAGGAGGTCCTTGCGTAATGTACGTCACCGATCACTGACGTTTATCAGGTTCTATAGTCGCTACTATCTGGTGCGAAAGTTAAGCTCTCCAGACTGGGTGATGCTGGCTGGTTTGATCTCGACATGGTGCTGTGCAGTAGTTACCTACTACAACAATATCTATTCCGACTACAGTCATGTTTATGTGGGTCCTATACCATGAGGTGCATAGCTATGTACTGACAGTCATTCAAGGATCTGGAGTCATATTCAAAAGTCGCATCGGGCGGCTTGCTTATGATGTTCCTCTTCAGGTTTAACTACATGCTTGATCACCTCCTCATCAAGCTCTCCATCCTCCTTTTCTACAAATGCATCGCCGCTTCGAACAAGTCTTTCCACCGAATCGTAAACGCCCTGATCGCGGTCGTCACCATCGCCAGCTTGGTCATGATGTTCTTCAGTATATTCCTGTGCCATCATGTGTCGGATGCATGGTCAATCAAGGTATTTCTGGATCAGTTAAAGGGCATACGCGCGAACTGTCTCAACCCGACTACCCTGTGGCTCTTCAACGGCTCTTTCAACCTCGCGACAGATGCGATCATCTGGCTTCTTCCGATACCGTTCTTCTTGCATCTTCGAAGTATGCCGATTAGACGGCGTCTCGAACTCAGCGCCATTTTCGGGCTAGGTATACTCGCAATCACGGCGTCTGCCGTGCGACTCTGGATATTGACGAGATGGCTCTCGAATTGGAATGAGGCCGGTATGCAATTCGGGAACCTTTTGATTTGGTCACAGGTGGAACAACACGCGGGTATCATTGCAGGCTCGATCCCCTTCCTACGACCTCTCGTGAAGAAGTTGATGCGGGCGACACATTGCCGAGAAAACGAGCATAATAGCCCAGGCCCAGCAGCAAAGCTGATCGGAGACAACATCACGCCGGATAACCCAGTGATGCCCCGGACCCCCATCATTCCAAGTCCAGCGCCTACGTTCGGGAGCGATCGGGGTTTCCGAGCACCTAGCAGTCCGCTTTCGCCCATTTCGCCTGTACAGCCGAATATGCTGGCTATACACACGGTCTGAAGGGTATGAACTGAGTTGGCAACATATCAGTTCGTATTCAATGGCGTTTTCGCCTAAGACCACCGAGACTCGTCTATGAGCAGTGGCTTGCAGCGGTCGCCGGATTCAACCGTATAGTTATCGCTACATGAAACCACCTTCCGCGATGTATTTCGGGCGCGCTTTCGGGGACCTAGATGCGACAACATCGACTCTCGCTAGACGTGGACGCACATCGGTGTTCATGTCACCATCATGTCTCGCAAAGCGAGAAATAACTGCCGACAATGCACCACCAACCACTAGCCGGTATTTGCGACACTAAAGCTCACGCTGATTCCAAGGACTTTTCGATCCCACAAGGATGATGCCAAGATTCTTCGTGTTGGCAGCGAAGTTAAATTGCCGCGGGTAATATGGCAGACCATGGAGATCAGGAGGAGATGAAGGATCAGAGGCCACAACACATCACGAAAAGGGAGGGCTTGAAAATAACGATTGAATTTCGTTCTTGTCAAGACTGCTATCAATAGCCATTACTTTCGGCACAAGATATTTCTTTCGTGTTAGTTTCATCAACGATACGAATTTCCTACACAGCATTGCGACGGGCGTTTTCACGGATCGTATACTACTACGCTCAAGTAAGAAAGGGATGAGACACGGCACTTAGTAATGACGAGAGAAACTTAGTAAAATTCAAAGTCGAAGATCAGAAGAAAATCCAACAGTCGATACGTACCCAAAGTACATTAGATATTCACTACGCAACTCCCCTCAAAGTCATTGACTCGCCCCCAACGTATCCCCGGATTCCCAAAATACCGAACGCGCCCATTAGGGATCTGAGCGTGCGAACGAACGGGGCGAGCACGGAGCCATGAGCGCCGCGCGTGCACACGGATCTCCATGGGGTATGCAAGCAAGTATGATGGTGAGATCGGCAAGTTTGCCCGGGTTGATCGGGATTTGTTTACGCAATATGTAAAGTCTACAATCAATAACAAGTGTATCTTAGTATTGATGATAAGTACGACAAGGGAAAGCATGAACCATAAATGATTTGATTATGCATGAATCCCCGCGTATTTCTTAAAATGACTACCTAGTCATCCAAAGATCTAGACCTCATTTCGTCATTCTGTGAATCGCATCTACATACCTACTCACACCACCAACCTTTCCAAATATCTCATTTATTTACTCGACCCTCACCACGCTCTCACCCCACTCCCCTCTCCATCCTCACAAGCTACTCGCCCCATCACCACCATCATCCATCCTCCATCAATGATCCTCCCTCGCCGACTCCTTCGAGATATATATCCGCATCCTTACCTCCCACCCATGTCGCAACACCAATAACACGGCTGGAACGAACCCGCCACCACAATTACCCGGAATAAAGTTTGAAGGGACTAGAGGATCGAAATGCTCTCGAGGGAGGAGCGATACCTTTTTCCAAATCCAAAGGAACAGCAAAAACAAGGCGTGGGGGAAAAAAGGAAATCGAGCTGTAGAAGATAGATCTCAGGTAGTCAATTACTAATCTCATGCTAGGTGTAGAAAACTACGGGGGGGGGGGGTAGGGGATGAGACTATATTACACATACCCACAGAGATGCAGAGCTCGAAAAGAAAACCAAGTCTGCGAAACCTCCTCATTCTACCCGCCGCTACAAGCGTTATCTCGATCATTAATTCTCATTCCCAGCATCTCCCTGAATCGCTTTCCTTTTGTATACAGAGGAACCCATAGACTAGCAAGCCGTAGGAGATTTTTCCAGCTCTCGCCTCTCCCCCCCTACGGAATAAAAGGTAACACTGCACTAGTCTACTGTACCTACTTTTCCGCGCCTCACCTACATCTATCTATCTATCTATCTATCGTACGCACGTACGTATATAGTACCAGATAAAAAGAAGAAGAAAAAGGAACTAGTAATAAGGCTCTCAAGAAAATATCTACAACAACAACAAGTTAGATCTAAAAGACGCAAAACATAGCACAATACACAACAAGTACACGTACACCCTACTTACTAACAAGAAACACGACTATCAAAGTCGAGTACTTACGTCTAGACTCATCTCCAAGTCTAGCACACATCAATCACTACGTTTGATTCCTAGTACCAGCCCCACTACTATCCCTACAACATATCCATTCCACCAGCGCACTAGCGCATCGAGTTTGTAAGACGGGAGAAACGCACGCATCCCCCCCTCCCTACATTAGACATCACAAACCACAAACACACAAACCACAAACACAAAAGCAACAAAAGACACAAGGAACGGAAAGAAGCCGATTCAAACCAAGGACAATAAAAACATAAACTATCCTACAAGTACACATCACACTCGTCACGTAAATACGCCGTAACAAACAGATAAATATAACGACACGCCCCCCACCAACACCAACACCAACACTAACCAACAAACGCCTCTCCCCACCCACCTACACACACTCTCTCTCCTTCCACATCCATCCCATCCCATCCCATCCCATCTCCCTCACTTCATCCACCAAAACCACACCACCCAGCAAAGAACAAAAAGACACGACTCTCAAGAAAGAGAAAAAGATGCTATTCTACAGAAAAAAAGCCTCCATCCCACCCACCCACTCCCCACGATTCTCAGAAGCGCACACGAAAGAAAGAGAGAAAAAAAAGACCTTCCATAACGACGTACTCTACTCGTAGCAAGAAAGAACCGGAACAAGAACAAGAACAAATCAGGCAGGTAGGAAGGAAGAAACAAGCAAAGGTCTCCATCCACATGCCACTCGTGACAAAAAGCTATACTATAGATGAAGCCAAGATTTATGGAAAAAAAGGAAAAGAGAGAGAGAGTGAGAGAGAGGGTGAGAAAGCATCAGACATCCCATTCCGATCCCACCAACGAACCCCCGATAAGAAAACGCCTTGCTTTTTTTCTGGTACCATCTTGCCTGCCACCGGGGGGTGCCCATCCATCCACCTTGCCAATGCCAACCCGTTGCCACCAGCCAGTCCATCCATCCGCCAGAAATAGGACAGAGGTCACAAGGAAGGCTTTTCTATCCGTCCACCAAGGTAGATTCGAAAAAAACAGGAGTTGAAAAGGTTGAAAAGGGAGCTCCAGCGCCATGCATGCATTCAATAACTTTGTGTGAAACCCTGAATCATAAAATTCCCATACGCACGTAAATGCAATCCAGTAGACATTACCAGCCACACGCCCTTCCCAAAGCAAGCGGGGCCAATATACCAAAGTATCGTTACGCGGGACCGTGGGGTTGTAAGTAAGTGGAGGGTGGAATTAGATGCTTTGTCGGTCTATTGTTGTAGAGGAGAGGAAGGGGAAGAGAGTCGCTGCTTTCTTTATGCGAGAGATTGGGGACTCTGCTGCGCGTGTGTGAAGAGAGCGTTGAAGAGACGCTCAACCTTAAAAAAGGTTAGATTAAATAGTACTGCAGGTGGTCGAATAGTAGTGAACATACCTCTGGTGCAGCCTTGACGAACGGCAAATCCCAGAACGCATAAGTGCGATTTTTGAGGATCTCCAGAAGAGTGATGATGAGACCCCATGGGTGTGGTCGATGGACCAGCAATCGTTCAAGTAAGACGCGAGTGATGGTCTGCTGAACGTCCAGGATCAAAGAGTCGTTGTCAGGCGGACCAAACAAATGGAGAAGCGCATAGCTGAAATATTGCGTGTGCGAGTTCGGCCAGCGGAGCTGATTGGCTATCGCGCTGATGAAGTGGAACCTCGCCTCAGGGCGCAATTCGCGAACCAACTTCTCCATGACATTGGCGGCAGAAGAGCTGCCGTCAAAGATCGGTCCCTTGGAACCTTGGGTATCCAGTGCAGTTGCGCCGATGTGAAGAACAATCGCGTGGATCAAGGTTGGATCTGTAGTGGTCGACACGAGTTCGAAGCCGGCCGGCTTGGGCTCTGGAAGGGTGACCGCATTGCTGATTTTCTCAATCTCTGACGCCTTGGGCTCGGTAGCATGCAAAAGACCGTCTAGAGTGTCTTTGATGTCCGCTTGACGGAGAATCTCGTCGATATCAGCTCGAATGATGGGTCCCTGGCGATCGTCAAGGCGCTCAACTTTCAAGCCGGCCGTGAAAGGATCGGGCATCTCGAGGATATTCGACGGGTATGCGCTGACGATGAGATTGCGCAGCTGGGTACAATGCATCGGGATGCTGTTGCAGAACCGGAAGTGGTTTTCGGCCAGGAATTCGGGATAGTCGTGGTGAATTACGAGCAGAACCCGGAGAACTCCACGGTAGAACGTCTGAGCTGGAATTGTCTCGCCCGTTGGCCTGATCAGCTGACCAGTGAACACCAATAGTGTCTCCATAAGCTTCGCATAGACATCCCATCGCTCGTCCTTACTATCTTCCAGCATTGCTGGAATGAAGATTCGGTGCGAAATCAGGTGCAACCATGAAAAGGTGAACAGAGGGAGGTTCGTAGGCTGCAGCGCCAGGAATGCCTTTGCAACAGCAAGGAAAATGTCTGCTTTGGATTCAGCGAAGACATCATCCTTCACCGCGTCGTTGAGTTGGAAGAGTATCGTTGAAAATAAGCGAGCGAAGCCCTTCTGGCAGAAGGCTTCTTTGCGGGTGGTGACGTGATTGATGAGAACAAGTATAACCACGGTAAGCATCTGGTCGAGATACTTGGCTTTGCTCTCCTTGACTGCGCCATTCTCCCCGCCCTGGTAGATGACCAAGTCAACGATGAGCTTGCCTAGCGCATCGATCTTGATGGTTGCTGTATCCAGAGCACCAGCATTATACTGCGCATGTTCGTACGCCGCGATTGCAGCATCAATGCACGTGCGCATAAATTGGACCGACCCCTCTGTGCCGTTCATTAGATTGTCCTTGTGCAGCTGGTACAGGAATACGGCAATGCTCTTCTTCGGAGTATCAGGGTTCTGAAGATGAACCCATTCGTCGAAAATGTACTCAAGTTGATCTTTGTGGCTCGAAGATGGTGGTGTCAAGGTTTCCTCTGTTGTCTGGATTTGCAACTTGGTGATCACTGACTTTCCAATCTCCAGATCGGGATCTTCAGTCAACCATTGCGTGAGAGCATCAATGGAAAGGGCAAAGTCGGCACGTAGCGCACTTGGGTGCTCGCTAAGCAGGGTTTCGTCCAACAGGCTGGAAAGCATCTCGACGGCAGCGAGACGACGCTCTTGAATGGCTTTGGCGATTGTCGAGTTCAGACGTTGCATATCCATCAAACCGACTTCCATCAAGGCGACCATAACAGTTGCGTTGAAGATGCGATCGTCATCGTGGAGAGTGGCCAGCCATACCAGGACTTGTCGAGAAGTCGTCGATGAGAGTCGGCAGAGGCTGTTCATCAAGTGCGCTAGAGTTTCTATCTCAAGGCGAGTCAGATCTTCGGAGAAGAGATGATTTGTGACTTGTCCAGCAATACGGAAAGCCCACGGCTCCTTGTTGTGTCCAGCGTATTCAATAGCACCGAGGAGCTGAGCATAGACCTCGTGGATCGGATTGTCATTGGGGACTTCGCTGATTCGTTCTTCTACTGCTTCCTTGACCAACTGCATCAAATGACCTAGATAGTCTTCCACGCTCTTCTCACGATCAACTCCTTGATGTGTCATATATCCGTTCAATTGCTGCTGAGGTGCAGCTTGAGAGGCTGGGAGTCGGGGCTGCTGAACGGGTCCACGTGGTTCAGCTGGAGCGGCGGCAGGTGTGGGCAGATTTGGAACGGCTGCGAACTGATCTTGCAGCACGTCGGGAACTTGGCGTCCACTGTCCTGGGATGAGTTGTTGGTTTGCGGGACGCTCCTAGATTGTCGCCCAAACTCTTCATAAATGGCCATTTGCTCCCTGTTCAGTCCGGTGGCGACCTGTTTGTACGGCTCTGGGATGTAGAAAGCCCAGGGACTAATAGCAGCATCCTTGAAAGGCTCGTTGGGGCGTGTTTGACGGAACACGCGGCGAGCTCGCACAGCTTCCTCGATCTGCATATCAATCTCTTGTTGCGACGACACTTCTGCCGCGTGTTCGACGGTGCTACAAACGAGATCCAAGTTGTCATTGACAAACATCAAAACCTGGCCCTCGGCTAGCGCTTGCTCAGGTAGGTCGCGAGCCATAACACGGATATTATTCTGGATACTCATGCGGAGTGGCTCCTTGCAGGTTACAAGCGCCAGCGCACCGGAAAGTGACTTGACGACTGTGTGTGCGGCTTGGCGTAGCTTCTTCTCATCGGGCTCCATGGCGAAATCTTTGCTGACGAGTTGCGAGGTGGAAATGGCCGCAATAGTGACTGATCGCTCCACCACTGGCGCGATGATCTCTTGGATCGCTTGTTGCACAGCAGTAAGAAAGATCTTCTCCAGAGCCTGAGGTGGGACCATGTTGTTGTTGGCGGGGGGATATTGCAGCTGAGAGGCGAAATCGGGCAAAGCAGCTGTAATAGCGGCGGAAGAGAACCTCTCGCTTGGTCCTCGAGCACGGCTGAGGCTCATGATGCCACCAACCTCACTAAAGGGTTCCAGCGTATCCGGAGCCATCTGTGCTAAGTATTCTTCCTCCGCTACCGGACGGGTCCGGATGCAGTCAGAGGCATCGAGTGTCTTGTGGTCTATGTCCAATCCCTTGCAGAGCACTTCAATCTCGAATTTCTGATTCAGCTTCAAATCAGCGTACTCGTAGAGCTCCTTGAGTACACGCAAGATCTCCATCAACCACGGGTTTGGTGGCCTAAAAACGGTCGACTTGGAGGCTTGCGCGAGGACCTTGCAAGTGAAAGGAATTACTAGCAAAAGACGGTTTGTCTTGTAACCTTGGATCAGTAAGTCCTTGAAAGAGATGTTGCGAAACTTGATGGGCTGGTCGCGTGCGATGGTAAGAGAGCCTAGCCAACCGCCGAGGTTCTTGAGGCAGGTGCGGTCAATAGATGACAGCGTTCCGTCGCTATTGAGCATGCGAAAGATGACAAGATATGTTTCTCGCAATACCTCCATCCACAACAGCCTATCATTGAACATCTCCAACATGTCGAGATAGAGCTGCTGGAAGTTGGGTTGCATCTTGGCACGCTCTTCGACCAGGTAGTTGGCGAACCATTGGTGATGTCTGTCCTCGACGGCTTCGGTGAGCTCGTTGATCTTGTCGTGTAAATTGCGCTCTGATACATTATTGAGAACAAACAACACCTTGTCTTGTACATCTTCATCCGGTTCCTCGTATAGCTCCGGCTGGAGAGGAGGATCAATATGAAGACATGAGAACTCGGGTACAATGGGCTCGACCTCGAGTGGCTCGTTGATCGAATTGCCATTGGTTAGCCTAAATTCGCCGGAGATGGACTCGGGACCGGTGCCGTTGCCATTGATGTGCCCGACTTTTGCGTTGACTACTTGCTGAGCCCTGGTGAATATCTCGGTCTTTTGGAGTCCGGGTATTTGTAGAAGTTGGTCGCAGTAATTGGGCCAGTCGCCAAGACGTTCGGAGAAGTGGACGAGAGCCTGGAGACCGAATTTATACATGGGCTCCTCCGATCGATACTCTTGTACGGATTCCAACACCATCGCCAATCCAACCGCCAGTGCGATGCGCGGAAGAAGATTAAAGTTAATAATGCCTCCAAACAGCACCGCGGTGGTTGCTAGAGCTTCCAAAGGATATTCGCCAAAACAGTTGTACTCGTCGAAAAGTCCGTGAATCATGCAAGCGAACAGGTCTTGCTCGCCTGGATCGCGCGACTCTTTGTAACCTCGAAGTAGTGTGATGATGTCTCGCACCTTGGTCTCGTCGCTGTACATTTTCTTAAAATGCTCTTGCATCTCTTCGTCGGCTTCTTTGGGGAGTGAGTTTCCGTTCTGGCCGTTGGCGTCGATGATGGCGTTGATCTCGCTACGGTCCTCGCCATGCTCCCCCACACCATAGTTGATGAGACGGGGGTAGGCCTGAATACAGTTTCGCTGCAAAGGAAGAAGCTCCTGTTCCGGTAGCTCGCATGCGGCGAGGAACTCGAGTAGCGGATAGACAGTCTTCACCGCAAGAGGCATGCTTATGAGGTTATGTTCCTCGCGGCCATCGCGGGCGCGCTGCATCTCGTCCGCAGCTCTCGCGCTGAGAAAGTTTGCGAGAATCCTTCGGAAAAGCGAACCAGCCTGTTCGAAAGTCTGTTGAAGCCAGGGTTCGATGTTGAAGAGACCGCGGGCATGTGCTTGTGCGGCAAGGTCGAGACTAATGTCTGTGTTACTTCGGATCAGAACATCCAGCCAGCCATGTGTTTGAGCATGTTCCAGAATGAGGTTTAGCGATACGGGCTCGGCGTTGTAGAAGTCTACGAAGCGATTGACAAGCCATTGGTTGTCTTGCTGCCACAGGCCGTAGAGAACAAACTCGTAATTAGCGAGCTTCTTGTAGAAGTACGGACTGAAAAGCTGCTTGAGCGCTTGCTCCTGCAATGCACCCCAAGGCTTAGGCACCGCAGCCGCTGCGGTCAAGAACTCCGACGTATAGGGATTGATGATAGTGTCGGGGATTCCGTATACTTGGGCCGTGTGGTACGAATCGGACGACTGGAAGATCATGCCGAAAAGCGCACGCGTGGCGTCTAGCGAGACGTACGGGTGTTTGGCTGCTTGCTCCGCCACCGCCTTCACGTTCTCGGGGGCATCTTCGAAGGTCTGCAATGAGTAGGATACACGAAGACGTGGGATCTGAGTTACGTCGAGCTCCGCTGGCGTGCATGACAAGAATCGAGTCAAGAAGCAAAGCTGGGTAAGGGGAGCAGACCATGTACCGCCCCACAGGAGTTGAATATCGAACTTATCGTCGCTCTGGGCGACGGGCAGCAAAGCGTTGTAGATGACCAGGAACTGAGGCTTCGTCACTCGCACTCCCTCCCGATCGAATGCGTGCACCACGTCCTGCCAGTCTAGGCGTTGTCCCGCTCCGTGTTCCCGTAGAGCTGCGACAAAATTCGGAGCATCGTAGTCCGAGGAGATGGCCAGGAATAAGAGCGCCATGGCGACCTGCTGGTAGCTGATATCGCGCGTTCCGACCGATGACAGCATCTCTTTGCATGCTTCGACGGATTCCATGGCACGCGGTCCCGCTCGTTGTACCAGCTTCACTAGAGGGTTCTGTGAGCCATTGGTGAGCTCGACCAGCTGCAACGCAGACTCGAGCTCAACGGGGACGTTGGCGTGTAGAGCCGAATATCGCATCTGCACAGCGTATGCCCAGTTCGACTTCTTCTCCTCGCTCCAATCTTGCGGCGGGTTCTGGAAGATGCGTTCAATGAGGGCGGCGATGAAATCGGCCGTGATGCCATCATTGTATGGTATATCGGGTCGCGCGATCGCTAAGAGAAGGTCATCGGTGGTAGCCGACAGAATTGACTCGGCTGGCATCATTAGTACAAGACAAGGCGTTTCTGTAGCGGGCGAGCTCACCCTTTGGCCGCAGTTCGGGATTGCTGCTGGACGTGCATGCCGCTGCGAGTATGCCTTGAGCGAAAGGATCCAATTGGAAATGGGCCACGAAGGCGGCGAGATCGAAGTCGCGGAATAGGTCGCCCTCGGACGAGTCGATGGACTCTGCTATCTTCTGCGCTTGGTCGGCGTCCGTCCGCAGCTTCTGCATTTCTTCAGCAAGAAGCGCATAGCCGCTGTTGCGCTCGCCCGACGCGAAAATGTGGGCGGCATTGGTCTGCAGCATGCGCCGGAAGGATTTTGCGAAGACCTCCATGCCGTTGGAGTCGAGGAGCTGCGGGGCGGGTGTCAGCGGCCAACGGGTTGGTGGGTGGTGGAGAGGGGGTTGGAGGGGAGGCTAAAGGGGAGCTAGAGGGGATTTCGAGGGGGAGGGGGGGTTGGCGGGGAAGGTCAAGGTGAGGATGAGAGCGAGGGCGAGGGCGATGGGGCACGTACCTTCCGGATCTGCTCGGTTTTGGCGCGATCCTTCTCGTCCTTGACGGAGCTCAGCTGGCTTAACAGGAGGAAGACTTGGGCGACGACAATGCGGGACAGATCCTGTTTGTGCGCGGAGTTGGCGGCCGATATGGGTGAGCCCACGGTACTCGAGGTCGAGAGTGAAGGTGAAGCGCGGACAAGCCTGGTGGCCCCTCCGCCGCTGTTCGACCCACCTCCGTGCGATGCGGCTACTGCGGCGGCGGAGGGCAGCTGCGAGGCAGATTGCGGGGCTATTGTCCTGGTACGAGAGGACAGCAGCTGGCCGGCGGGGGGCTGCTGTCCTTGGGCGGGCGAGAAGGGTGTCGAGGTGGACGATGCCGCCGATGACTTGCGACTGCGGCTGCCGATGAGCCCGTGTCTGGTGGATGAGGGGGGCAGCGATGGAAAGTTGGTGGTCGCGGGCGAGAAGGCTGGGCGCGAGCCGCTCGGCGAGGACGTGTTGCTGCTGCGTTCTTCGTGTGCAAATGTGGTGGACAAGGGCGTCAGGCGTGTGTTTTGCGGTCTTCTCGGTGGGCCCCAAGGGTTGTGCTGGCTCATCTGACTGGCGTTTCCATGAGCGAGCGCTGGGCGGCCGGATGAGGGGAGTGCGGGTTGGGGAAGGATGTGCGTGATGGTGTTGAAGGTGGTCTGGGAGGTACCGCGCGATGCGGAACACTCCAACGTCGCTTGGCACAGAATTCAGCCTGCCAGCCTGCGGTGGAGCTCACTCTGCACTGCGCCGTGTATATGTGGTCTGTTTGGTCTACAACGCCTACGGATAGCTACGACGATGTGCTTGTTTGTGCCGTGGGCCTCCAGTATGCCGAGCACCGCATACACCGTATCCCGCAGTCCTGTACCACCTAGATACATGTAGACGGAAGGAACGAGCGCTCGCGATTGCCGCATGCTCCGTAGTAGTTTCACCCATGGTCCGTGCATACCCCACCTGTGCTTCACCTGTCACTCTGAGACTGGAGTGCATTTCACGTCCCTAAGTATACAAAAAACCCTCCCCCTCCCCGCCGTCGATTAAGGGTATACTCGTACGTCAACCGTCAACGTCAACCATCCGGCCATCATAACATACACTGCATCTCTCGTCGCTAGCCAACCCAACCCAACCCAACCCAACCCAACCCAAAACGCCATACAAGAAACACATCTTGATATCACCCTTACCATCAACCAAACTACTCAAACCTCCAAAAGTGGCAATAGACGAAAAGAAGTTTACAAAAAAAAAGAGAAAGAAAAGAAAGTAACGTGACGTAAACCAAACACTCCCCCCCTAACAATTCTGCAAATAATTGGAAGGAACAAGACCCCTCCTCCCGTCCTTGCCCACAACCTCAGCCTCCCACCACCCATCATCCTGCAGTCTCAGGACGGCAAGAATGTCGCCTTTAGCAAAAGTGAGTTCTTCCGGGATCTGCGCGTTATATAGGTACATAGCGCGAGCTAGCAGTCATCGTTAGCAAGAATTCCACTCCCATCCAAAGAAGTGCCAACTTACAGTAGTGCAAAATCATCCTCCCATCTCTCGTATACTGCCTTGGCTCAGCTACACTCTTACTCCTCACCCTGGTACTGAGTTGACTCGATATACCACCTCCACCTCCCTCGCCAAAGTACGAACTCTGGGGACGTTGGCCTCCACCGCCACCGCGGCTCCTCACGCTGCCACCGTACATACTTCCAGCGTCTCCGCGGTCGCTGGCAGGGCTCACTAGTTGTAGTGCCATGTCATTTCCCCTTGAACTAGGAGGGCGGTCGTAGGACTGGCGGAACATGGACTGTGGACTAGCAGCCCGTTGGCTAGGTGCTGCTCGAGAGCTCGGTCGTGCATTGCGTGTGCTGCTCTGCGTAAAGGCCGGCTGGGGCGAGACAGCACGAGAGACAGGTGCCGCTCGAGAGGAGGAGCTCGGACGCGTGTTCTGAGCGAAAGCAGGCTGAGGCGAAGCAGCACGAGAGATAGGCGCCGCTCGAGAGGTCGGACGAGTGTTGCTCTGTGCGTAGGCGGGTTGGGGTGAAGCGGCACGAGGGACAGGTGCTGCTCGAGAGGAGGAGTTTGGACGCGAGCTCTGCGCGAAGGCGGGCTGGGGAGACGCAGGTTGGGGCGAGGGGGCACGAGCGTTGTACCCCGGAGAACCCCCACGAATAGAAGAATAGGAGCCTCGTGCGGTAGGTGTGCCATAAGGGTTTTGCGCCGCGCCCGCAGTGTTAGCGCGTGGCCGGGCGAGAGCGGTAGAAGTAGAAAGGGGAGCAGCATATGGATTCGGAGACGCTGAACGATTATATGCCGATGCTTGTGGCGGCTGTTGTTGTCCAGAATAAAGACTAGGTCTAGGGCTCGTAGCACGTGGCGGAGCAGGTGAAGTCGAACGAGGGGGCTCTTGGGCGGGACCACCACGAGTTGAACCACGAGTTGATGGCCGAGACGCCGTGCCACCAGTGTTGAATATATTGGCTTTCTGGTCGATGAACATCTGTTTGGTCTTCTGCATTTGACGAGCCGTGTGTGCAGGCTGGGGAGCACCGAGACGAGACATTGGTGGCTGTTCATATTGAGGTGGAGGCGTGCCTCGTTTAGCAGAGTTCAGATTCACGCTCGTCAAAGGGGTCGGCGCTCCACCTGGAAGCTGAGAGGCTATTCCCGGTGTGCCGGGAGGCGCAGGAGTAGCCAGACCATGATAACGGTCGGCAGACACGCGGAGAGCGCCTTCTTTGTTTACGCCATCTTTAGTCACGCCCTTCAGCTCTGCAAGAGCCTGGGCAATTGGGTCAAGGTCTTCTTCGGCCTCTTTGGACTGTTGTGCCTTCTTCTTATCTGGAGAATCGACATCGAACACGTTGTTTCCAATGTTGAGTTGAAAGCTGGCCCTGGGATCAACAGGCTCGGGACTGGCTGTTCTCTGAGGATTTTGCAGGATAGCACCACGGCTGCCTCGTCCGAAAGGTCGACTCGGGCTGGCATTCTCATTCTGTCCACTTCGAGATGCAGGAGCCCAAGTGTTGCGGTTGCTAGGCTTGATCGATAGAGGCTCCCTTTCATGCTTGCTCTTCCTGCGGGAGAACGGGCTGTTTTGGAAGAACCCCCGCTTCTTTTGAAAACTCATTTCTTCAGGCGGGTCCGGTGACTGCGGTCTTGACTTCTCTGGGGATGCCGAACCACCACTGGGTGGTTCCGCATTGGAAAATGATGTACGGCTGGTATACATTGGCTTACTTGGAGATGCCGCACCACCCGCTGGTTCCGCACTGGAGAACGGTGTAGGCTTGGAGTATATTGGCTTGCTTGGAGACGCCGATCCATTCGGAGGTTCCGCGTTGAAGTACGATGCAGTATTGGATTGCATTGGCTTGCTTGGGGATGCCGAGCCACCGGGTGATTCCCCACTGAAGTACGATGAAGTGTTGGGGTTACTGTACATCGGCTTGCCTGGGGATGCCGAGGCACTGGGTGGTTCCGCATTGAAGTACGATGAAGTGTTAGGGTTGTTATACATTGGCTTGCCTGGGGATGCCGAGCCACTCGGTGGTTCCACACTAGAGAACGACGTATGGTTGGAGTAGTCACTAACCGACTCCCTACTAGGTGATCGAGCTGGGCTGGGAACGTTGCTTCGGTCCGAAGTTGGATCCATGCGGCAGAACTGTGTCATTCCGTCCATCGGATTTTCGTTATATGGGAATTGGCTCTGTTGATATTGCTGATGAGCTTGTTGCTGTGCTTGTACCAATCTGGGGTCTGGCTGGGACTTGGGCTTGTGTCGTGGAGCGACATCGATCTGATCCTGTATGGGCATATTGCCTCCCAGCCCCATCTCTCGCGCAAGCGGATTGTTCGGATCATGGTGAGATTCGAACATGGAGGGCTGGGGTGAGTTTGCACGATATGCCGGATTCATGTTCCGCGGAAACTGAGCCACGGAGTAGTTCTCGTCTTCTGACGACAATGACGCGGTTTCAGCGTCGCCGCGGCAGAAGTTGATGAATTTTGGCGGATCCGGAATTTCCTGGCCTGTGCCGCTGTCCTGGATGAAGTACGTGATGTCTTTGCCCACGTCGCAGTCTTCGAGCGAGAGTCGAACCTTCTCGCAGGATGCATCATCGCTGACGCACACGGTCGAGGCGATGTTAGCGAAGTTCCAGAGGCTGCTCTTGGTGTAGTCGATGCGCTCTTCCTCGAGATCCTGGAACTTATCGCAGGCAGCCTTCCAGTCCCGATTCCAGCGTCCCGTGGTCTCTTCCAGGACCTTGACGGCGGCCTCGTACTCGCGCTCCGTCTCCGACATGTTGATCTGTGTCTTCTCCAGCTTCGCCTTGTTCTTCCGCTCCTCTTGGCCCATGACCATGTGCGCCTGCGCCAGGAAGCCCTTGATCTTCAGACAGTCGTTCTCGTACCGGTCCCGCGCCTTGTTGACGATGGACGTCTGCTGCATCTTGAGCTTCAGCAGCTTCTCAATGCCGTTCTGTACAATCTTGCGGCGCTCCTTCATACCTCCCGAGAACGCAGACAGCGGCTCTTCCAGCTCCGTCTTCATCTGTTGTGCGATGCTCTGGTGCGCCTTCCCCGTTGCCTCGACCTCGGCGCGGATGACGTCGAACGACATCTTGAGGGTTCCCGATTCCGACGAGCCGAGGGGCTTCCGGGAGAGGTTGAGCATCTTACGCGAGAATTCTTCTTCGAGGGCTGCACGGGCGGCGTAAAAAGCCTTGAGTTCGTCGGATGTGACTTTGGCATTGTGCATGCGCTCGAGCATGGGCGAGACGCCGGCGTCATCTTTGCCCCAGAAGTTGTTCGCAACTGCAACGCATTAATTAGCATACGCCGTCCCATCTTGATGCAGATACATGTGCGTACATGAAAGAGTCACCGAAGGCGGCTCTTCATCCATTGTCCCAGGCATGGCGCCTGTGTGCGGTACGTCGTGAACGAGCGGTGTAGCGCAGGTGGTTGACGGCGTGAGAGGAAGGGTCAAACACCACCTGCAATCAATACTAATTAAAATATGTGGTCGTTGGCCCGCGACTAGGCATACAGCGACGGTGTGGTGGGGTAGGGATGCTGGTCGGCTGCTGTGGAGTTGATGTACCCGTGTTTACCGTTCGCGGCGCCCGCGTCGGCAGAGCAACCAGAACTCCGCAGCCTCCCATCCCTGTCTCCTTACGGCCTTACCTTATTATTGTACACTCTGCCACACACTAACTACCACACACTACCCCAGATCGGAGGGAGACTATCCAAGTGAAGCGGGTCAAGATAACATGTTTCGCATGCCAAGAATATCGTGTATTACAACTCCATATATAAATACAAAATGTACAGTTACAACCACCGCGAAAGCCACCAGGACACCAGCGCAGTTACCAACGAAACATACTCCGAACTCTCACTCTCCGCACGTCCAAATGGACGACGCGAAAATACCAAAACAAACTATTCAATAGCCAGAACATGCGTTTCGCCGTCCGACTACACGCCATCAGTTGTCCGTCTTTGCGCTCTGGTACTGCTGGCGTGTTTGTCAAAATGACGATTAAAACTTCGGACTCGCAGGCGTGTCGGCATTAGGGATTTTGTCGCGCAGCCAGTTCAAGGTAGCCTCTGTCCCCCTCTTGAGTACAGAGTAGTTTGGCACCCGAAACCGGTTGCCGTCCACTTCGAAGCTTGTGAGAGTGCCTCGGTACCGGCCGATGTCGGGCTCGAGTCGAGTAATGTCATTGTTGCTGAGATTCACCGTCTTCAAGCCGGCTAGTGATTCGGCTGGTACTTCGGAGATGGCGTTATCCGACGCCAGGAAGGATGTGAGCTCTGGGAAGAAGTCGCGCATGGTCGGAAGAGTCCCCGAGATACGGTTATTCGAAACATCAAGCTGAATAAGTTTCGGCGCTGAGAGCAGCGAAGTAATGCTATCCAAAGACTGCATCTTGTTTCCCCTGAGGCGGAGCTCCCGCAGCTTTGCAAGTTCCACCGGTTCGGCGAGTGCCGTGGTGACGTTGTTCTTGGACAGGTCTAGGACCGACAGGAACGACAGCTGCAGTGTAATAGTCGGAATCTCTGTAAGATAATTGCTAGCAAGGTAAAGTTGTCGGATGTCGTTTGTCTCTGCCAAAGTTGCCACACTCTCGTCATCCAATTCTGTTAGATTCTGGAAACTCAAGTCAAGCGTGCCAGACGGTGTCAGCTTCCAGCCATCGGGCAAGGTTTTTGCTTGATCGTTTCCCCCAATCTCCTCACAATCGTCTTGGTCCCCCAATAACTCTGGCTGCACTCGAGACAGCAGGTCGCGCTTGATGTCCGCCGTCGTCATTGAGAGGAACTTCCGCTCGCGGAGTGGATTGGCGGCTAGTGTCAAGTTATCCAGGCCCTCCATCAGAGCGATTTTCTCGTCCAGTTTGTTCAGATCGTTTGCCGTAAAGTCAGCAGCGCGGAGAGCCTTGAGCGACAGAAAGCCCTCCGGAAGCATGTTCAGTTTATTGTTCCCCATAAGGAGAGTGGCCAGACTTGTCCAGGATGACATATCTGGAAGGGCAGACAGTCTATTCCCGGATAGATCAAGATACTTTAGTGCAGGCAGGAGGATGGTGTCCGACTCGCAAAGGCTTGTGAGAGAGTTGTTTGCCAGTTGGAGATTCTGCAGGTGAGGGGCGGTATCAATGTTGAAGAATGCGCCGATGAAGTTATTCTTCGTGGCAAGAAGCTCGGTGATAGGAGCCGACGTGAACAAATCTGCTGGCAGTCCCCTTAGGCAGTTGTCTGACACATTGAGTATACGCAGGTGGGAGAGCTCCCGAATCTCTGGCGGTAAACTGGTAAGTTTATTGCCTTGAAGCTCTAGGATCTCGAGCTGGCTCAGGTTCTCTAGACTGGGCGGGAAAGAGCCTTCAAGCGCATTCTCGGCCAACTTGAGATCACGTAGCGTTGTTATCTGGCACACAATCTCCAATGCATCCGGCGATAGTTTGTTCCGCGAGAGGTTCAGTTTTGTGAGCTGCGTCAGCTGCCTCAGACCCACGGGAAGCTCTCGCAGGACATTTCCGTGGAGGTCAAAATTCTGTATGGCCCCGAACTGCGGACCATCGTCGTCATCGTCGTCTATAATAGTATCCATGTCTATGTCTGGGAACATGGTATCTGGCAGAGTTTCGAACTCATTGTCTGCCGCAACGATGATAGTGAGATCGACGACCTCACCCCACGCCACAGTAGTATCGCTGGAATCATATTTGTACATGTTCAGTACCTCTGTGGGGACTTCCTTCAGACCCATTGCTGCGAGGTTCAGCCGTCCATCTACTCGACCTCCATCTATGCGCTTCCGTAGCAGCGACTTGCCGCCTTTGGGACCTTGGTTGAAGGGATCGTCAAGGCCGAAATCGAATCCGGCAATCTCAACAGGGGTTGGAACGATGGCCTCCCTGGGAGGGGTGCTTGTTCGCGATTCGCGAGCGGTACTTGCACGTGCGGCTTCCTTGGCCTTTGCAATCTGCTCTCGTAGTGTAAGGGTTGGCTTGCCCTTGGGAGGCTGTTCGGAGGCCTCTTCTGTTTTTCGCGCAGTCTTCACCTTTGTGAGCTGGTCTCGCAGCGCAGAAGACGAACTGGAGACTTTCCGGCTGGTCACTGGCGTGGCTTTGGCAACGGACTCTCCTCTGGATGGAGACGGCGTGGTGGTAACAGATGATGCGCCTGGAGGTGATATGGCTTGTCCGAACGAGCCACCCAGAGAGGGCCGGGGCTGTGGCGTGCGGGCAGCCGTGCTCCGGCCACTGGACAGCGGTCGCGGCTTGGACGTGGCCTGCATATTGTGTGTCGGAGTAAGCGTCTGCTTCTTGGCAGTGGAATTGAGACGGCTGACTGCGGGCGTCGTCGCGGTGCCACTCGTGCTTCTCTTGCCCGGGCCGGTCATTGCTATCCGTGGAGCGGGCGGGCCTGTCTTCCGCGGTGTTGCTATGGGAGTGCGAGACGTGCCGTCGCTTGTTATGGGTCGTCTGCTGTCCGAGGACCCAGGGCGCAATGGAGGCGGCATCAGTGTGGAGTCGTCCACGCCGAAGAAACTAGATCGCCGTCTCCCCCTGCGGCCGGGCGAGGGCGGCACCTGCGAAAGACTCGACACCGTTCTTTCCACAAGCGAGGGGTGTGCCTTCCCCAACTCGTTCGTGGCTTCCTCGTCGTCCTCGATCACGTATGCATAGTCTTGCTCCGGGTCCCAGACGCCAGTGCGCGAGCTCGCCCCGGACGAGGCTCCTGACACGGAGCGGAAGCCGTCAAGGTCGCCCAGCACATCGTCCTCATGAGACAGCGTGGACGCTCTCGTGGGCTGGGGAGCCAGTCTCGTCTGGCGCGACGGCGGCTGCGACGACGTCCGGCCAATGGGCTTCTTGAATGTTCCTGGCGCATTCGGGGCGGGGGCTCGCGCCTGCCCCGGGACCAGACTGGCACGTCTTGCTGAGGAAGTCGCGTACAGGGATGCTCTGGTGGTGCTTGTGGCAGTAGTCGAGGCGGTCGCTGTGTTCGAGCGGGCGAGCGGTGCGAGCGATGTGCGTGATGTCTTCCTCTGCAGCGAGGGAGGGGGCGGCTGGCTGGGGCGCGCGACGGCTGACAGCGAGGGCTTCTTGCGCAGCGGGTCGGCTGGGGTTGAAACAGACGACAGCGAGGCCTTCTTTCGCAGTGGCTCGGCCGGCGTTGAGGCTGAGCGCAGCTGGGACTGGCTCCCTGAGGGCCTCAGCACTGGCAGTTTGGACGTCGGGCGTGGGATCCCAGTCCGCACCGGGATGCCTGAGTGCTCCATAGTGTGTGCTCGGCGCGTACCTTACGCACGGCGGATACAGGCTGTTGCGGCGTAAGACGAATAATGTCCGGTTGCGCGTGGCTCACGGGGAATTCAGAAGTGCCATATCCAACCAAATCCGCTTTCAGTAAGGGAAGGATTAGTTAAAGTGTGATAGGCGCACGGGTGGATCGTTCGCGTCAACGGGGCCGTTGCCCTGCACGACCGCGCCCAGACTGCCCTGACTCCCTCCGCAGTGTCCGCACGCACTGCCATTACAATACATGTGTACCCACTATCTATCCGCTCTCCAGCCTCCGTGCCCGCGTCGACATCACCACCACCGCCACTACTAGCATTGTCTGCCACGTTGCACTCCAACCCCAACATCTTCCCCAGCATCTTCCATTGCTAGTGTCGCGCCGCAAATCCCCTCTTGGACCGCAGCGACGCGACACCCTGGTCGGTCACGCTGCACCACACGTTCGCGTCTTGGCTGCCGACATCTGACTTCATCGCGTCTGCCCTGCACCTCCCCGCAGCCCCCGACCCCCCTCAAACACCAACGACTCGCCCGTCGCCTGCATTTTGCTGAATTCGCAAACAGCAGCCTCCGTCACGTCCGGCCTGCGCTTCTGACGTGTCGCCTGCATCTTGGTCCGCCGCGTTTGCCTCTTCAGCCTGAAGCCTAAAATTTGCCATGGACTCGCTCATGCTGTCGACCGAGACCTCGCGGCCTACGACCCCGAAACTGTATTCTGCCGCCTCGAGCTCCGCATCCCAGGGCCCGTCCGACTTGTCAAATATGTCAAAGCCCGTCTCCCCGAGCCAAACCAAGTTCACGTCGCCTGCCCCACCCACCACTTTCTCCATGACACCTCCACCGTCCTCCCAGATTCCCAACGCCCGCATTCTAGCCAGGACTCCCACGCCCCCAACGCCCCAATTATCATCTCCGCCATTGACTTCCAAGCTGCCGAACCAACCTCCAGCTCTGCCGGAGTCGGCTGCTGCCCTTTTTACCCAAGATGAGATCAGCAATGCATCTGCAGACGAGCTGCGATCGATGGTCAACGAAGTCACCAGTGCCCTCCGCGACATGCGTCTTTCCGCAGCCCACTATAAACTGCAGTACAGCATGTCCGTGATGGAGAGTCAAGAGGCAGCTAGCCGCATGGCCGTCGAACTCGCCATGGCCCAGCGCGAGATCGATGTGCTGCAACAGGCCGAGGAAAAACGACGCAACCCGGCCGTTCCTGAGCCAATCTACCAGGAGTCTTCAACCAACGCCGCCAATGCAATCATGATGTCGGAGATGAATCGCCAGATCCAGATGCTACAGGGCGAGAATGAGGAGTTGCGCGATATAACCGACCAGCAGAAGCGCCTCACAGAGCACCGAGAAGGTGAACTGGCCAGCATGGTGGAAGAGAATGACCGACTGAAGGCACGGATCCGGAAGAACCGCGAGCACATGGCCCAATATCTACCCTACATGGAACAGATGGGGGAGTCCCCTCGATCAACTTTCGGCACTCCTTATACGCCCCGCCACAAGGCCGCCCGAGTAGGTCCTTTGCCCAACGAAAACAGCAGAGGTCAGAATAACTTTGAGGCTCTGCTTTTGGCCGACAAGATGCTCAGCCAGGAAACGGCCACAGCGCCATCAACGCCGACCCGATCACATGCACCAAGATCACGATTTGGACATCATCGCGGTGCCCAATCCATGTCATCCTTGCCTCAGACACCTAACAGGCGGTCTCACCTCCAGGCGAACGTGTTACGCACGCCGCCACCGTTTGCTGCCGTGAACATTCCCCAGTCTGCTCCTCCGGCGCATTACGAACGTAAACCTGCCCACGGGCGCCGGGAAAGCAGCAACTCAACTATTACAGCGTCGAGCCTCGATGAGGAGGAGGCTTTCACGGATAGGGAAGACGACGAAGTACAAGAGTCGCAGGCCAGTCAGATGGCGACCAGCATGCTCCGAAGAGCGCCTCCGCCAAGAAAAATGACAGCACCATCCTCGCAACCCTCCAATCTCATCCAAAGTAAGATCTTTGGCCAGGTGAAGAAGGGTTATAGTTTGGCAAAGTCTGGAGAGCCCGAGAAGAGACGACTACAATCTGGAGAACAACAGGGGAGTCCACCGAAACGCGGCCGCATGGGCGT
Organism: Massarina eburnea CBS 473.64; assembly: GCA_010093635.1. Taxonomy (NCBI): domain Eukaryota; kingdom Fungi; phylum Ascomycota; class Dothideomycetes; order Pleosporales; family Massarinaceae; genus Massarina; species Massarina eburnea. The sequence goes on from MU006778.1 coordinate 1,462,027, forward strand.
CGGGCTGGGCATCGGAGGTCTGCGAGACTAAACACTGACGCCCTGTAGGCTGGGCATGTATCTCATGAGTGATGACTTGGAAATTTATGGCGATTAGGTTTGGCTTTTACATTCGGCTGGAACTGTATTCTCACATGCTTTGGCACTACACTGGTTGAGCCATGTCTTCCATATTGTAGCAGGTAATATTCACCCCACTTTGATCTTCGGCGGCTTGGTGGATACCTTTGGAAGATGATGGACGACTTTAGCTACCTAGTTAGTAAATGAACCCGTGTACAATGAAGCCCTTATCTGTAGGATTATTGTATTGCGCGGGTTACAGCTAAGTTGCAATCTCGATGCCACTTAGTGTGGCCCAAACGCGTCATGTTCGTGTTGACTTCGCGACATTGACTGGTGTCGAAATAGTGCGCACGGACCACATCGGCAAAACATTTCGCCGTTCCTAAGCGAGAGTTCAACACCATCGAATTTGCCAGGCGACTTCCACAGTCAAGCGATACTAACAACAGGTCCGCCCAAGGTACGCCCACACCTCACATACCCATACGAAGTCGCTCAATCTAACTGTGGATAGAATCTGCAGCAATGGCGATCAAGCACAACCAGCAGATCCAGAAGAACCACTTCCACAAGGACTGGTAGGCGACTCTACTCCGCACATTTTTGTCGTCACTAACAGTTCTGCAGGCAGCGCTACGTCCGCGTGCACTTCGACCAGGTAATTCCCCTCTCATAATGAGAGCAGTGGCGCCTGTGTCCAGATGTTAACGAACTCAATCAGCCCGGCAAGAAGAAGTCGAGGCGCAACGCTCGTGTTGCCAAGGCCGCCAAAGTCGCTCCTCGCCCCGTCGACAAGCTGCGACCCGTCGTCCGATGCCCGACCGTTAAGTGTATGTGTACAAATAGAATCTGGTAGAGGCAATTGCTTATCAATGATGCAGACAACCGCCGTGTGCGCCCTGGCCGTGGTTTCTCTGTGAGTTTTGCCAACCGAAAATACTATTTGGGATGCAACTAACATTTAATAGCTCGCTGAGTTGAAGGGTACGACTGATCACTCACCCGCTTATAATTGCACCGACTGACTTGGAACAGCCGCCGGTATCCCCCGCAAGTTCGCTCGTACCATCGGTATCTCCGTCGACCCCCGCCGCCAGAACCTCTCCGAGGAGAGCCTCAAGGCCAACGTGGAGCGCCTCCAATCATACAGGAAGCAGCTCATCCTCTTCCCTCGCCGTAACGGCAAGACGAAGCAGGGCGACGCTTCTGCTGAGGAGGTCAAGGCCGCCAAGAAGGGTGACAACACGATCAAGTCCACCAGCGAGATCCTTCCCATCAAGAACGCCATCACCTTCGAGGAGGGCCCCATCAAGAGCTTCGAGGCCACCGAGAACGCCTACAAGTTGCTCCGTGACTCTCGCGCCGAGGCCCGTTACGCTGGTGCCCGCGAGAAGCGTGCCAAGACCAAGGCCGAAGAGGCCGATGCCAAGAAGAAATAAACGAACAATTGAACTCTTGACGAGGGCTAGCAGAGTGGTTCATGAATATTCAAAAATGGTGGTCACGGTTTGGCGACGGATAATCCCAGCATATATGGCGTCAATGGTTAGGTCTCTGTCAATTTGACAGTACGTGAATGATATCTAGTCTTCCACAATGCAAGCCACCATTGCCTTCATGCAGTGCTGCACTAACACACTGTGAACTCAATACGTGCAAAGCCAAAAGTGTTTTTAAAAAAGGTTGTCGTGATAGATAAGAGGTGTGGCGTACGTTGGTGGCGGTGCGGGGCACTATCCATTGGACCTACCTTCAAAGGTATCGAGCATCACTTGAATCTCTCACTCCGCACACAAACAACAAAACACGGCAGTCCCTCACTCTAGTCTACAGCACATATCGCTACCGTATAGCACAGTCAACTGTCATCGTTATACCGAAAACAATTAAGGTCGGAGAATCCTGCAGCGGTACCACGTTGAGGCCGAGTTAGCTCAGCGGCAACAATCGAGGCAAACATTCTGCTACAATCCTACTTGGACATATATTCTTTCGTTAGAGTATCCACACACGGCGAGGGATCAGTTTTCTGCCTCCCGCGCTGCGTCACTGTTCCATCAGCTTACCGTCTTTGCTCGAAGCCTCGCCCCAAACACGTGAGTCACTCTAAAATGCCATTTCTACAAGATACAGGCTCAATGTTCTGCCAGCGAGCAGGCTCTTTCGGCGCGGACAGTGGACAAGGAAGCGTGGCGGGTGGATTCTTCTTTGATACAACAAGCCTGGCGTCAACCTCTCCCTCTACAACTACCTCCAGCTCAACTGACCAAGCTACGACCGACAGTATGGCCCTGCCTACTTTCACTGGTGTCAGTCTGGCCCCGCCTTCTTCCACTGGTGTCAGTCTGAGACCCATCACGACAACCGACCCAGATCCGCGCAATGCTAGCATCTCTATCCGCAATTACATCTACTTTCTGCCGTACCCTATGCCTGATGGTGTACCTGTGCCGTATACGCTAGGTTTACCGGAGACGAATCCGCTGAACCTACCACCTCAAGCGTTCGAGCCGACGAGTACGCTTGTCTTAACCAGCCTGAATAAGACCTTCGTCGATGTTCGTGTCTTCCGGTACATATCCCACCCTGTACCCCTTCTACTACCATGAATATGTACTGATCACAACCCAGTCCTTTCCGCCCCTCGGATCCTACCCTCCCCATAAGAGGCGGGCCCCGCAAACGTCTCGAATGGGCCTTCAGCGGTACCTCCTATTCGCACGTGATGACCGACCCCTTCGCCGCGCGAGCCGGCGCCCACGGTCCTAACGGCGGCGAACGTGTCTGGGCCGGACCCGTCAAAGCCGCTCGCTGGACGCACTGGGTTGACAGCCGTATCGACGTCATGACGCCTGCCATCCAAATTCCCCCAGACACGGGTGTCATGTTCCCGATCAACGACGTGCAGACGCTGGAGCATGGCGCAGCGCCTAGTGTGAATACCAGGAAGATGCAGAGCTATGAGGAGATGTGGACGGATTTGGAGATCGAAGCATGCTGGCCTAAGACTACGAAGGTGAATATTGTGATGAGGATCGAGGCGCCAGAGCTCAGGGGCGTTGCGATCCGGTTGGGGAGATATGCGCAGGCAATTATGATGCAGGGTGTTTATCCTACAGTGGAACGCTGGGAATATACGAAGATTGTGCGTACTGATGCTGATAGGGACAGTATTATGGATGAGGGGGATGATCAGATGTGGATGTGGGAGCGCACCGTCAGGATCGGAGATGAGATGCTGCCGTGTCCGTTGATGTGGACTAAGGAGGATAGCTTGGTGATGGGCGGCTTGGTCAAGTTTGGGAAGTATGAGTGGACTGTCGAGGAGAAGTTTGAGTGGGAGGATGTGGAGTGATTTGCGTATGGGATGACTGGATGGTAATAAGAGTCATGGCGCTGGGATCGGATGAAAAAGCAAGACTTCGATTCAATCTATACTGAAGGGCGCTTATCTAGACTTTCGTTGGTGGGCAATGCGTGTAAAGAGGAGAGGGTAACTGTGTAGTCATTCAATCCGCATTTCACCCCTCACCTTCTTCTCTTCTTCCCTTCGTCTAGCTTTGCCATCTCCAGGGCTTCATAGTTCCCTTCAATCCATAGGTGACGATTCTATTGTCGCGATATGTTCAGTTGTTTACATTTTCACGTGTGGTTCTATCCAGTTTATATCGCCAGGCAAATAGATAACCACACATCACTTATACAAAAGTGCAATCCAACATGATAAAGATGGTGTAGATCTCTTATGTAAACTTAGCTGTGTTTGCGGAAGGCGATATGCTGCTAACCAAACACCAAACAGCGGCGCTCCAGCCACACCGACAACACGGACGACCGTTTGGAGTGCACTGACTATATCTCTTTCACTGCATCGTTTACAATTGCGTGACCTAGTATATATATCGTCACCGCGCACCCCCGCTTATCTGTCGCGTTGATTCAATCCAGCTCTTCACTTAACATCTTCACCTTCGCCACTCCTCGACATACTTTTTCGACACAACCTTCCACACACTCTCCAAGACATCGACTTCAACGGCCACAACTGACTCCCCTAGACCAACGCTCTCCGCGACATTGACTTCAACCTCGACAACCGACTGCTCTGAAGCACCACTGCTGTGGAACTTTACCACAACCAAGACTGCGCATATACGAACAACCCCCTTTTCTACACGCAGACACGATGTCCAAAAACCAAATGCCCCACGACCAATGCCAGGAGTCTCCATCCCCTCCCCACGAACACACTCACGAGCATACCGCCAAGAACGACCCCAAAACCGAAGCCGACGGATCCAACAGCCCCTCCTCCAGCATCGACAGCTCCGAATACATCCGCGTAGATTCCGAAGAACTAGTAGGTCCAAAAAGAAAAAAAAACCCTGCCACAAGGCACCCCAAGTCTCAAGTAGACCCAACTAACACTCCCCCCCCCCCCACCCTCCAGACCGAAAACAACACCATACAACCAACCCCAAGCTACCACTTCCCCCACACATGGAGCAAAGCCAAGCAAGACGCCAGCACGGCCCTAACCTCGCTCACCACGGCGACCATAACCTTCGGCCAAGCCGTAGCAACAAGCGGCATAGCCGAGGCGAGTTGGTCCATCAGTGGCGCTCTCGCGGCTACGGCGAATCGTGGCGCTCTTGTTGCTGCGGATTATGCGGTTAGGAAGGCTGGCGCGGATAAGGATGCGTTGCCGGGAGTGGTGAGGAATTGGCTGCGTGCGAAGGAGCGGAGGGATGAGGCGGGGAGGAGGTGGGAGGGGGGGAGGAGGAGGGTCCCGGAGAGGTGGGAGGGGGATAGCGGCGAGGTGGGGTCTGCGCCGTTTTTGAATGCGTCGAGGATGTCGTTGGCGGAGTTGCCGGGGTTTGATGATTGGGAGATTGGGAGGGGTGAGGTGGAGGGGGTGGGGAGGCCGGTTGGGAAGGAGGAAGGGTCGCCGTATGGTGGGGGTGGTGATATGTTTGAGGAGGTGGAGGTTAGGGGTGGGCAGGAGGTGGTGGGTGGGGATGGGGATGAGGATGAGAAAGAGGGAGAGGGAGAGGTAAAGGAAGAGGAAGAGAAGGAGGAGGGGGAGGAGGAGATGGTACTAGCTGGGCTGGTCGGCAAAGAGTAGATGCCAGCCAAGACTATTTGTGATAGTTGGACTTTTGTAGCGTAGATATCAACTTTGCCCAGCCCGGCAACTTTGCATCAATCGTCAAATCAGATCTCAACCTGTTAATCAACATCAAAACAACAGATTCATTACACCTCAAAGACCCTCTAAACACCTTATACAAAGCCCACAATCCCCACCTTTCCCTGATATTCCTCACCTTCCTTACCCCATCCCAAACGAGCCGCTCGGGATCACCATCACTCCGTCCTCCACGCCACCATCACACCCAAATCATAAAGCCGACTCTTCACCCGCCCCAGCTTCCCCTTATCAATATGACTAGAACAGGGATCGTGCTAACCCATGTTATATCAGTAAACCTAACCAACGCCACAAACAAGGGGTATAACCAATAATAATTCCCACCGCTCCCAGTCCTATAAACCGCAGCTATCGAAAGGGAAAAGACTCACAACTTGCTCCGTAGATTCTAGACCGTCTCCGACTGTGTGAGTGTCAGTGCATGTCGTCACACACCATTAATCGTCGTTCTTACTAGACATAGTAGCTTCCCTGGGACTGCGAGTGAGAACAACATATCTCAATCCCCGAGCATTTCCTAGCTCCTTTTTTTCTAGTATCGTCGATGTCATGGCAATGGCACTCGCTGTATCCATCACTCGTATCGACAACCACGTCAGGGTATCGGGTAGTAGGGCGTACGTCTCTAGGACATCCGATTCTATATCCGGCCAATAAAGTTCCAGACTCTCCAAACCCTCGCTCTTCTTCAAGCAGGTCTGGAGAGCTACAAGGGTCTCGTCGTTGGGGGTATAGGATAGAATGATGCCAAGGCTCGATAGTGTCGGGATATAGAGCGAGCTCAGGATCTTCGGATTGAGTGATAGTGCAGGGGATTCGGCACTTGGGCGGTGTTCGGTGACGGAGAAGGCCGCGAGATGGGTTAAAGTGCGGAGAACCTGGTTGTCGAAGGATTGGGGCTTGGAGATTGGGGGGCCGTGTTGGCGATGTGTAGGTGTGGGCGTGGTGGGTTGCGAGATGAGGGAGATGCTCGTTAATTGAAGGCTAGATAGTATCTTTGATTTGGGATTGGGAAGTCAGTATGGATTTGAATGCGACTCGTACAAGGACAACTCACCTCTGCTGCTTCACTGGCTTCTGAAGCCGAGAACCCGTCGAATGAGAAGGACTTTAAGGATTTGAACGAGCGTAGGAAGGCAAGGCTCTGGTGGTGAAAGTTGCATTCAAGGCTCAAGTCCTGGAGATCTGGGTAGACTGAAGCCAACATGGCTAAGAACTTCCCTAGAAAGTCGAGGTAGAGATGTGGTTGTCGCCCTGATAGTGACCTAAGGGTGAAAGTCCTGGCATTTTCGAATTTTCCTAACGCTTGGCAGAGGTTTGCGATTTCACTCTCGTACACATCCCAAGTGTGTAGTGGGGAGCTGGGACCGGATTGTGAGGAAGATGACGAGGCCGTCGGAGCCAATAAAGGTGTAAGGTCCACGTCCTGTAGCTCGAGTCTGACTTCTCCAACGTGTTGTAAGAACTTCGATGGCGCTCCTTGGAGCCATTGATATAAAGCTGTTTGGCTCCGGAAAGTGAGGGGTCGTTGGAAGAGAAATTTGCGTGCTTCTTCGTATACTTCGCGGCATGTCAAAATAAGCTGTGGTCCTTGCGAAGCCTCGGACAGTACGTCCTTGTAGACGAGTTCGCGTAGTTCCAGAGGCAGCCCGAAGAACTTTGGAGCATTGCTGTTCATGTTGGTAAAAAGTGGTTCTTGGAATGGAAGGGTGGTCTTTCACGTGCCGGTTTGTATCTGTCGGAGTTCGTATGAAGTGGGGGTGTTACTTGGAAACGAGTCTCGTCTGCCGAAACTGAGGCGCGGGATACTTCTCGATAAGGAACCCTGCAGTTGTACCATGGATCATGCGCTAAGACTCGAAATAACAGAGGACGAATCAAGCATGTAGCATTTGCTATTGATAGAGTGTAAGTAAAGAATACTTTCGAAGCACACTTATGAACAGGAACTTAGAGGTAGGGCGGAATACCATCTCTATAAATTCGGTTTGGATACCTTAACGGCTTCGCTGAACTTACCGACAGCGTGAAGGATAAGGGCCCGGATGGCGTATTGGTGCTGATGATGAGAAATGCATTGCTTTGCTTTTCCATGTAAGATTTGAGTAGAGCAAATTTGCAAACGGGATTCTCGCCGTCGTCAGGGACCAAACCCGTGTAGTAAAGTCCTTGCAAGGGAGGGTATATTTGGTACAACTCAAACGAGGTTTTACTAGCCGAAGAGAGGCGTAAATGAGGACTTCGTAATGTAATTCGACACACGTGAATACGATTGATATCTCTTACAAGCCAGTAAGACCTCCAAGATCTATAGATGTGCACGTCAGCCTGAAAGCGATGCGGTGACAATTCCGCTCCTGAATAAACATCTAGAACAGCCACAGAACAGTTCAAGATGGCGGAGATGAAACGGCCCCATTGGGTGACGTAAGAAATTTGTTCAATGCGGATGCACGTTGGACGTCTCCAAGCAGGCTAGGCAACCGACTTCTGTCGGGATTCGTAATTTGACCATGTGAAGGCGTCCGTGGCTTACGGACTGAGGCATACTGAAGTTGAGCAAGGCCTACTGTAGGACAAAAGCCATCGTAGGCGCGCGAACTTCTCTCAATTGATGATCATTTCTAAGAGGGAATCGTACGATAGTCGAACCATGAGTTCTCTAATACTGGCGTATACAGCTTGATCGGGCCGTCCCGAAAGGATGGGCAAGTTTTTGCTTTTGCAGCTTCTTGCGCATTCCTCAATGGGAAGTCACAAAGATGGTCGATGATGTCGAAATGCTGACAATCGAGAACCGGCGACTGGAACGCATTTGCTGTAGAATCGGGGCTAAACCAGTAGCTTACAGTCAGTAGATAGGCGGCAGATTGCTACGACCGGGTGTGCATCAACCAAAAAGCTTGATTGATGCTCGGCTGTGGGAATTGTGAGTTTGATCTTGGCCAGCTGGGGGCAATGCATATGGCTGAGGATCGGGATCTGGGGAAAGGCAGAGAGCGCTCCAACAACGATAGGATGGAATCCTGTTGGGCTAATGCGAAATTCCCGGACTCGCTCGCGAATTATGCAAGCCTTCGCGTGCCCAAACGGTGTGGTGTGGCTTCGGATAGACCTTAGCTGTGATACTCATGCGAATGCGGTCGTTGCTCGTGTTCGCTTATTGGCTTCCATGACGTTCCGGACCGTCCTACCCTAGCTCGCATTCGCTTCCATTGTGAGAAGTAAGAAGACTACCGATACGGAAGTCAATTATCTGAATGTTCTAGGGCCTTTGTGGTTGTCTACTGTGTAGAAGGAAAGTCGAGTGGTCGTCAGAAAAGGCGCAATGCCTGTCAGATTTCCGGGAGCGCTAATCGCGAGCTAAGGGCGAATAAGGGATAGTGTCATGTCAAATCTAGACTTTCTGGCGAAGCCTCACCATATCGTTTAACCTCACATCTCAAGGCGATGCCCGACGTTCATGCTTTTTGCAAGCCACACAGTGTCAAACCTTAGCAATCATGAAATTTCCTCAAGGAGGTGACCGGCCGAGCGAACGCACGAACGATTCGCCGATAACAGTCACCGACATTCGTCCCACGTTCGCCTACCGCAGTGCCACACGCTCACAGCTCTAGATCCCGAAACGTCCTTCTCGTTGAAAGCGGATGAATCCAAACCCCGAGAGCCGAGATCCAGCCCAGAGAAGCTTCCACCGCACTTACAGAAATGCATACTGCCATCTCTGGCGTTCACAGCACTGCCCTAAGTAGTCTTCCACGTGCGACAGCTACAGAAGTTATAGGTAGTACGCAAGCCACTGAACCCTACGCATTGACCTGCTGTGGGCGCTTCTCAGTACCTCACTAGTTCCATCAACATCAAAAACATCGGACGACTTCTAGTAATCACCACGGAACCTGTCTCCGTCTGACATAATTGGTACACAACTTCCACACATAACCGCCACATTAGTCGTAACGATGTCCCCAAAAGTATGTTCCTGGAGTACATCACGCCACTTTCGATTTCGGCATTAAGTGGAAGTGGCTTCTCGGGTAGAGCAGGACGGATCTTAGAAGAACATCGTATATTTGCTTCAGCTGGCTGCCGGGCGCAGGCGTTGTACTTCGCCACGTGTAAAAAGCATGGGACTCGCGTGGAGTGTTGGAGGCATATGCATATGCGTACAATGAAGGTGGTTTTCCAGGCGAATATCGATGAAGAAGCTTTGCTTGGGGCTGACCGACCGGCATGCACATCCGGAAACCCCTCTCCACGTGCCTGTATACGTCAGTGGGCGTTTTTTTGCATCTGCCCCGCGTGGTGGAGTTATGCAATTGCTTTCTCGACATGTTCTGGAAGCGTTGACAAGACTCCTCTTTTGGAGAACCCCTGTACCACTGATGAAGGTGGTCATTGAGGCTGTTTATTTGTGAGACTGCTTTTAGTGAGTTTGTCTGCACTACATAGTAGAGATACACAATAGGAAGGTGTGGTTATTCAACGTACCGTAATGCAACCTCAAACAAAACACATCTTTTGTCTACATCAAAGGCGTATGTAGAGTAAATAAGAAGGGCCCCACCCGTACAAACCCGAGTCGAGCACACGAGCTACTAGCATACGCAAACAACAGTTTACACAAGCAGCAGCCACAATGCACGCGATATGAGATTACTGGATTCACGTGACGACAAGTCTCCGTATCTGTTTCATTTCATTTCGTCTCGTCTCACCTCGTCTCGTCCTTTACCAATCCTTCACCAGTTCTCTCACCAGTTTCTCGAGGCCACCGCGAGACAAGACAAAAGTGTGAATGAATAGGTCATACATTTCAAAAAAAATTGCATGTCAGTCCCTACATAAACGAAGAACTCGAAAAGCATTAGTAGAGTACTTGTACAAAAAGTGGCTCGCTTCAGCCCAATTTCCCCTATAAGCACACACCTTAGCTTTTGATACATGTTCAAGTCCCTCTAATTCCAGCCCGTTCGTCTGTCCGCTCATCATCAAGGAGGAAAAAGAAATGTTCCCCAATGTATCCTCTATCTTACGTGAGAGAAGAGAATTGGCAAAAGCCCCCAATCCACCCACCGCTATTCAGTTACCAGAATGCAGCGTACTTTACACCCTCAGCAGCTTCGCGGCGTACTGCGCTATCAGGTCCTCGCTCGGGAAGCTCATCTCCTCGAGCTTCTGGGCGTAGGGCGTGGGCACTTCCGCACCGGTGACACGCGCGGGCGGCGCATCGAGATAATCAAAAGCATATTCACACGCGAGAGCCATGATTTCGGAGGCGACGCCGAAGCTGGGGAAACCCGATTCGACAACGAGGAGGTGGCCCGTCTTCTTGATGGAGTTGACAATGGCTTCGACATCCATCGGTTTTATCGAGCGCAGGTTGAGCACTTCGGCTTCGACGCCGTATTGCTTCTTTAGCTTCTCGGCGGCGACGAGGGACTGGCCGACACAGCGGGAGAGGGTGACGATGGTAAGGTCCTTTCCAGGGCGCTCGATCTTGGCTTTACCGAACTATGAGGTGTTAGTCTGGTGGGATGATGACTAGGTTGCAGATATGTCTTACAGGAATGACGAAGTCGTCCTTCTGGACAGCTTCACTCACGGGGAATGACAGACCGTAGAGAAGCCTATTTATGTTAGAAGTTGTGACAATGTTTCATGTGGACTACCATACTCGTTCTCCAACACAACGACCGGGTTAGGGTCGCGGATGGCAGCCTTTAGCAGACCCTTTGCGTCCTCGGCGCTGTAGGGCGCGACGACCTTCAAGCCGGGAATGCTTCCGTACCACGCAGTGTAGTCTTGCGAATGCTGGGCACCGACACCGGCAGCGAAACCGTTGGGACCGCGGAAAGTGATGTTGCAGGGCTGGATACCACCGGACATGTAGTGTGTTTTCGCGGCGGAGTTGATGATCTGGTCAATGGCTTGCATGGCGAAGTTGAAGGTCATGAACTCGCACTGTCGAGAAATTAGACGGTGGCTAGATCGCAGATGTTCGGTATGAACTTACGACAGGGTGGAGACCAGCCAATGCGGCACCAACAGTGAGACCGGCAAAACCAGACTCGGTGATGGGACTGTCAATTACCCTCTTGTCGCCGAAGCGGTCGAGCAGGCCTTTCGTGACCTTGTAGCTGCAAATACTGTCAGTAGAAGTCCTTCTTGAAGACCAATTGATCGTGGCGGGCGACCTACGCTCCGTTGTACTGTGCAACCTCCTCTCCGAGCACGAAGACCTTCTCGTTGGCCTCCATCTCCTCAGCCATAGCCTCATTCAGCGCCTCGCGCACCGTCATCTCCTTTTGGCCAGACGCATATCCTCTCCGTCCCACGATTGACGGGAGCGCAGCTGTTGCGCGGAAAGCGGGTCGGAACGCTGGTGTTGGGCGCGAAGCTGACAGCAGGCGGGCAGCCGGTCGGAAGAGCCTGGATGCAGCCATTGCGGCGTGTGTGTATAGGATGGAAGCGAGGAGGTTCGGGAGAGGCCGAGGCGGACAATGGCCGGAGTAAGAGGGGTGGATGGTGATGGCGTGGGCGTGGGCGGCTGTAGACTTTTTCGGAGGTTCGGGAGTCGTAGATCAGCTAGTGAATCTTTGTTGAGGGCCCCAGCTTCTTCATTTATCGCTTGGCGCGAATTGCTCGTTGAGCCCAACACTTGATTGATAAACACGATAAGGGTTTCCCAAAGACATTTCACATCCCGATTCAACCAGGGGGACTAGCCGAAGAAGCCTTGTACAATAGGTAAGTGGTTCAGTCGATTATTTGCTTATATTTTCATCCTACTTCCACCTGTCTTCATTACAGTCGTGCCGCCTTCCCTCCATGCTAGTTCTATTAAATCTAGTAACGTAAACCCGCCAACAAAGATATGCATGTAATGCGCCGAGGCCATGATGTGTAGTGAAGTGAAGAGTGCGCCAAGAGGCCCACACGGATGAAGTAAACATTACAAAGATAGAATGTAACGAGACGAAGCGTTCTATGCCTCGGGTTTCCGGCCGACCATCAGGTACATGGGAGTGAAGAGCTTCTCACGACCACCAGCGACCAGGCAGTCACCAGCAGTGGCAAGACTGTCGGCAGTCTTCTGTGTTCCCCTAGGAGCAATGCCAATCATCTCGAGCGCACCGACGAACTTGTGGATGATACCACGTCCAATCTTGGTCAAACGCAGGATCGTGGGGATGTCGCCGATTGTAGTGATGTACTTCAGCTCACCCGAAAGAGGCCAGTACCACGGAAACGGGTCGTCCCTATCGGCCAGATCTTCGTGGTGCTCCATCTGAAAGCCCGCAGCCTTCATGGCCTTGAGCGCAACTTCAATCTTCTCCATGTTGGAGATACCATCACCGAGCTCAATACCGAGACGGATCTCACGGTGCTGAGGGTTGTCGTTGTCGTATGCGTCGGTCATGAGCCACTCGTACACGCCGAAGACACCGCCGGGCTTGAGCACGCGGAAGATCTCGCTGTAGATGCCCTCGAGAGACGGAGCGTGGACAGTGGCCTCAATGGCGTAGACGGCATCGAAAGAGTTGTCGGGGAAGGACATTTGCTGCCGGGTCGTTAGCAATCATGTGATTGGCATAGGGCGGTGAACATGAACATACCATGAAGTCGCCCTTGGTGTACTTGAGCTTGTCGGATAGACCTTCCTTCTCGGCGTACTGTGTCGCACGCTCGATCTGGTAGTCGTTGTTGTTCAGGCCAACCACGTTGACGCCACTGAACTTGACGATCTCCCGAGCGGGACCGCCAACACCACAACCCACATCCAGAACGCGCATGTTCTCGCGGAGGCCCATCATGTGTGCGAGGTAGTGCTCGTGGCGGGCAATGGCCTGACGGAAGGGCTCGCCATAGGCGAAGCGGCAGAAATGGAAGCTCTGACCCCAGCCGTTCTCGTACAGGTCGGTAGCAAGATTGTAGTAGTGCCTTGTCAGGGTAGCGTACTCATCACGGCGAGCCTAGGGCGGACAGTTAGTACTCGATCGATGTTGCGGTGAGCGATTCGATGCTGTCCTACCTTGCGGGTTTCCTCAGTCTCTTCGCCGGCCGCCTTGTTGTCCCAGTGCTTGAAGTACTCATCTACGGCCGCTTGCTGGGCAGCCGTATCTTTCTGGAACATGGCTGAGAGACCTCCCTTGGCCTGGGCGGACTTGCCGTGCATGGCCTTGTTGAATTCCGCATCGCGGGTGTGGTCCTCCTTCTCAAGAGCAGAGGGAGCCATGGTGGAGTTGCTGTTTCAAGTCGTTGAAGGTGAAGGTGAAGGTGTCTTTGGAATCCCAATGATGGAAGGTTGAATCCACGGAGGAAGGGAAGTGGCAATTGAGGTGGAGGAAGGTATCACCGGGGAAAGCTGCCCTCTTTAAGGGTCGGAGGGAAAGAGCGGTGCAGGATAATTTCAAAGGGGAAAGGAGCACCTCCGTACAGAATGGCGATTGATTGGCCGCTGGTCCAAGGTACCGGCCCGAGGTTTTCTCCGCCCCGCTAGCGCCGCGCCAAGGATCACGGCTCGTCATTTCAGTGACAGACCAGCAATCGTTGTGACCACCGCCAGTTCGCCCCGTTACCCTCGGCCAACCGTATTCGTCGCATTCGCCACATTCGCCACACCCGAAGGCACGACCGTCGCAAACCAACTCCCCGGCGCTCTTGTCCATCAAAACGTACCATTTTCCCGACAAGCCCGCATCTTCATCCCGGCGATGCCTCCGCAAATCAAGCAGGACCTGAACAGGTCGGGTTGGGAGACGACAGATTTCCCGTCAGTGTGCGAGCGGTGTCTGCCGGACAATCCGTACGTGCAGATGCTCAAGGAAGATTACGGCGCTGTAGGTGGCACCCTCACTGCGCGTTAATAAGGACTAACACTACATAGGAATGCAAGATCTGCACACGTCCGTTCACGATATTCCGATGGAAAGCCGACCGCACATCGCGACAGAAACGGACCAACCTGTGTCTCACATGCGCGCGCCTGAAGAACTGCTGTCAGTGCTGCATGTTGGATCTCTCATTCGGCCTTCCCATCGTCGTCCGTGATGCGGCGCTCAAGATGGTGGCGCCGGGCCCGCAGAGCGACGTGAACCGGCAATACTATGCGCAAGGGCACGAGAAGGAAATCGAAGAAGGCAGAGGGGCTGTGGAGGCATACGAGAAGACGGATGAGAAGGCGCGCGAGCTGTTGATGCGACTGGCACAAAGTGAGCCATACCACAAAAAGCAGCGGAGACTGGAAGCTGAAGGCGAGGGGGATCAGAAAGCACTCCCAGCACCTGGGGGTGGTGGCGAGGCTTCAACTGGTGGTCATGTGCCCGGCCCCATCAGGACGAGGGATACGAGAGGTCCGATTAGCGGTCGAGGCGGATTAAGACAAGGTCGAGGAGGGCCGTCGTCGGCGCCGAGACCGGAGGACTGGCTGCCGCCGAGGGACCCCAACGTCGTGTCCTTGTTCGTTACTGGCATTGAAGACGACCTGCCCGAGCACGAGATCCGCACCCATTTTGCACAATACGGCCAGCTCCGGTCCGTTGTGTGTTCCCACCGCGCGCATTGTGCTTACATCAACTTCACGAAGAGGCAGGATGCGGAGAATGCGGCGGAGGCTCTGAAGGGCAAGTCGGTCATCAAGGGATGCCCGGTCAAGGTTAGTTGGGGAAAACCGAAGCAGCTTGACAGTATGGACCAAAACATTAGGATGATGTATGCGAAGGAAGGTCGAACGGCAGCTGGGCCGCGACGAGGGGGGCCATCACAAGCCGCCGTTGAGGCAGCCCCGGCGAGTTTGGATAGTCTTGCGGCGATCGCGCCACCGCCGGGAGCCGACGACGAGGTCAAGTACGCCAGTCTCGCTGGTAACTAAGCAGTGTATAATCATGGAACGGCGTTGGATGGATGGATATGTATCACGGTTCATATTGGGTGGATCGAAAATCAGGACGAGCAGCATTTGGTTCCTGCGAGTGTGTTTCCTTTCCCCTTCTTGATATCCTCATTGTCCCCACGCTCCGTATGCTCATGTATCCGGAGTTCTGGGATATATTATTAGCAATTGAAGAAGCAGGAGCTACAGGAGTGCGGTGGTGCTCCGACGTACTGTAATTGCCCTGCTCGTCAACTGCTTGTCCTTGGACCACGTTCTTCCGCAGGAATGTTGCCACGTCCTCGGCGCGTGTGATTTGCTCCGTAATCTCCTTGCTTCCCGTGGCCAGGCCGCGGTTCTCTTCAAAGTGGCTGCGTACTGTGGCGCGAGCCGCGAAGAGCCTAGGCAAGTCTCCTGGGAAAGAGTAAATATGCGAGCCCGCTGGTGTCGCATGGGCGTCTCGGTGGACTAGTTACCTTGGAAGAGGATGCGTGTAGAGCGCAGGAGGTGTCTGTAGGCCTGCAGAGCCATCTCGCGTGACATTGGTCAATCCGGCGTGTTGAGGTGGTGAAGTGGAACACATTGAAAAGTCAAGGACGTTTGGGTGCAGCGTGCAGGGATGTGCTCCCTGGCGGCGATCGCGGCCAGTCAGCTGCCTGGGGCTTTCCGAGTACATTGCGCCGTGACGTCGCAATAACCATTATCCACTTCAACGCAGAATGGTGCTCTCGTGGCCATAAGAGATAAGAGCTCCCTCGTCGGGCTGCAGTTTGTCACTCTACCACGCGCAACACAATGGTGTCCTTTTGGCCGTTCAAGGTGCGCCAAGCGAGTGCTGTTGATGATATGTTTGTGGGCTAATGAGGAGCAGTCGAGCGGGGACGCCGCAGCCTTTGAAAGGGCTCTGTCGACACTCACCGGCAAGGTTTCGAGGGCGACGGCGAGAAATGACAATCTCAGGCAGAAGTCGCGCCGTGTCCGCGTCATGTGGACGCTGTATGCGGGCTTTGCCTACATCCTGGCCGCGCTGCTGCTCACGCTGGTGACGGGATGGAGGAACTGGGGCGCCTACGAGACCACTGCCGTCGCTGGAGGTCCAATTCTGTAAGGAGACATCTACGCTATCGCCTGGGGCATGGATGCATGGCTGACGCTGTCCAGGATATACCTGAGCCGCTATGCGTTGACCAACTACTACGACTGGCGTGTTACCAACACCGATGCCTACATCAAGTCCCTTATGAACGAGATCGACGCTACTATCGAGAAGCTGAAGGAGGCTACGAAATACAACAGCACCCATGAGCTGCTGAAGAAGTACGATCGTTCGCCGGGTCCGAAACAGGCACCAAGTACTCCTTCGCAACTGAAGCCACCGGGTCCGGGCCAGGGTCCAGGCCAAGCTCCAGGACCACGTACAGGCGTTGCACCGCCGGCAACAGCGAACATACAACGCCCATCGGAACAACAACGACCGTCTACTTCTCCAGCCCCTGGCCCGCCATCTCCCCAGCCGGCCCCTCGAACATCTCAATCCCTCTCGCCGCGTGAGGCTTCCGGCCCAGAGGCTGACCACGACAACTTCGTCCCTGGAAGACTTACGCGTCAGTACTCCGCATCTGCTATAGCCACCTACACCCAAACCCACTGGTACGACCGCATCCTCGACGCCCTTCTCGGTGAAGATGAAACACAGCCTAAGAATCGTCTCGCTCTCATCTGCTCCGAGTGCCGACTAGTGAACGGTCAGGCACCCCCGGGAACCCATTCCATTGAAGACGTTGGTCGATGGCGGTGCGGTGGATGTCATATTTGGAATGGGAAAGAGAAGACGCAGGAGGGTGCTCTTGCGGACCTTGTCCATGGTTGGGAAGCGGAGAGGAAGGCCAAGGAGAAGGAACTCAGGGACGAGAGTAGCGTGGGTGAGGTGGAAGTAAGTGAGGGGTCAGGAGTCGATGTGGCCGAGGAAGTCGAAGACGACTCACCACCAGCGAGGTCGACGAGGAGCAAGTCGAAAAGCAGAGAGAAGCAATGAGCGGGACGCGCATCGTGAGGAGTTGCTTTATACTTCGTTTAAAACGAAGGCATTGAAGCAGACGGCTATTGACTAGCCAACATTTCCTTTTATTTTTCACTTTGTTTCAAAAGAAAAAGTTCAAACATCCATCCGAATTCTCCTATCTTATACTCGCACCTATCCACTAAGCCTAAGATCCGTTACTAATATCAACTCAAACAACACCCTCCGTATAATGAGACGGTACTTTTCGATGTGAATATTTGATGATATTGCTGACTTCCCTTCAAAACGATGACTGCGCCCCTAAATCCACAACCAGCATTACGTCGCAAAACGGAAGTCAAGCCTGCCATACTCATTAGTCACGAATTCTCAAACAAACAGCCACAAGCAACCTACCGCTTATTCCCCACATCCGTCGTCGTAGTTTTATAAACCTCCCTCTCCGCCTCCGTCATCACATCCCATTTCCTCGCCTTACTAGCATTCCTCCAACGATAATAATACCAAGTACCCGGATACTGTACGAAACACATCCACACGCAAATGACCAAGAGCCCCGTATTCGCCTTAAAGTAGCGCGGAGCGTCACCCGGTTGATAGACATTCGCGCCAATCATCCCACTAACCTGCACAAACATGTTATACAACGAAGCGGAAACAGTGCGGTTCTGTACGGAACCGGCGTTCCTGCTCGTCCACGCGACTTGGATGGGATGCGTGTAGGGGAAGGCGAGGAGAACGGTGGCGATGGCGAAGTAGGACCAGCCGCTTATAGGGGAGGGGAGGGCTAGGAGGGCGGCGAAACAGGGGAGGAGCCAGGCGTCTTCGGCCATGGAGACGAAGGAGCGGTTGTTGAAGAGTTCGCTGGCTGCGGTGATGAGGAGCATGGTGATGCTGGATCCGACGATCCAGGGAATAGCCAAGAGATTGGATTGGATGACGTTGAACCCTAGGTCGCGCAGGGAGAGCGTTAGGTATTGGTTCACGGGGTATTTCGGTATACCGAAGAGTAGACCTAGGGCGTAGAGCGGCCACATGTCGTAGTCTTTACTGCAGATCCAGATCTGGCGGATTGAGAGACCTTGTCGGTTGTACATGCCGCCTTTATTCGGGTCGTCGCGGATCACGGAATTGACGATGATTTTCTGCTCTGCTTCGTTGAAGTAGCCTTTCGGGTTCCACCAACTCTTCGTCTTGGTCGGACACTGCGGCATGAGGAAGAATGAAAGCACGCCGATCAAGAAGGTGAAACATCCCTCGATCAGGAATAACCATCGCCATCCCTCGTACCCAAGGATTCCGCGCATGGAGATGAGACCTACGGCGGCGAACCCTACTACAATGTCGACCAGTTGCGAAGACATCCAGAACCACGCTAGCCGGATTGGGAGGGAGCGTCCGGTGTAGAAGTAACTTAGGTAGAGTATGGTGTCTGGGATGAATCCGCCTTGGAAGGTGGCGATTAGGTATCTGGTCGCGAGGAAAGAGGCCCGGCCGCGTAGGAAGAATTGCATGGCGGATATTAAGCTGAAGATGCAGATTTGGATGGGGATCCATAGGTCGGGTCCGATACTAGGGGGGGTCAGTTACGTTTTTGATGGGGTGTCTGGGGGTCATTATACTGACCGTTTGGAGATCAGTTGGGAGGGTAGTTCGGCAACTAGGAAACCAACTCGTGAGATCGTTTGTCCAAGGTTCTGGAACTTGTTAGTGGTATGGTCTTTTTCTAGGGGGGATATTGGTTGTAGGGAAATAACTCACGTAATCGACTCGAGTGATGCCAATGTCGGTTAACATGTTGTCGGATACCGCGTTACTAATGTTTCCGCGATCAATATTGAGCGCAGCGAACATGATGCAAACCCAAATCTTTGAATTTACACAAGATCAGTACTTTCCCGCAAAAAAATTCAATTATGCATGGTAAGCTACTCACCATAATCTTCCAATCAACCTTCCTCCTCACCGCCCTCTCCTCCCTCCACGTCCAGCGAAACGCCGGATCAAACGCCGACCAATTTTCCCACTTGGGATGGATATACGATTCCTTCAACTCCTCGACATTCTCGGCATCCCATATGCTCGGCTGAGTCGCAACCTATCAATTCGTCAGTAATTCGCGCTTGGCCATGCAGTGTATCTTGGCGGAGTCGTACAGCATCAAGATCGTATTCATCAGGCTTGGGACCCTTTCGGATGCGTAAGAAACGAAGTATGGAGTCGCCGAGCGCTGCTTCCATCCGCCGTGTTTCCTTGGTTGCTAGATCGGAGACAGGTGCGGTTGTTTCTTCTATAGGACGCTTATCATCAGTACTGCTTGTTGATCCGTACTCGGCATGATTATGGGTTCTGGCGGCCGGTTGGGAGGTCGTTGGATGTGGCATATTCGTTCTTATCCCACGTTCGTAACGATCTTGATCGATTTATAGGGTAGGACGAAAGAAAGCTACTCAGACGAGCACATGTTGGGAGGAGAGTGCCTGAGGTTATATTGAACGTGTCGCCCCCCCCTTCCCCCTGGTACTGAGGGCTTCTATCTCATGCATGGAACAGTGTGCCTTGCTACCCGAGTGGAGTAATTGGAACAGAATCTTCATGTTTCGGCCCCTGTGCAATACCGCTTATGTTTACTAGGTAGCACGCAAGAATAGTGGTCGATTTGGTAAGAAGTGTGGGTGTTGCCAATGGGTGCTACGCGCTAAGTATTTCGTCATTTGTATGCGATTCGCGCAATTGGATCTTCGTCATCGTAACCGACGGATTGCGATAATGACTTTTTGGGGCTGGAGACGGCTTGTAGGTTTTATATTCAATACTCGTGAATAGATGGGGTTTGGAAAGGGTTTCTGGAATTGAATACGTGGAAAGAGCGGTAGAAGAAAAGTGTCAATTGTGTATTGGAGAATTCCTACCGGGTCGCTGAGCCTAACTTGCCTTTGGTAATACCCAGAGAGTTATGCATAGTTATGGATATGGAAGGAAGGTATTCGATGAAGTATCAAGCATTTAAGTCTTCAGAACTTAACACTATCTTTAGCCTACCGTGACGTGAATTGGGAAGTTTGACCGTAGAATCGATTGCGGATACTTGCCTGATATTTCGGGGAATAGATCGTCGAATAGAATGAAAAGGAAATTATAGCTCAAAACGTTTGTCATAAAGTAAATATACTGTTATTGACACGCGCTTGGTTCGTGTCAATGTAGGTGGCACGGGTGGGTACGCTAGTATTATTGCGATTAGTACAAAGGGCCTCGTTAAACTCGCGCTTTCTTTCTTCCTCTTCTTCTTCCATCTTGAAAATAGATCCGACTTTCTCATTTCCTTGAAACGGGCCTTTAGTCGTTGTATAAGGCCCTTGACTGTCCAGAAGCTCTAAAAGGACCCAACGAAGATCTATGGCCAGTTGTTTGAGGGCACGACTAAAACCTGTTATAGACAGATACATGTCGTCTCCTCTAAATTTATATAGTTAGAGTCTATTGTTCCTTTCTTCTAACGCTCGAATTCACACACACTCGGATAACTATAAATTCTATAATAAAAACAAGAAAAATCCTAACTATGGAGACCTGAGCGATTTTTTCGCCTAAAGTCCGATTCTGAAATGTAGTGATATACTCCGCATGAGCCTTGAGCAGAGAAAAGGATCAAAATGTCTAGGTGTTACGAAGCTGGAAAACGAGACTTTTCTCGCCTCCTGCTGCCTTCTCCCTGGAATATATCCCTCTATTAGAATGGAAAGAAGCAACCGATATAAGATTGTCTTATCGGACTCTTTGATTATTATATCATGTCCGGTTTTATATTTCTAAATGATATTTCGGATGTAGGATATAAGAACTCTAACCTTTTAAAATATTCTGCTAACAGTAGACATGCTAGCGTCTAAGTTCAAAGACTATTCATTTACAGTCTAGGAGAAAAACTTTATTAAAAGCTACTACGGTGGTTGTTATGTCCGTTAAAATGCGAACAACTAAAACAATTAAAATCAGAGCAGATATATATAATACAACTTGTCTTCTAGAAGCAAAATTCTTAAAAGGCTAGAAGGATGTGTAAAAACTATATTCCTAAAGTGTTTAGAATTAAGCTTATGTGCCTAGAGCACTTTCTAGTTATATAAAGAGATTCCTCGTCTATCCTTTTATTCCCTACTCACATTCAATCTGCCTCTATTCTAGAATCTTAGGAGATTATTATTTTTCGAACAATGCATAGAACGTCGCTAGTTGAAAAGGATATATCCAAGTTATATAGAGACTCTAGGCGTTCTGTCTAAAAGGAATACGCTAAACTTGATAGGCGTAACAGCTTAGGTCTCTTAATACTCCGCCTATTGATATACGACATATCAAGACTAAATTGGCAATTCAATATGTTCGAGCTAAGAAAACTGTCTCTAAAAGTTTCAAAATTCCGTTTTTAGGTTAAAATAAATCCAATGATAAGGCTTCGAATGGATTCTCTATAAACTAAACTTCAACACCGATGATAAATGGACAGTCAGGATTTTCCTTTCCTACTCATGAGATCTATAGGCGAAAATGGGTATGACCCTGTCTCGTGTCGGCTCGATATAACCTTATCAACTCTAGCTATGCATACTAGGGCAAAGTGATTAGGGGGAAAAAGAATACTATCAACGTCATGACAAGAATTATAGAGCTTTCCCGTTCTACTGCTGTGAAAACTCGAAACCTCAAGTATCCACTAGCCTTCCTTGTTATGCAATATAAGGATTTTGCCTGTTATAGAAAGACTACATCTCTGCCTCTAAAACTATTCTTATATTAGGGAATGTGATAGTATATACCTTTCACCGAAATTAGAAATGCATGTTATGCTTGGAATTCTTTCTTCTGCGAGAATCCCTACTTCTAGGCTATAATAGAGAGCCTGTTCTTGTTTCCTACACATGAGTAGTTAGCATATTATATAGCTACAAAAAACTTACTAAATTAATTAATAACGGTAGCAATAGGCGCTTTCTACCTTCGACGATAATCATTTAAAAGTTAGACATAGGGACTTTCTCGTGCTCTCTAGAACTGAATCGGAACCTATACATGCGGCCTTCTACTGTTACTACTAAAACTAACATAATATCTCCCTATGTCATGTAGTAAATGGTATAGACTTATTCATGTTCTGCTAAAAACAGAAAAACGATTAGGTTAATGTTAGTATCTGCTTTGTCGCCGAAATAGCAGAGATGCCACATACTTAGAGCCTCCTTTTTCTAGCTTAGAGCCGTTACATAGACTTTCCTTACTGTTATCTAAATTAAAATTATATACGCTTATGTCGTTCTCTGCCGTTCTCTCTATAGTTAGTGTCTATACCTTTACGATATCTTTTGCTTCGGTTACTAAACTTATCACTATATAACGATATGAACATGCAGTTCCTAATCTTCCTAATTGCCGATATTTGCGCTTTATGGAATGCATTGTTGTAATTGAGATACCCTCATTGTGCCGAAGTATGTCGCGTTCTTCCTTACTTCTAAATATCTAAGAGTTCCATTTGGAAAGCTTCTTGCTTCGTCCAAGATTACACAACCTAGATCTATGTAATTCCTGTTCTTAGGACTTCTAAAATGGTTCAAGTACCCCGTATAGAACCTGGAAGTTCTTCTGTTTGAATAAAACCCTCGGGCTAAAGAGTTATATAAAGATATGCCTCTCTTCTAGTCCTATACCTAAACAATTGTGTAATAAAGATGTATTAACTATTGATGATACTAAGTATAAGTACTTGAAGCCTATATGCATTCGACATCGAGACTAGGGAGCGAGTACTGCGATACTATAAAGCATAGGTTAGAAAAGGATAGAAAGTACTACTTAACAAGGATAACAAATTAGATAGAGAAAGAAGTAATTACAAGAAGATGTAGCAGAAATCCATGACGAGGTGTAGGATAACGGGCTACTAAGAAAAATGAGGAGGGTATAATAAAGAAGGATAACCGAGCTCGATGCCTTTCTCTCTTATAAAACAACACGTCTTTTCTGTCTATAAGTACCTCCTGTCCTTAATAAAGGTTTTATTGCAGAATCGTGTAGCGCTACCTTCCCTCTATAACAAAAACTGCATAACACTCTCGTTTGCTCTAAAGGATATGCTTTATGTTACATAGAGTTCTGCTGTTCTCTTGATTAAAGTTAACTACAACGATTCGAAGAAGAAAAAACTTACCTATTTCTTCAATGTTCCTAGAAGTCGACTATATTCTATGCCTAACCTGAAAAGTTCTAAAACAGTCAAATAATAAATTGTCGTTCCCGCAAAAGGTCGACAGTTCCACTTACTATGAGAGTCCTAAACATAAAAGAAAAAGTCTATTGACAAGAAATGTAGAGTGTACCATTCCTACTAAAATTATCTTTGCCCTGGTATCCTGTTATAACTTCCCTCTGTTAGATAGGAACAACGGCAAAAGCTACAACATGGAACTCTCTACCTCTAAAAGCGTGCACTGCGTATAGAATATTGTTCCTGTTCTCACCAAAACTACTACATGCGTTCCATATTCTCGTTCTCTACTAAAAAGAGCTGCGATACTGCAGATGCTTTCTCCTCCGTCTCTTACTCCTCTCCTCAACCTGTTCAAAATTTACTCAGGTATTCTTAGATGTGGGAACTAGCCCTAGCGCGCAGAAACGAAAATAGACACTGCAATCAGTGCATGTTTTGTCCCTAGAAAAGATATATAAACTACAACGAAAACTGTTGCGATATTCTTCTATAGTCGAAGGACAAGAGATGCAGACCTTTTAAAAAAAATGAGAAAGTAAATTCTTTCTTATCTATGTTGTGTCCTCCGGCCTAGACACGAAAATGAGTAGCGCGCCATAAATGTGTGAGCTGTGCATTTGAGAATTAATGTCAGTAGGGGAGAGAAAGATCTATCTGTCCTTTACCATGCCGTGCGTTATGTTAGTTCTTCAAGAAGTACTACGAGTAACTAGACATGGGAGACTTGTGATACACACGAATTTGACACCCTCCACGACCCTACAACCTAGATTTAAAACAAGAAAGAAGATA
Source organism: Massarina eburnea CBS 473.64 (assembly GCA_010093635.1). Classification (NCBI taxonomy): domain Eukaryota; kingdom Fungi; phylum Ascomycota; class Dothideomycetes; order Pleosporales; family Massarinaceae; genus Massarina; species Massarina eburnea. Next base: position 1,486,265 of record MU006778.1, read on the forward strand.
CCTGCTTGTATTGTTCCTTTATACCGGACACCAAAACAACATCTTATAAGTCTAATAGGAGAGACACCATGCTCTTTAAAAGGAGATATAACCCCCAAATATGCGGATCTTAAGGAGAGATTGAAAATCCGAGTGTTTGGGGTTGTTCTAAATATCCTACCTAGCAAAAGAAGAAAAACTGCCCTGCTGTCTCGAAACGGGAGTGTATTAATCGCGTCTCTAAAAGAAGCACCGAACATATATAACTATAAGAAGGCGAGCTCGAGATCAAACGAAAACTATCGCATAATACATACGTGTTGGTGTATCAAAACAGTGTCCGGGTATTAGAAACCGAAAAAGGATTTAGGCATGGAATGAGAGTGCACTGCTCTTCTCTAAAAGTTAGCAACAGCACCAACAGGAATACCGAAGATTTAAAAAAGAAAAGGTGTCTAGATGTGATATATCTCTGCTCCCTGTGATCACTATAGTATGTACATGCGGATATGAGTCTGTTCCCCTCTTTTAAAACTCTGAATCGCAACCACGAATGGAGAAAGTAAATTCTTGAAAAAAGCCTTGATATCATAAAACATGCCACAAGCAGAACATATTCTGCTTCAGCAATTTCTCAGCAATCAATTACTAAAGGAACATCTCGCAGAAAACATGAGATTACCCCTCTGCTCTCCGAAAGCATTCTTTGCCGTATGCATGTAGAAAGCATATGCTCAAAAATGAAAAATAACTTAAACGCCATGGCATGTTCTGCTCAAGCATCTTCCCCGCTACCAATTACCAAAGAACAGAATGCCTCAAATAACGACCCCGTTCACCCATCCTCCAAACCCCTAAATCTCAACTACGAATGCGAAACCCCGATCCTCGAAACCAGACCCTCAAAACAAACCTAGACTATCCAAGATATATGTCCTCCGTGGTCAGCAAACCAACCATCCATGAAGTACTAGAGAACAAGCCAATCCACAACCTTCTCCATTGCTCAAAAGTATCATATGCCGTATATATCCAAAAACCCTTCCCTCCTCCCCCTAATTTTCGAATTTTTACATCTACCATATCATGTTCCGTCCAGGCAAAGAGTCGACTTTAAGTACCAAAAGGTGAACATAAAAAGGTACATAACATGAGATTATTCCCATCCTACCCCCCAAAACCATTCTGAACCACAAGCCGCACACCACACGCACACGAACCCCAGATCCTCGAGCCAAAGACGCTGAAATGGAAGGAACAGTGATACAATGTTCTGCTCCGACAACAAACCAACCGCAAATAGCCCAATTATCCATTGACACTGATTATGACATTATTTCTCTGTCCTGTTCTCTGAAAACATGTTCGCCTATGCGCATGTGGACAGTAGATCTCGAGTAGAAGAGCATTGATCATCGACACATGTCTGTTGTGTCTGGGCCTCTGGCCAGGCATTTAAAAAAAATTGATATCAGTCAATATGATGAGTGCTGCTCCGTCCGAAAGATTTTATCATAAAAGGACAATGGCTGGGGACATGAGGGAACGGAGTAGCAAGACTGTACTTAATGGGGGTATAGGTTCGGATACCTGGTGGTGGTGATGAACATCACGGTGGTTTGATGGTTGCGGTTTTGGTAGATGAAAAAGGCTGGTCTGTTTTTTAAAAGGTTGGAGAGAGAAAAGTGTGATTAACACCACAGGAACCAGGTATAATTTAAAAGCATACACATAATCGAGTAATCACCACAACACCCACACACCCCTTAACCATCCTCCCTATCCATCTCCTCTCTCCCCCTCCTCTTTCCACCCATAGCCCCAGCACCCCTGCGACCCCGCTTCTCGTGAATATCCTTCATCTCCCTAATAGACACCCTCTGCGCCTCGCTCACCCTCTCCAACAATACCATTGCCTCATCCTTATCAACAGTCTCTTCCTCGACTTTCTTGCCGAGCGCATTCTCGATGCGCAGCCAGAGCTCCACATCGTACTGCGTGACGAACGCGATGGCTTTCCCGCTCTTTCCCGCTCGAGCTGTTCGGCCTACACGATGGACGTACGTCTTGCTGTCAGCGGGAAGGTCGAGGTTGATGACGAGATCGACTGAGGGGATGTCGAGACCTCGAGCGGCGACATCGGTACAGACCATGATGTCGCGACTCTTGGTCTTGAACTTGGAAAGAGCACCGAGACGGGCGGATTGGTTGAGCTGTCCGTGGAGGGGAATTGCGCCGAAACCGAGGGTGCGGAGTAGGATCGCAACACGTTGGGTCTCGTTCACTGTCCGTGTGAAGATGATGGTAGGATGACCGATCGCATCGTTAAGGAGGTGGATGAGGTAAAGATCCTTGTGTTTGTGGGGTAGGAATATGTATCTCTGCATGAGTGTGGAAACCAATTGATGGGAGCTGGATGAGATGCTGACTCGCAACGGGTTGTGGAGAGCGGCTCTTTGGAGGTTTTCGATCTTTGTTGACATGGTCGCGGAGAAGAGATACGTGTGACGGCCCTCGCGGGGCAGCACTTTCAAGATCTTGTCCAAGATGGGACCAAAGTCGAGATCGAGCAGACGATCTGCCTCGTCCATGACCAGATATCTGAGGTGCTTCAATGAGAAGCCCTTGGTGTTCTCGAGATGGTCCATCAAGCGGCCCGGCGTGGCTACGACGATGTGCGGCCTCTTGCCTATAGCTATAGATTGGGAGACCATATCCATGCCTCCAACGAGTGTTGCGCACTTGACATTGATGATCGAGCCTGGCAAAGTATTAGTAGGCAGTACCTCACCGCCGTATCTTTAGACTCACCAAGTGCTTCAACCTGCTGCGAGATCTGAAAAGCCAGCTCTCGCGTCGGCGCAAGTACTAGTCCAAACAGCGCCTGTGGCTTCTCCATGAGCGCCTGCAGAATGGGCAGCACAAATGCCGCCGTCTTTCCAGACCCAGTCTCGGCCAATCCAATGACATCCCTTCCCTCGAGTGCCAGCGGTATGGACTGCTCCTGAATTGGCGTCGCGTGTGTGAAGCCGAGATTTTCGCAAGCTTCGCATAGCTCTTCTCTCACGCCAAGATCAGCGAATGTCTTCTTCGCTTCTTCCACGCCGTTCCCGGCTTCTACCGACACATGCTCAATTTGTACTTCCTGCTCAACATCTTCTCCCTCGTCTTCGCTGGATTCAGACTCGGATTGTGGCTCAGACGCTTTTCGAGGAATCGGTTTAGAGCTCGGTTTCGCAGGACGGGTTGATTGGTTCGAAGGCTTAGTTTTTTTTGATTTTACATCCAGAGAGGGCGCGTTGCCAGTAAGCTTCCTCTTCTTGATCGTCGACATGGTGCGCGATGGAGGAGGGAATAACGGTTGCTAGTCGCGTAGGAAAATATGAAGCCAAGTGGGTCTTATCGATAAGAAAGGCGCCAAGAGTTCGGAGAGCTTTTCGATCTAGAGAAATTTCGGCGCGACCAAGCTTCAACCGCGACCACTTTTTCCACCACTAATCGCATATTCGAGATATTTTTCTCGCTCCAGGAACATTCGCATTGATAGCGAATTGAGAGAATACCGCCAAGATGGGAAAGCATGGCAGCGGGCGCAGGAAGCAGTCGGCCACAGACAAATCTGTGAAGAAGACGCTGGAGGGAAACCCAAAGAGCATGGTGATCCGGATGGGTGCCGGAGAAGTAGGATCAAGTGTCTCGCAGCTCGTGCAAGATATGCGAATAGTCATGCAGCCAGATACTGCCGTCAAGCTCAAGGTATGTTCCATTGGCATTCACACTCCAACAGCAAAGTCTAACTAGACACAGGAACGAAGAGCCAACAAACTCCGCGACTATACCGTCATGGCTGGCCCCCTCGGCGTAACCCACCTTCTCTTGTTCTCCCGTTCAGAAGCCGGAAACACGAACCTGCGTCTCGCGAAGATCCCCCGCGGTCCTACCCTGCACTTCAGAGTAGAGAAGTACTCGCTTGCGAAGGACATTATGAAGTCGATGAAGCACCCACGAGCTGGCGCGAATGATTACGACATGGCACCCTTACTCGTCATGAACAACTTCATTACCACGGACGCAGAGAGGGAAAAGTTGGGAGACAGTGCGCCGCCGAAGCATTTGGAGAAGCTAGTGACGGACATGTTCCAAGGACTTTTCCCACCTATACAACCGCACACCACGCCGCTGTCTAAAATAAAACGCGTACTGCTGTTGAACCGCGAACCGCCGTCGGAGGAAAATGGCACTTGCACGATTAGTATGCGACACTACGCGATCACGACCAAGATCACCGGCCTGCCGAAGCCGATACGGAGACTCTACGCCGCCGAGAAGTTGATTGGAGGACGAGAGAAGAAAACTCGTGGACTGCCCAATCTCGGCGCTTTAGATGATGTCGCAGACTACATGCTCGACCCATCCGCAGCAGGCTACACATCTGCCAGCGAAACAGAAATGGACACGGACGCCGAAGTCGAAGTCGCCGCCCCTGTGACACAAAAAGTCAAATCGAAGCGCGATCGCGAGCGTGCGAAAGCCAACGAGGACGCAGGGAAGACGTCTACATCGCGACCGAACGTTGAGAAACGCGCCGTTAAGCTGGTCGAGCTGGGTCCGCGCATGAAGCTTAGGTTGACAAAGGTGGAGGAGGATATCTGCAGCGGAAAGGTCATGTGGCATGAGTACTTGACAAAGAGTAAGGCGGAGGTCAAGAAGATGGATGAAGTGTGGGAGAAGAGGAATGCGGAGAAGGCAGAGAGGCGACGGATACAGAAAGAGAACATTGAGAAGAAGAGGAAGGAGAGGAAGGAAAGTGGACAAAAGGGCGAAGAGGAAGAAGAGGACGACGAGGAGATGGATGATCTGGACGAGTATGATATGGATGATGATGTATGGCATGATGAGGACGGCGAGGGAGAAGATGGCGAGGAAGACGAAGAGATGGAGGAATAATCAGTGTTCGTGCTATAGTAGCTTTGAGAAATGATACCCAATCAACACTACTTCATACTTCGGATTTGTCCAGCAAGTCAGCAGCACCAACTCTGCATATCGGGCTTACTTGCTCGTGTAGCCCTTTTCTAGTAGGCCAGAATGGATCGAGCACTTGTCCTGCTCTCATAATGCGTCGTATCCGGCTGCTCTGTTGATGCTTCCCAACGCACCATACTGTGTCAAACGTCTGGCTCCCAGCCCAGACCAACAGGAAAGTTGACAGCTATCCAAAGCCATGCACCTCACTTCCCCTTTGGCTTCTTGACCAACACCCTATCCGTCTCCGTCAATTCCCACCCAACCTTCTCTTCCTCCACCAACTCCTTCCATCCCTTCTGTGCACTGCTCTCCACAAACTTCTTGTCCACGCTCATATACCCGCGTCCCAAGCACTTCAGAGCATGAACTCTGACATCCTTCTCCGCAAACTCCATAACGCTTCTCTGATACCCATCAACCGCCTTCTTCATCTTCCAGAACACCACCCAATTATCCGCAACCAGTGCCTTCAACACCAACTCTACTCGGCGATCCTTGTAGCCATACTGAAGACGCGTTTCGTGAGCCAGGGCGATATTGCCTTGCCGACATGCTTGGTCGAGCACCAGGAGACCGACGTATTCTTTCAGATCGGGGACGGAGAGTGGGGTCGCGGGGTGGATCGTCGTGAGTAGCGCGGTCAGGGCAGGGAAGTATGATTCCCAGTCCTTACACAGGACGCCGGCGTGTACGCCGAAGAAGTATGCGCGCCGTGCGAAAGCATCTTTACGGCCTGTGGCGGTGATGGCTTCGCGGAGTTTGCGGAGTGCGGAGAGGACGGTCGATAGCTCGGTGATAGAGGGGCTACTGAATGGTGCCTCGGCGGCACGCGGGTCGTCTGTGGATGCAGTGGTGGTGGTGGTGTGCAGATTGAGGGACTTGAGATCGGTCTGGAGTTGGGCGGGCGAGAGCGAGATGGCGGCGAAGAGGCTCGAGAGCTGTTTTTCGTTGATGGCGCAGAGGCGCATGTAGCGTTCGAGGATTTTGTGGAAGTAGAATTCTTGGTTGCGGAAATCGTTCAGGCTGCGAAGACGTATAAGTACGTGGTAATGGGGTGAGTAGTGGGGGGAAAGATAGGTACCGTGTCTCTCCCTTAGAGGGCAGGCCGTAGAGTTCTAACGTGTCTGCTGGGGCAGGCTTGAGTCTATCTCCGCGTCGCCATGCTCCGGAGGCACCACGACGGCTGCTTGGGCGGATTTGGTCGGCGTTCTTCATCATTGCGAGCTGTGGTTAGTCGGAGGGTTAGTTTAAGGTGGAGAGCGTTGTTTTTGGTGGAGACTTGGGCGCAGGGGCATTTTTAGCTTGCGCTCAAGTGTTTAGAAGCATAGAAGCAGCATCGTGGAAGATTTTCGTGTAAGAATGCTGGTTGTTGATTGTTGTGGTGGTGGAAGGAACCCCTCCGGCGATCCCTCGGCGTTAGCGGGGTGACGTATGAGCTTGATACACAACTCCTTCTTCTCAACCCTTTCCCTAGACACCATAACATCTTAGCGATGAGTCGAAACCCCAATAATCATTCATTTTATCAGTAAGAATACGTCTCTTGGATACCCTAGTGCCTTAAACACTTCCACTTCTACCACGTAACCATCCTACTTTGCCCATTTCCACTCCACATACCTCTCCCAGCCAGTGTGGTTCGACGCTAGAAGGAACTCGAACTCTTCCTGAGCACCTTTCTGTGGTAGTTTTAGCTTCAGTGCCATCGGCCAAGGCTCAATAATAGTGTTGGTTTTCTTCATGTCAACACCGAGAGCCGTCGATATCATGTCGAATCTATCCAGCGCCATGAACCTAGTCAAACAGTTAGATTCCACAATATAAGTATTTTGTAGAAACTCGATCTAATATTTACCTCCCAAAGAACTTGTCTCGATCAAGCACCATACTGCGAGAATCCCAGACCTTGTACATGACTGCACTTTGGGGCGAGGAGAGAAGAAAAGGAAGCATTTCGGGACCCAGCCGCAGGTAATCAAAAATTGCTTCTATGTTGGAGTCTTGTTCTTCCACAGAACCCATTCTTACGGTTTCGAAAGTCGCGTTCAGATACAACGTGATTATAGTGGCATGTGGGTTTTGTTGTGGTGTCTGGAGTAGAGGAAATAACAGCTTCAGTGTCGTCGCTGTCCCGACGTAAGCTCTGTCGGTAATGTTGGACACCTAGTATGTTAGACGAAGGAACCGTATATTTGGGGCAAACATTTTAATACATGACCGTACCTCAATTCTATTGTATGCCTCTTTATCCAGATGTGGAGGTAGGTCCTTCACGTCGAGATGGTACAACTGAAAGTCAATCTTGACCTTGGAAAGGCGGTCGAGAAACTTGCTGAACTCATCGCGAAGATAGGAAAATAATTTCCCATACATGTCAAGAGTAGCCGAGGTCGACATCTTGTTCACGCCTCCAATGCTCCAGCCGTCTAGGGGATCCGCTTTATCGTCCATGGGCCAATGGTTCGGTGTCTGGAAGAGTGTTCTTTCTAAAGTTAGTTATTATATTGGCAAGTGTTAAAACGGAAAGAACATACGGATTTGGTGAATTGAACTCAGATCGAGGATGCCCAAATGGTAAAAGTAAACCATCCTCGCGAAACCGATGTTTTGCGAGGCGCATTGATGGTGTTGCATCCTTGTAATACCATCGGTCCCGGTAGTCCGTTCTCTCAGGCGCCATCACGGTAGCAGAGCGTGTTTTCTTAGCTTCTTCAAATCCCAATCCCTCTGGAACATGTAAGAACTGCTCTAGTCGGCGCCATTCCTTCTTCTGGAGGTTCACAAGAAGGGTGTTTCCAGAACGAAACTTCCACATCTTCTTATGGATAGTCTCTTGTGCTTTGTATGCAGTCTCATTGTATGTTGGGCTAACGAGAGGACCGACTCGGGATCTCAGTGAAGAAACAAGGCTAGCGGGAAGGAAGGCGGAATACCAGAGGTGGATAAGACATTCAGCGATTTCTGTGATAGGTCGTTCCTGGTCAAGAGAAGCGAACGCAAACAATAGTAGTATCGTATTCCGTGCTACGACATCGAATTCTCGGTCATTGATAGTGATTTGGACGCCATGTTCAAAACTTTCTGGGAGATTCGTGATGGTTTTGACTACGTTCCTTAGGTCGCCCGAAGCTAATAAACGTCAACCTGATATATAGCTACATATCTTGTGTAAAAAAAACGTACCTGCAAATAACAGAGCAATGTCTTCTGCGTGTTGGCTACCCTCGTTCTGTCCCAGTCGAAGAACATCTATAGCTGGTACATTTCCCCACATATACTTGTTAGCTCCAAAAGGATTATGGAGATTAGTAGCAGCTTGTCCGCTAGCCCAAGCCGGGCCGCGATTCTCGAGGTCCCAAGCCGGATGCCAATTGGATTTGCTGAGGGGAGATTTGCAGGCTTTCTTGTGCTCTGGCCAGTGAGCTTTCTGACACTCTGGTCCGCAATACTAATAACTTCAGCTCTGATTGTTAGATACATGACTATGCACTCACAGATACTAGTTTACATGCTGAACATTGAGCAGAGCCTTTTCGAGTGCAGGCTATGGCGCCATCAGTTGAATTCGCACAGGCAATCGGTATGACTGGTACTGTCTGCATTGGACGTGATTCGTGTCTGTGTAGAAGAAGAAATTCGTCTAGGGTTATGGTGGAGGAAAAGAAAAGAAGCGTGGGGGTGATATACCTTCACCAGTAAAACTGCTTGCTTCTTGACAATGCTGTGTAACATTGGAATACAAACACTGCATGGTAGAGACGCGTGCCTAATATAATATGGCCAATGATAGCTCATGTAATCAAGCGCCGTGTAACTACTGTGACCAAGCAAGTTCAAGACCAAGCATCTTCCAAGTGTGCTTCGCTGTTCTCTTTCATCCTGAGTTCTCAATGTTGAACGAAAAAATCGAGAGCAGCGATATTTGTCATTGATGGCTACTAAATAAGATGTAAGTTTCCTACCAAGACGGGAAAATGCATCTCACCAAACTGTAAAGCAAGCGCCAACTTCCCCATCCCCTAAGCAAGCCATCACGATTGGCGATACCGAATATTCCATCGATACATCTCAAATACCCTACCTCTCCGCTTTCGTCGCTTCCGAAACTAAAACCAACCCGATGTAACAACCTTTACTCACGAGCCCACCCCACTCTTTCCCGTAGCCCTGAAAGGCCTCGAACCAGGCTATCGAAGCTGCTTCGACAGCATCCCCATCGACCTTTCTCGGTATCACATTCTCTGCGAAACGTACGATTTCCTTAACGTCGATGTGCTAGGCGGCAAACCTCTTCGCGAAATATACCCGGGCCTGAAAGCTGGCGACAAAAAATGGGGTACCATATCAGAAGCGCAGGATGAAGCTTTCAAATTCTTGTACTTGTTGCTGTTAGGGGAGTTGGAAGATAGTAATGAGGTTTCTCGAAAGGTTTTCGAGGCGGTGTATTTCATTGTGAGTCGTCCTTGCACGTTTACATGGAATACTAGACAGGTGGTGAGGATGGCGCATGAGGAACGGCTTGTGGTGTCCTCGAAGCAGAGGGCGGTATTGGATGAGTGGGGGGAACATGGGAAAGTGGGAGAAGATCCATCTGATGATTACGATTTCTACTCCTCTTTTCATTTATACATGGGCTCAGTAGATAGCAAGAGATTCGTACGTACCTGGCACTGAGGTACCAGAGGGACTATCCCTAAAGGGGCCTAGCATTATAGCTAATCCCGATAGGAACTGCCACCCGAGCTAGCCCGAGCCTTCCATCCCACGGTTCACATGCGGCCACATATAACGTGTATATGTACTAGTACTCTAGGGCTTCTCCTGCCACAAAGTATCTCTCTCACCCTTTAAACCTTGTTTCCTACACAGGCAGTCTAATTATTGACCTCTCGTCATGGCCACCGCAAAGAAAGTCGGCCAACAAATTTCAAAAGCAGAAAAGGAAATAGAGAAGAAGGTCGAAGAGAGATTAACAATTCTCTGGAACGACCTGCCCGAATGGCAACGCGACAACCACTACATCATCTCCGGCTACCGGCCTGATACAAATTCATACGAAAAATCCTTCAAATCGCTTGGCTATCTCCACAACGAGAGCGTCAATATCTACACCCATCTCATCGGCGCCGTTCTAGCTCTCATGGGAGGTATCACGCTCTACGTAATCTTAGGACCACGATATTCATCGGCAACCAAGGAAGATGTCATAGTCTTCAGCTGTTACTTCCTAGGAGCCATAGCATGTCTGGGTATGAGCGCTACATTCCATACGATCTCGAACCACAGTCACGAAGTCGCTGTCTGGGGAAATAAACTAGATTACTTGGGCATAGTATTCTTGATCTGGGGGAGTTTCATACCCGTCTTATACTACTGCTTCCAAAGCCAACCGCAACTCATGAAGACGTACGCTGCAATGGTAAGTTTTGGCACCCTCTTCCCTACGTGAATCTAGCACTGACATTCATAGATTACTACCTTGGCCGCGGGTACATCAATAGTATCTACCCATCCCAAATTCCGCACTCCAGCACTCCGCCCTTTCCGCGCCCTCATGTTCGTCGCCATGGGTCTTTCGGCCGTGTTTCCAGTCATTCACGCCGTGCGTATCTTCGGCCTCGAGCACCTCCGTCGAAGCATCGGTCTCGATTGGGTCGTTCTTCAAGGTGTGCTTTATATCGTTGGAGCAGCCATTTATGCCGCGAGATTTCCTGAGAGAACGAACCCCGGTAAATACGACATTTGGGGTTCAAGTCATCAGATCTTTCATTGTTTGGTTGTCGCTGCTGCAGCGGCGCATCTTGTAGGGTTGGTGCAGGCTTTTGATTTCGAGCATAGTGCGAGGAACGGGGTTGTGAGGTTGATGTTTTTGGGCGAGAAAGGGCGGTGAGCGGTGAGCGAGGAAAGTTTTGGAGGCTGCACCATGTATAGAATTTCGTCAAGCATCACGATATACCCCAGCTTATAGTTTCCAATGAACGTAAGCAGCTCCCCTTCCCTGCATCAGTACTGTTATGGTGATATATTTCTGTACAATTCTTGGGGTGGAGCGGGGATGCCTCGTTCAGCCGACCGCCTTTAGGTCCACACATGGACCCACGAAGCCATAGTCAATCTTAGGCATCACCACTCGCGGCTCCGCTCTTAACAAACCGAATCGCGCAATTTGCAAAGCACATCCCAATATCTCATGATTCTCTACGTATAATAGTTCATCAATTTAAATATCTTGCTTTTTTATTGGTGAAGGCAGCTAACTAGCTATCTTACATCAGATGGGTTGAATTTAATCTCCATTGCAATAGATCCGCATTCAATCCGCATTGAAATAGCCAAGTTTGAAAACATCGAGAACAAAGAATATAAACGTAACATTCCCTTGCGCCTTTAGTATAAACACACCGTGTTTTTCCCCGCCCATTTGTATTTTGTAACTTAGGGCATGATCCATAAGTGAGGATGATACTGCGTTGTGCCAACGGTTCTTCGATTGATATATTCAGGTTGGCAATCCATCTAAGACCTGTTCCTACCGCTTCGCCTGGGCTGGCCATCGGTAGTTGCGGCTTTCTTGGGTGTCTTCTTTGGCTTGGCAGGCTCTTTCTTCTCACCAGCTTTCTTCTCAGCAGCCTTAGGACGACCCGGCTTCTTAGTCTGAGGTTTATCCTCATCGGTTTTGGTCTTCTTCGAGGCAGGCGCTTCCTTCTTGGATGGAGTACCGTTAGTTTCAACCGCAGGGGATTCCTCGGCGGCGCGCTTCGTGCCGGTCTTGGGGGGTTCGGTTGTCTTCTCTTCGGACTTGGGTGTCTTTGGCTGCTCTTCCTTTGACTCTTCAGCCTTCGAGTCCTCGGCTTTGGACTCCGCAGCTGGCTCAGCGATGTCGTCCTGTTTCTCAGAGTCGTCTTTCTTTTCTTCGACAGGCTTCTCAGCCGGAGCGTCCTTCGTCTTTTCGTCCTGCTCAGTCTCGGCCGGTTTGCTGTCTTCCTTCTTTTCGGACTCGGCTGGTTTATCATCTTCTTTCTTTTCAGACCCAGCCGACTTCTCCTCTGTCTTTTCAGACTCGACCGGTTTCTCCTCTTCCTTGGACTCGCCGTTGACTTGACCGCCATTTGTGCCATTGGCCTTCTCCTCCACATCGAGCTCGGAGGCCTTTTTCACAACATCGTTTCCTGGTCTTTCGATGTGGACAGCAGGGTCTTCGGGCTCGGCGCTCTTTTTGATGGTGTTGCCTCGCTTCGATTCAATGGCGACCTCGCCTTGCTCCTTGACCTCGGCAACCTCTCCATTCGGGCGTCCTCCTGACCATTTCCATGAGACTATGACGAGAAGTTAGTACAGTTCAAATAGAGGTCATAGTTGCAGTGATGCGCCGAGTGCTTTCCACCCAGCGCGTCAAGCTGTGGTTGCGAAATTAGATCCGAAAGGAGGGCGCATACCTTGGTCACCCTTCTGGATCTCGTTATCGGCCATTGTGCTTGTGTTGCTTGTGTGGGCGCAAATATTGCAGTTATGACGTGGTACTCCGCAAATTCGGACTTAACGATCGCGAAATCCGGAGAAGTGGACAATTGAGTCGCGTAAAGCTTGTGCTGGAGCGCGAAAGCAAAAGTAAGATGTGGGCGTGGTGGTGCGATGAGAGATGAGTGAAGAACGTTGAAGTGAGGTTGAAGGGTGAGCGATCGAGGTCGAGATATAGATCGGATACCTGCGAGTGATGGACGATCCCTCGTCTTGATTGGCCTATGCAGAGATACGGGGAAAGGTGGCTGGCGGCAGCTGCGGCCCGTGCAGGGGTTTCGTTGGTAGGGCTGGAATTGAAATACGATGTGTGCACTATGCGGATGCTCGATTGACAATGGATGGTGGTTGGTAACGGGGTGAATGAAGTACGGGGGAAGACGAGATGGAAGTGAAAAGACGGTGTGAAGGTCGCTGAAAAGCGCGTCTTGAACACGTAAACAATGGTTTGGCAGGAGCGATCACAACGCGTGGATTTTAGCGTGAAACCGTTCCAACCTTCGAGAACTAACTCCTACATCCATCCACATCCTACGGCCAAATCATTTGCGCGTCAAGATGATCGCATTCCGTTGAGAATATCGCACGTCTCAAACCTTCTCTCTGACGACCCAACGTCTTCCCAGACACGCCCAGCGACTAAAGGCAAAGCACACCAGACTCAACGCCAGCACGGCACAGAAGAATCCAACCATCGATTGAGCTCCAACCGTCTGAACCAGCTCTCCGCTAATCGGAATACATATAAGCGTCGCCAGACTCGCAACGAAATACATGGACCCGTAGTACCTTCCAAACTCCCCGGCCCGGCACAGCTGACCGACGCATGCCGGCGTAAGGGCCATCCAGCTTCCTGTTCCGAATCCAAATAGCGCTACAAAAGCATACAATGCTGCCAGTGACTTAGTACCAAGTGGAAGCCATAGAGCGAGCATCCAGACCAGGGTAAACATGATCATGATCAGCAGAGAATTGAACCTCCCAATCTTGTCCGCGACATAGCCGGGTATTATACGTCCGATGCAAGACACACCGTTGAGCACTGAGATGAGGTAGAAGCCCGTATCGGGCCCGAAATTTGTGCTCAGTGTGGCGTAGGTGGGAAGGATACCCAGCGTTCCGAACAAGACGATCTCGAAGCCAAATACGCTGATTGTGAACAAGCTGAAGCGCAAATCTCCGAAAATGTGCAACGAGATGATCGCTTGTTTCTTCGCCGCCGCTGATGGCGGGATGCGGGCCTTCATGAGGAAGTTTCCGATGATGAAACAGGCCATGAATTCGAATCCAAGGATCCGGAGTGACCAGGCATATCCATATTTCGGAAGTGTTGTTCTGAGGATCAGCGGGATTGACAGGCCCCCAAACGAGCTTCCTACCATGGCAATACCTTGAGCAAGCCCTCGACGAGCTTTGAACCAGTGTGCGACTACCGCTAGTGAGGTTGTCGTTAACATCGCGCCCATGATTCCTCCCAGCACACCGCAGCAAAGAAGCATTTGCCAGTACTCCTTGCACTCTGCAAGGAGAAATATCATGATCACATATCCACAACTTCCGACGAGCGCAATCCATCGCGGCCCATATCGATCGAACAACGGCCCAACAAATAGCCCTAGTGCCGAGGACAGGTATGTGAAGACAGATGGGATCCATCCAACATCTCGAGCACTATAATCCGATAACTGGTGCTGCGCCCAATAGTCCTGAAGAGTTCCGATCGCGACCATGAAGCCGAAAGAGGGGAGCAAAAGTAACCATGCAGATGCAACGACGAGCCAGGCTCGCAGCCCACCTTCTGGGAAGTCATCTTCAGGATCAATCTCCAGGCTGGATTCTTCGTCAAGTACGGAATGAGGGCGTACGGAACGTGATCGCGTTCGAGTGGAAAACATCATTTCGGGCGGTTGCTGCATCTCTTTCACGCTGCACCCAGCTTCGCTCTTCTTCGATCTTCTTGAAACCATTTTCTCCAGGTATCCACCTCCTTCGTCTGCCGACACCTCCATTTGACTTCTAGACGGCATGGCCTGCAATTGGACCACTGGATTCGCCGAGGGATCCATGGTTTCTTTGGCGTCTTCGAAAATAGCCGGTTCCCTGCGTAATAGCTCCCAAATCGATGTCGTTGGATCGATAGAACTCGGAAGCACAATCCCAAAATCGGACTTGCGGAAACGTCGGTCTCAATTTGTATTTGATCAAGTGCAAAGCCAGTACTTCTTACATTTTATAGGTGATTCTAGACTCACAATCCTACATACGCTGTTCAAACTGTTTCGGTAAGGACTGGCTAAATGTGGAGCATTCCAATCCGAACGCTTGCCCCGCGCCCAACACCGCATTGTTCCGACTAGCTACGATAGGAACTTGATCGCGAAGACCCATACATTGACACCTATCGCTATCCAAGTGGTGGGATACTTTATATGGCGGTCTGATATAATTTACATGTGGTAGGTTGATACGTTGGAGGATGCAGGTACCTGACCGATCATGCGAGTTGATCCACGTCTTCGGAATGTCGCCCAATCGCATTTTGGATGAAGTGTGGGTTTCTGCCGTGTAGGTGTCGAAAAGTCATGTTGAGATGTATCACGAATTCTACATCCGTCCATGGCCGTTCGTACCCTCACCACCCTTGACTCCGACTTGGAGATCTGCGATTAGGATCGCGGCATTCCGGATCCATTCCGATATGTTCTGTCTTGTCGTTCTGACCAAATCGATATTCGCTGTTTATATAATATCGGGTCTAGTCACTAGCTTTCTGCACGCCCTTATGCAACGGCCGTAGACCTTACCATGTGCCTGCAGATCTACTACAGACATGCAGCAGTGTCAGATAGATGTTTGGTATCAATTCCCTATCTCAATCCCCCAACAATTAAAAGAAGAAGAAGAAAACCCCAAAAGCCAACACTTGATCCACTAGTCTCTCTATCAACACCTTCGCTAGGCAAACATGTCGACCAATTCATAATACCTATTACCCCAGTATCTTATCATGCAATCCCCCGTCTCTCGATCGATCTCCACCAAAAATCGGCTCCCACCTCCCAGAAAGCGACATGATCTCAACTCACACTACAATACGTCCTCCAAATCGCCACTTTTACCCAATAATGCCTCCACCAACGCGCTCCACACTTCATTGTCTCTTGCTCCAGTTACACGATACCACACCATGAGCTGTGCTTGCAAGTTCTGCATCGCGACTCCGGTCTGCAGGGAACTTTGATCGCTGGCGTGCTGCAAAGGGAAACTTTACAAGAGGGGCGTTCGCATGGATTGCAGTATTGAAGACAACTGGCGAGTGGCACAAGTTTGACCAGGGGACCATCGGTTTGGAGAGTACCTGATACCTGATGGTGTCTTGCTATACTACCGTAAGACGGCACAGCAGGTACCATACCTAAAAGGCCGAATGCCCGTTCGTCGATGCGGCGAGGATACGCCCGTCTTGCTATGTCGTCTCATTTCTGCTTTTTGCTCTAGCAAGTAGGTACACCACCTCATCCCCGTTGCCTGCGACCACACTACGTGAACAGTAAATCCTCAACCCGCACAGCATGAAACAGCACGAATACATTTCCGCGTCCGGACTACCAGGTACATGTTTCCCACTGGATACGGACATTTGCGATGCTCTCGTATTTCCTCAGGTTGTCTGTGCCCGTGCACGCTGACACGGCCGGGCGTGTTTCGCTGTTGGGTTTGGGGGCTGTGGCTAGACTCTGTTTGACATTTGTCTGACCTGACTTGACCTTATAATGATAATGGTCATGTCCGCTGCTGGCGGAACTTTTCGAGGGGAGCTGCTGCCTGGTTCGTTGTCTTTGTTGTTCTGATTTTGGTATATTGTTGTTGTGGATTGCGTTTAGAATTTAGAAGAGAGGGACTGAGTGATTGATTCGATTGCAGAGTTCAGCTTTACCTACTCTTACCTACACCACAATACCTTATTCTCCGCTTGCGTTACTGGATCTGGACGCGGGATACTGTATTCGAAAGAGTGTGGTACAAACAACAGCAATACAATATCTCGAGACGGGGGAACTTTCCAATTCATCAACAAAACGACAACAGAGTATCCTCAAAAGACATCATTCGGAAGGGGAAAAAAGAGAGGAAAAGAGGACAACCTCATCAGCAAAACCCCTCAACCTATCCCAACCCAATCCCACCCCACCCACCACCATGAAACCCACCCCCACCCTCCTCCTCACAACCGCCGCCATCGCCATCGCCATCGCCACCGCCCTACCAATCCCCACAACCAACTACCTCGACACCTTCATCATAATCAAAGCACCTTTTATCCCAACTCCCTCACGTCCACCCGCCAAATCACTCTACACATGGCCATCCCTACAATCCGACGTATTACCCTGCTGTCCGAAATACGATTATGCGTGTGCGGACCGAAAGCCTATATGCGTAAGTCTATTTTAGGTGGGGTTGGGATGAGATGGGATGTTGACGGTGGAGAAATAGCGTGATGGGTTGGGGGATTGAAGTGGGAGGGGGGTTTGGGAAGTTGGGATGGAAATGTTAGGATTATCTGGACAGGGATGGGCGACGATGATGGTTCTTTTGGAGACATGCGGGGGTTGGGGGGATGGGAGGGTGGGTATCTGATGGGAGATTTTGTGGGTGTGGATGTTTGGCGCTGGATTGTACAAGGTTCGTTATCTTGAGGGTCGACTCGGTATGGACGGTAAGGATACGACACTAGGATGTTTGGGGGAATGAAGGATGGTATGACGAAAGGCGAAGACTGGGATAACAGGGCAGAACGAACAGCATCAAGACAGAAACAATCCTAGTATAATGAAGAAGATTGTATATTCAAACATGCTAATATCGACCGTTAGTACATAAGCAGCTCCAAAACAAATCCTTATCCGAGAATCAAGCCGCACTTTTCAGATACCAAGACACACTAAACACCTCCACGAGATGTTTATAGCCTCTCCTTCTGCAGACCCTTCCATCCCCACTCCTGCGCAATCAACTCCGCAGCCCTCTCGCCAATACCCAACACAGTCAACATAGGGTTGATGGTCGGCATCTCGGGGAAGACACCCGCATCCGCGATCCTCACACCCTTGAGTCCCCTAATCTTCAACTCGTGGTCCACAACCGCCAGCTTGTCCTTCTTGATATCGCCCATCTTGGTCGTGCCCGCGGGGTGATACACGGTATGTGCGACGCGGCGACCGTACTCGGAGAGCTCCTCGTCGGTCTGGACCTTGGGTCCTGGAGCGACTTCGCGGACGAGCCAGTCTTTGAAGGGAGCTTGTTTGGCGACTTCACGCGCGGCCTTGAGACCTGCGACAATGGTCGCGGCGTCGTAGCCTTCGGGGTCGGTGAAGTAGCGGAAGTCGAGGGCGGGCTTGACGGTCGGGTCGGAGGAGGTGAGGTAGATGCGACCGCGGGATCGGGGGCGCGGGATGTTGGGGGTCATGCAGAAGGCGTTGATGGGGGTGTCATAGCCGAGACTGTCATTGGTTAGCAACCGGAAATGCGGGCATTAGAGATTGACATACCGAGATGTGTTGAGGCAGAAGGGGATCTGGTAGCAGTGCATCATAATATCGACAACGGCGCCATCGTCGCCTGCAGCATTAGGTGCTTCGCGGCGCAGGAAGATACCGGCGTCCGAATCCATGGTGGTTTGGTTTTCCGGTACAGGCTTGTTGAGCTCCCAGATGATGATGCTCTCGGGGTGATCGAGCAAGTTCTCACCAATACCGGGGATATCCTTCACGACCGGAATGTTGAGGGACGATAGCTGGTCCTTGGGACCGAGACCAGACAGGAGGAGTAGTCGCGGGGTGTCGACGGCACCGGCGCAGAGAATGGTTTCGCAGTTGGGGCTGAGTACGCGAGACTCGCCATTCTGTAGAGTCAGGTCGATGCCTGTGACCTTGTCGCCCTGGACATTGACCTTGTTAACCCATGCGTTGGTGAGCACAGTCAAGTTCGTCCTCTTCTCGTCTCCACGAAGAATCGGGTGGATGTACGCGACTGAAGCACTGCTTCGCCTGCCGTCGTCGGGGTTGTACGACACCGAGAAGAAACCAACACTGGGCTCCAATCCGCCCTTGGTCTTGATTTCATGGTTGAAGTCGTGAACAACGGGAATATCCAGAGCCTTGGAGCAAGAATCGATCCAGTCCAAGCACAGCTGATTCCGGTGGTTCTCGTGCACGGGCTGAACAGTGTTGCGCAGGTTGTCTAGCACGCGGGTGAAGGTCTTGAAGCTCCAGCCCTTGCAACCCTGGGCCTCCCACCTCTTGCAGTCGTACTCGAACGGGCGGAAAGAAATGAGGGTGTTGTGTGATGAGCAGCCACCGAGCACTTTTGCGCGCGAGTGTCTGATGTGCGAGTTGCCCATGGGCTGCTCGACGGTGCCATAGTCGTAGTCGAGCTCTCCGCCGAGAAGGTTGAGCCAGTCCTTGAGCAGCAGAACACGGTCGTCCATGAAATCGCTCGGACCAGCCTCAATCAAGAGAACCTTCTTGTCGGGTAGGTACTCGGTCAGACGGGACGCGATAACGCAGCCCGCGGTACCACCACCCACGATAACGAAATCGTAGGTGGCATTGGATGGAATGGTGGTCGTAGTGGTAGCCATGTTGTCCAGAGTATCTAACAGCTAGAAATGTTCAACGTCCTGTCGTGTGTCTCCACCAAGAAGGGCTTGGGATAGTTGTCGGAGCTATGGAGCTATTAAGTACCTCCGATGGATCGCCCAGCAAACGACTTAGCGTCTCGCTATCCGAAGCTGCGAGTTTGCCAGGCCGCGCAAGAGCCGGCCTGCGGTAGGGCCGAAAAGCAGGTGGTAGGGATTTACAGAGACGGGACTACTGCAGCAGATGTTCTTGGACTTCCTGGAAAAGACGGTCTGGCTCACCGCACGTGCTGATATCGCGCACGCTGGTGGCTTACCGTAGAGGCAATCTACGGTTGGGCGTCGGATCTAGACAAAGGGTTCATGTCCATTTGCTGGAGAATAGTGCTTCCATCAGATAGGCCTCAACTCTTCCCTCCCGTCGCAAAGCAAACGGACGACAAAAATGGTGTTGGCCAGGATTCGATGATGTGACCAGGATCTACCCATGTCGCCGCTGGCCAATCACGTCTGTCGCATGACACCGGTCAAACTCCGCCGACTGCCGACCGACTCCACCGCATCTCGCTGCGGGATAGCATGTCCTATCGCGGCTTTGCATCCACGGCAAGCGTGCTGAAGCAAGGCTGTTCGTATCAGAAAGGAAGAAGCGTCGTCTTGAAGATTGCGACCAGCCGTCTGCCGACAGTCCGAGTGACGTGGACCTGGGAATTCATGCAGTGCCTGTCTCCGATCTGCCATATCCGGGAAGAAGCTACCCCACAGCTCCAGCATTTCATGTAAGTGAAGCAGACTTCAAATGTCTTTTCGTATGATACTCGGATGATATTTACTTGAGCATTGATTGTTGATGGTCGACAAGATTAATTCACTGTGACAAACCTCGGAGGAACTGCACAATTCACAGCCGAGTACATCCTCTCCACTGAACAATACTGCCACCTACTAGAGACGCCTTACGAAATCACACAATGTCTCTCCCACAGGCCCCCCGCTACGCCTACTACGACGGCAAATTCCAGTCCGCGAGCTCTACCTCCTTCCAAACCATCAACCCCGCGACCGCCGAGCCCCTCGCCGACATCCACGCGACGACGCCCTCAGCCATCGATTCCGCCATCGCGTCCGCCCAAAAAGCCTTCCCAGCATGGTCCGCCACACCCCCGATCGAGCGCGCGCGAATACTCCAGAAAGCTGCCTCCATTCTCCGCGCACGAAACGATGAACTGGCAAAGGTCGAGACACAAGACACCGGCAAAGCCTTCTCAGAGACCTCGACAGTCGACGTAGTAACCGGCTCCGACGTGCTCGAATACTTCGCCAACATGGTCGGCGGCGGCGGTCTAAACGGAGAGACTGTACAGCTGCGCCCAAATGCGTGGGTCTACACGACCAAGAACGCGCTCGGCGTATGCGCGGGAATCGGCGCTTGGAATTACCCCATCCAGATCGCGCTCTGGAAATCTGCGCCCTGCCTCGCAGCCGGAAATACCATGGTGTACAAACCTTCCGAATTCACACCTTTGCACTCTAGCCTGCTTGCGGAAATATACACCGAGGCTGGTGTACCGCCCGGCGTGTTCAACGTCGTGCACGGCGGCGGAGATGTTGGCGCGTACTTGACGCAACACCCTGGGATCGCAAAGGTCAGTTTCACGGGACAAGTAGCCACAGGCCAAAAGGTTGCGGGAAGTGCGGCGGGAGGCATGAAGTATGTCACCATGGAGCTCGGAGGCAAATCAGCATGCGTCGTTCTCCCAGATGCGGACATCGACCAAGCGGTTGACGGGGCCATGATGGCGAATTTCTTCTCCACGGGTCAGGTGTGCACGAACGGTACCCGCGTCTTCATCCCGTCATCCATTAAAGAAGAGTTCGAGAAGAAGCTGTTGGAGAAAGTACAGCACATACGACCAGGCGACTTGTTTGACCTGAACACGAACTTTGGCCCCTTGGTCAGCAAACCGCACTACGAGAAAGTGAAGTCATACATCAAACACGGCATCGAGACCGACAAGGCGAAACTGCTCTGCGGCGGCACCGAGAAGCCCTCATGGCTCGCATCGCATCCAAACAAAGCATACAGCAATGGATACTGGGTGCAGCCCACCATCTTCACCAACTGCACCGACAACATGAAGATTGTGCGCGAAGAAATCTTCGGCCCCGTCCTAACTCTGCTCACCTACGACACCGTCGACGAAGTCGTTGCGCGCGCCAACGACACTCCTCTCGGTCTCGCGGCCGGTGTGTTCACCAAGGACCTCAACCTCGCGCATCAAGTTATCGGAAAACTGGAGGCGGGGATAACGTGGGTGAACACGTGGGGCGAGTCGCCGGCTGAGATGAGTGTGGGTGGGTGGAAGATGAGCGGCGTTGGCGTTGAGAACGGACGGAAAGGATTGGAGGCTTGGGTGAAGAATAAGAGTACGCTTGTGGAGATGGGTGGGGAGGTGCCTACGGTGTTTGCGAAATTGTAGCGTGTTTATTGTATTGTACTTTTTTGTATATACTGGAACGGTCGAAATGTGAATATGAGTACGTCAAAGTGTGAGTCATGTTGGGTTTGTGGTACGATTGTCATTCGAGGGTAAAATGGTCGCTGGATAATAACAACTGCACCACCTCTGTATTTCTTCCAATCAAAAGAAAAATCGAAATGCATTGCATATGCTGCCTGCTCAAAAAACTACTCAATCCTCATAAGTCGGACATGTGAAAAAAACATGAGGCCGTCCCGTCATACCCCTATCAGCACACTATCTAATGTCTATATACAAATCCACGAGCCATAAAGACACAGTGCTCATCTCAACGGCAAATCCGTCTTCCTCGACCTCTCAGCCCACTCATCCTTATCCAGAACACTCGCATCCGGACTCGCCGCCGGCGTAAGATACTCCGCATCCTCATCGCCGACCACAACCTTGACATTCGTAACCCTCTTATTAACGAAGCCAGGATCCGGACTCGCCCACGCATACCCATTCCACGAGCCCAGAATCTCCTGCACGCCCTCAGCAAGCATCTGCACAGCCTTCCTGCGGTTATGACTCCACTCCCACGCGCGGTACCAGCGGCCAGCCTGCTTAGCCGTCTCCTCGCCGCCCTCGAGACCATCGAGGATAGAGCGCCAAACGAGCATGGTCTTCTCTAATTCGGAGCTGTTCGACACGCCGATGACGCTGACGCCGAGTTTGGCGCCGCCGACATCGTCGTTGGATTCGCGCGTCCAGGGCAGACCGGACGCCGGGTCGCCGCGCGAGCCGCACGACGCGCCCGTGGAGATCCAGGACTCGAGTGCCCAGCGGAGGGCTATGACTTCGATCTTCTCGCCGTGGCGGTCGCAAAAGTCCGAGGCGTCGCGCACGGCGGAGCGGAGCTCGCGGGACGAGGGGTGGAAGTCGCCTAGAGCGCCGATGGGCACGCCTTGACGCCGCAGAAGACCCATGCCGAGCAGGGAGGCGTTGGGCACGACTTCGACGCCCGCGTTGCGCAGACGCTGGATGCCGCGGCTGCCGGCCAGCGTCTGGTTCTGCAGGTTGTAGTTGGCGTAGGACTGGACGCAGTCGACGGGCTCGCCGGTCTCGCGGAGGATCATTTCGGCCATGTCGCCTAGGACGTCGATGGGGTAGCCGCAGATACCGATGTAGCGGACCTTGCCCTCGTTGCGGAGACGGCGCAGCTCGCAGATGGCTTCGAGGACTTGGGCGGGGGAAACGAATTCGACGTCGTGGCAGTACACCAGGTCGAGGTAGTCGGTGTGCAGGCGCTCCAGGCTGCGCTGGATGCTCTGGCGCACCCACTGCGCCGAGTAGTCGAACTCGTCCGAGGATATCCGACCGCATTTTGTCAGGATCATGTAGGAGTCGCGGGGGAAAGTTTCGCGGACAAATGGCGTCGCGAGCGCATTTCCTAGAAGTTGCTCAGAGGGGCCGTAGTATGGCGAAGTGTCGAAGGCGCGGATTCCGTGGGTGAGCGCTGACGTGACGAGGCCCGTTGTGTCGAGGGAGAAGGGGTCATGGTTGTACTGGTGGTTGAAAGTCGCGGTGCCGAAGACGAGGGGAGGGAGAATAGAGGAGAGCGGGGTGCGCACACCGTTGGTGCAGGAATAAGGTATCGCTCCCTGCTGCGAGGGTAATGTCTCCTTTGTCGAAGGGTGTTCGGTGGGTGTTGCCGCCATGTTTCTGATAGTCTCGGCTGGAGCACTGGGAGACGCGTAGAGAGCGTAGATGTTTCTGGGAGGAGTCAAGTGTTGATAGATAGATAGCGGGGTATGTATCCAACTGATAGACAAGACGGAATAATTATGGCACGGCAAAGGAACGACCTGCAACCCTTTGTCCAGATGTTTAGATTAGTTATTGGCCTCTAAGGGGAAAAAAAAACTTGGGCACATGCAGCTACATGCGACTATATTACCTCTTTTGTTACCCTTGTAACCAGTACCTCTCCACCTACCTGACTGGTACGCGTTTCCTCAGTCTCGGTCCTGCAACTTGGGTCCATAGTTGAAGTCGACTAGGTTATCATCCTTGGGATACTCCACTGTGTCGCAGCCTCCGTAGCCAGCCTTCGATTCTAGGGACGAATGCACTAGCCAGGGTCTCAAATGACGCGATTCTAATCTAGAGCGCCAAATCTGACCCGGATCAACTGCGGCGCGTGGTGCTATTTGCTGCCGTGGTAGAGGACAGTCAGAAACGGGCTGGTGTGGACAAAGGGTCTTGAGTCTGCGGGTGGTCGGCGTGGCCGGCTGCATCTTGGGCCGATCTAGTTTGGCGAGATGCGGAAACGATCGGGTTAGGTATGGATCTGATAAGATGGTTTTTTTGCTAATAATTCACCGAGTTTGCGCGCTTCGTTGCCTCCGAAAATCGCTTCTCTGAAGTTGGCATGTTGTCGGTGAGCGCCTGACTCTGGAAGTAGGCGCCGACAAGTCCTCGGCATATACGGCTTGGAAACTTGACACTTGTTTGACACTGGCTTTCCACGCGTCCCTTCCTTGGTGCGACCGAAACCTTCTGGAATAAACGACCCTTTAAGAGCACGGTTGCTGCCGTGAGATGCGCTGTTTCGATTCGTATTCCATGCTTCCTTGGGACGTTTCAAGATACTACTCAAAACGCGCAGCAACTTCATGGCTTTTCGTACATTCCGCGACTTCGCCTTAGTTCTGTGTCTGGAAGCATGGGCGAGTACGAAGCCCTTGGTCCAAGGTGAAGTAGTAGGGGCAAAGAGGAAGAATGATGGTTCTGCAGATGCTTTTACGGGGCTGTAGTAATCATCTACTAGAGAGTACAAGACGCTAAACAGATCCGCATCAACTCAAACGATTCGAACATGTGGATGGGCGTGGGTTAAATTTGCAATCTCGTGTCCAGGTTCTTTCTATTCAAACATAAATCTACTACATTGAATAGTCCTGTAGTCATATGTAGAACAATTGCCAGATGCTAAGCTTTTACGATTCCTAGGGTAGAAATTAGAGTGTTACTACTTCTATCCATCTACTGTGCTGTACATAGAACGTCTACTGCTGCCAATTGCACAAGCAGAGAAACCGCTTTCAACCTTAACATTAGAGTGTGAGGAAACCTTTGTGATCAGGAAGTTAAGTGCCAGCCTTCTTTGCTTTGCGGGCAGCGGTCTAGAACGCCTTAACCTTCTTCATCGACATCGCGAGCCAGCTCGTCCCCCCTTTCTTGTGTAGTATGTAATGCCTCTAGTCTGTTTTACTGCGGACTAGTAATAATCTGCACATTTGTCAAGGTAATCTTGATGCTGCTCTGTTCCTCCGGAGAGAAACTATAGTTCTCATCGCCTGTTCATCGAATGCCCTTCTAATCGAACGAGGCCTAATTCATGCTACCGTATTCAATCTCTGTGATCTCCTAAATGTAAAACGACGACATGCTCTTCTCGTAGATATCTAGTAACTGATTTGCGATTGATTATACGAGCCGAAGAATACTATACAAACTCGTACAATCAGATTATTAAATAGAAACGCCGTCTGCAATAAGAAAATCCGGTTTCTAAGACTAACGTAAGTTATCTCTAACTTATACGTTAAACTCCAAGTACGCTGTCGGAATCCTAGATATCTTGATTTGCGAAGTAGAGTGCTGCTTACTCTACGGGATCTAAGAAAACTCAGGAGCAATAATCTAAATTGCACACAGTTCAAATCCATCAGATAATCGATCAAAACCTTTCAAACCTTTCCTAGAAACGTTTTCTAGGAAAGTGTTCGTTACTAGAGGTTTAACCTAATACAAGTTTTACGAGTAGTTACAGTTCAGTCCTGTGTAAGAAGTCTAGCAGCACTTTACAAAAACAAAATTAGAGAAGTGTTAGAGAATTTTAGCTTAGTAGTAATTTCTTTCACTCTCTGCCTTAGTATCTCTAAAAAGTTAAAAACTCAAGCGACAGACATGAATGAAATACATACCTCCTTAAGCAGACCTCATACACACGTGCCTCTCGCTTAATCTAAAAAAGCCACCTAGGCAAAAAAAAACTTCACACCATCCCGTGCACCACAAAACGAAAAAAAAGAAGAAACTGGACACTGTGGGAATTGAACCCACGACCATTCACATATTCGTATCATTTGAATTGATGCGAAGCGAATATCATACCCCTAGACCAAGTGCCCTTGGTGTTCCTTGATGAAAGAATCTGAAATTACAATGTATATATACTCCTACATCCCTCCCAACATGCTGTGAATTTGCCTAAAAGTCACGAGCGAAGAGACAAGTGCGGTAGGCAAATTGGCACAGTGGAGCGGGGAAGGAAAGATTCTGCGGTGGGGTGGGGCGGCAGGGGTGGGCTGGGTGATTAGTGGGATGGATAGTGGGACGGGTGATTGGTTGGGCGATGGCAGCGCGGTAGTCTGTCTAATAGTTAGGAGAACACCGTGACACCATTCTTGAGGACGGAGAGTGGCATGGTATCGAAATGTATATTGTTTCAATATGGAATATGTGAGTATTCAGTCAGTGTTGTTTCGCTACTCTGTGTGAGGAATTCGGCGTCTTTTTGGTGGACGGTTTCAACACTGACGCGCCTTTTCGTAGCAGTATTATTAGCACCATGAATAACATTTGGACAAGGCTGCACTTGAATCAATCGCTTCAGGTGGAGGGCCTAGGCATTTCTACGTTGGTCGGGAGATTCTGAGTAGACGGTATTTACCTAAGGGGGTTCCGTACACAATAAGTCGGGAATCGAGTCGCAGAAGGCAGTTAGAGTACACATCAGCAGCATTTTATTTGCACTTGTACGATTGTTAAGCGTTGTTGTTCTATGTTTGAAGCAACATTAATTGATGTTAGTACGATCAAGTAGAACTTCACAGCATCACATCCTTCCCGCAATATCCTATGACGTCAATCGTGATCATGTCAAGTCATTTCATTTCATTTCGGTATCAAACCACAATAGCATGCCATGTAGGCGGTAGACACAGTCCTTATTCGTAATAACCACAAGCCTAATATACCACAACTCTCAGACCCCCATGCAAAGTATCGTACACTCCCACTCCCTTACTGTTTCGAAGTCTTCTCCTGCGCGCTCTTCTCGAGGGGGTGCTCTGGGTTGGAGCTCAAGCCTGCCTTCTGGTCGTTGGAAGCCTCCTGGGCATTCTTGTTCTCGGGGGCACCGCCTTGGTTGTTGATGTTGGTAGTGGTGGCTCCGGCCTGGCCCTCGCTCTGGCGTCCGGGCTCGGGGGATTGGCGGCCGGCGTTGGGGGCGGACATGGTGATTGTTTGGGTGGGTTGAGGTCTGAGATGGAGTTAGGATGAGTGCTACTGGAGTAGTGTATGTGCGGAGTAAGGGATATATGGTGGTGAGAGGTGGAAGTCCTACGATTTGGGTGGAGAACTGGAAAGTGTGTATTAGCTTTTGCTTCAAGCAGTCGAAGCCATGGAAAAGAACTTACAAAAGTGTTATTTCAGGTTCGAGAAAGGTCAATTGGCTTTCTTAGTATTGGTATCTGGGAATTCGATGAATGATGAAGGTCGCAGTCTCAGGGCGCGCCCCTCGCCTTTTGATTGAGAAGCTGCCCCACGCGCGACGTCATAGTAAAAACAGTCTTGGCATCGACGTCAATCCTATCAAAGTTAGTAGGCGGTGACATTCGTCAGCGAAGGTATTGATGAGGTATTAATGAGATGCGTCCGGTGTACTGTTGATACCCAAACATCCGGTGACTCTCGGTGATGTACATCTGTGTAGCACGTTGGGCCACTTTACGATACCCTATACAAGCTCCTTAAAACTAATTGTCATACATTGTATTCTACAAACGAAATTGGACGCTATACGAGTAACACTTGATAATATACAAGCCATTTCAATGAAGCTTCCCCATCTCCACATCTCCCTCCCCTAACTCATCATCATCCCATCCCGTCCCCTTGATTCTCTTCCCAATCCACAACCCTATTGCCGTCCCCGCACTTGCTAGCAAAAACCACCACTCAAACCATTTCTCCGTGAACGCAGGCTCCAGCGGCGCTCCAAGCGCATCGTTTATCGCACTCTTCATTTCCACAGGCAGATTACTCCGTAACAGCAGTGCGGAGCTGATAACGTACGTCGCTGCAATCTGTGAGATTAGGAGCGCAAAGTTGGCGCGCGCGTGGTGTAGGACGCCGGGTAGTACCCGGGCGAAGAGGAAAAAGGTTTGGACAACACTGTTGAAGGAGGCAAGAAGCATGATACCAGAGAGAAGAAAGGAAATTGTGCGGCTCCAGGCCACACGGTCGATAGTGGGATCCCAGTGCTTGGCCAGCAGTGCCAAGAAGTTGTTTATAGGGTCGGTGTTGGAGAAGCTTGTTGTGGTTGGGGAGGAGAAGCGGCGGAAGGTGGTGAACGTAGTCGCTGCGATGCGATAGGCACAATACAAGGAGAAGGAAAAGGAGAAAAGATTTAGTAGCCGACCGTATGCGGTATGCATATGTAGCTGGGTTTGACGTCGAGATTGGAGTACTGTGAGAGAATTTTGGAGAGTCGATCGCATCGTGTGTAGACCTTGGATCTCTAGCTGGAGGGTGTTGCGCTCGGTCACGTCTGGATTCCCGCGTATGCTGCCGACTACACGGGTCATGAAGCCTTCTTGAGTATCCGAGAGCTTGCGTTCTACGGCTCGCAAGCGACTCTCTTTCGTGAGCAACATGTCGTTCGTAGCGGCCAATCCTCCCTCTTTCCGAGCAATGTCCGACTCAGTGACCTTTGCATGTCAGAATTGCATCATCATGTGGTGTATATCACTTACAGGGCGGTATTTGACGCCAAAAGTCTGCCACAGCGAACTCACTGCTGCAAAGCCAGCGAGAGAAGCCATCAGACTGATACCAATCACTCCGATTCTCTCCAGACAACCTTCGCTAAACGTATGGGTATGCAAATACGTCTCCTCATGCAAATACGAACCCAGCAGCCCTCGCCCCATGTACCAGAATCCAGCCAGCCAGAGCGAAAGGCCGGATAACTCCAACGACCAAGCTACCCTCCTCTGCGCTCTCTGGGACCCACGAAGATTCCACCCCGCATTCGAGATAACCGAATGTATGATCAACGCAGGCGTAGCGATAACGAGGAGAAACAATAGCGACGGTAGCGTGATCTTGAGCGCTAAGGCGCGAGTCGCCGGATTAATCGTATTGGAGATCTCGCACAGGATAAGCTCGACGAGTACGGCGGACAGGGCGATATTTGTCGAAAAGGTGAGACTTGCGAGCCCACGCGCTGTCGGACGCAGTCTCTTGACTATCGACGATTTTGCGCGCCACGCGAAGCCAGAGAGCTGCGCGCCATCCTGATGGCTCTTGAGATGCGCATGCCCCGACAACAGCGGAAACAGCTTATGCGACACAGCAACCGCGACAATGAGGAACGTCAAAACAAAAGGAAGGGCAGATATCGCTATCGTAGCCGGTGCTCTGCGTCTGGGAGCCCAGTCCGGGACGCAGGCGTCGCAATCATCGTCGGTGGGAAGCATTGGACCGTATGCGCGGGGTGAAGGTGCTCAGGCGTCACTGTTCGGGAAGAACTGGTATGTGCGCATCCATGGATTCGGCTCGTCGATATGGGCTGGCTGAGGGCTCTACTACCACCTAGGGACATGGCAGTCAAATGGGAAGTGGTTTCAATGTGATCTGATGTTCGGCGTTCGGACCACGTCGCCAAGCGGGACCCCACGGGTGCCTCAAACGTCATCCCCTCAGGGCAGTGAAGATCCGCGCAAGGGTACGGCTCCAGATTGCAGTCTCCGAACAGGAGGATCGAACTACCTGTGTCTGGCCTATTTAAAGGTGAGACTGCTTCTCGAGAGATCATCTGTACTGTACAGAAGAGCGAAAGTATGGGCCTCTGCATGCTCCTTGGATGGGTTGTTGAGAAGAGAAATAATATAAGTATGGGCCTCTATATGCCCCTTGGAGGAGTTGTGCGTGTTTTCAAGTAACACTATTGTGGGACAAAGTCGCGTCTATCCAACGGGATTATCAGAGGAGGCTGTGTGGAAGGCATAAAGCGTACACTTTTGATTGGGACATGTCATCATCTACCTAGCATAATTCGCATAAACAATACACGTCTTTTGCACCGACCAAGTCCTCTAAGAAAGCGACTTGAGCTCTCCATCCTTGAGCTTGCCGGCGCCGACCAACCGCTTCGTTTCGTCCTGGAAGATCTGTTTAATCTCGGCGGCATCCTTCTTGCCGTTGAGCTTGCTTGTCAGAGCCGCAAGCTCCTCGTTGTCGATCTTAGCGATGATGGAATCGACATCGCCGAGAGCGCTGTCAATCTGGGAAGCGGGGGCATCTCCAGCGGCGTGGAAGTAGTTGGCATCCTTCACTGCACCTCGGACAACTCGCTTGTTTTTCTTCGCAGCGTTCTTGGCAGCCTCCTTTGCCTTCTTGCCCTCGACCTTGGATGCCTTGTCAGCAGCCTCCTTCTCCGCCGCAAGTCTGGCTTCTTCTTCCTTAGCCTTCGCCGCCTCCTCAGCAAGACGCTTCGTCTCAGCCTCCTTGTCGAGACGACGCTTGTTCTTCTGGGCATTCTCTTGCTGACGGAACTTCTTTATGCGCTCATCTAGGGCTAAGCAGTCGTCGACAAGCTTCCTCAGACGTACAGTGTCCTCGGTCTTCTTCTTGCGGCGGGAGTTCTGGTTCTTTCGTTCGACGTGACGCTTCTGGTCACGGTTCTCGTTGTCGTCGGGTACATCTTCGTCGAGGTACTCAAACGTGCGCCAGCTGTCAAAGTTGTACCAGAAGTTGTAAAAGGTCTCAACTTCCTCCTTCGTGCTCTTCTCGTTGCCGAGCTTGGGGACGGGGCGGTTATTCGAGAAGCGGCCCTCAGACTCAAACACTTTGCCCCACAGCTTGTAGAAGTTGCCCTTTTGTGAATCCTTCTTGGACGGCGGCTCGACCTCGGCGGCCTCGTCAACGGAGTCAAACTGTCGCCTCTTGACTGGGTCCGAGAGCACCTCGGTCGCCTTCTGGATACACTTGAAGAATTGGTCGTCCTCGGTTCCACCGGCAGCCGCCTTTTTGTCGGGGTGGTGCTTGAGCACCTTCTTGCGGTGGGCACGCTTGATCTGGTCCTCAGTCGCGCGCCAGCGGTACTTGGTTATGCCCAAAACAGCGTAGTGGTCCTGGCCCTTCCAGTCCTTGGCCTCGCGCTGCAGCATGACGGGGTCTTCCGGCTCGCTGATCTCGCCCTCATCCTCATCCTCGACCTTCTTGACGTTGACCTGGGCCTGGATGCGGTCATCCTCGGAGAAAGTACGCTTGTGTCGCTTCTATAATCGTAGTTAGTAAATGCTATCAAGACAAGTCTCGGGTGAAGGTACCCTGCGAGCGTGGGCGAGGAAGTGGTGGCCAACTGGCTCGATGTTGCGGTCGTTGGCGGCGCTGAGCTGGCCGATAGACTTGAATTCCTTCTCGCCAGTCCATCCCTCGGGAAGGACGGGCAGCGGCAGACTGATCTGTACGGCGGCCATGTTGTCCAAGGTTGTGTGTGGGGTCGAGGGAAAAAGCGAGGGAGAAAATATTCGTACTATTCGTAATACAATATTCGCAAGTTCGGCAAGACACGTGGTCCGTGCCCTCAGCAATAGAGGCTTGGCCGTTGCATCCCCGAGTCTCACACATGTGTCTGCCTCGTTTGCTCTGAACAGGTGGACTTTTTGGCCATGGCTGTTTTATAGCTGCTAGCTTAAACCACTATCACTATCACGGACACCATATCCTACTGTAAACATGTTCCAAGGCTTCCAGGTACAGTCTATCTTTCAAGTTGCGGCGCGGAACTGACAGCGTCAAGAGGTTCAAAGGCGCACTGGATGCCCGGATAGCAGAAGAGCAGTCCAAACAGCGCAACAATGGCCAAACGTCAAGATCGCGCTCAGGCTCGGCGCCTAGACGCGCAAACTCGAGGAACGACTCTCCTTCCAAGCGGCCGGGCAAGGCAAAGGACGCAGATGGGAAAGCACCGCCCACGGGAAAGGGGCCCGATCCCTCTGAATTCGATCCCGACTTTGTAATCGGGGAGGACGACGATCAGCCGAGCCGATCAGTCACCCCGCGCCCGAAAGAGAAGGCGGAATCTGCGGAGGCAGCTGCGAGCGATGAAAAAGGGAAGGAGAAGGAGGAGGGGGAGGAGGAGGAGGGAAAGGACGACGCCGAGAAGGCTCCTTCCCCTCCGCAAATCCCCCCAGAGGTGCAAACCCGACTGCGCAAGCTGGATAAGCTGGAGCCCAAGTATACCGGTGAGTGGTGCGGCGAGTGGTGCGGCGCATGTTGCGCGTTCCCGACTGACTTCCATCGCAGAGCTCCTTCGCTCCTACCGCATTGCGCACGCCCGCGTTGGCCTCATCGAAGCTTTCGAATCGTCCCTGCGCGAAAACACCCCCCTGACCTCCATCACCGAGCCCGCCGCTTTCGTCGAATACCTCGGACAGCTGAATGTGAAGGGCGACATGCTCATGGAGGAGCTGAAGAGAGTGTCCAAGGAGCGGGACGAGCTCAACAAGAAACTGGAGGAAGCTGACAAGAGGGCCAAGGAATCCGCAGACGAAGTCGAGAAGCTCAAGGCTGACCAAGAAGCGACCAAGGACGACGCAACCACAACCGAGTCGGTCGCGCCTTCCTCCCAGTCGAAAGCGTCCAAGGAAACAGAAGGAACCGAGGACGAAGAGTTCTTCTCGTACGACAGCGAATTGCCTAGGCTGCAAACCCAGCTGAAGGAGAGCGAGGAGAAGGTGGAGCACCTCGAGGACGAGAACAAGAACCTGAAAAGCGAACTATCTGTAGCCCAAGAGTCGGCCGAGTCATTCATGAAGAACCTTGAGAGTGCGACAAACGACATGCACACGCTCAAAGACAGACACGCAAAGGCTGCAAAGGAAGCCACAGCGCGCCAGAAAGAGCTTGATGCTACTTTGGCAGACTTGAAGTCGAAACTAGAGAGTGCCGAGAAGGATCTCACGAAGCGCAAAGATGACTCCGACGCCCAGGATCTGACCATCAAGGAGCTCAGAGACAAGTTAGACGCCACAACGAAAGAGCTGGACGAGCTTCACGCTTCCAAGGGCGAAGAAATCATCGAGAACGACGGCCAAGATGCGCTCCGTTCCCAGGTCGAGAAACTGGAAGCCGAGCTGTCGGAGTTGAAGAGCGCTCAAACAAATGGCGAGAAGCGGACTCAGACCTTGAACGGACTCGTAACCAACCTGCGCGATCAAGTCAAAGGAGCAGAGTCGAAGCGAGACAAGGCGCTCGCTGATATGGAGGGGGCAAAGAAGGACCTCGAAACCTCGAAGAAGAATCACGTCCCCGAGGCCTCTACCCCCGTCCCAACACCTGTCACCGAGAATGCACCCGGCAAGAAGAAGAACAGGAAGAACAGGAAGAAGGGCGGAAAGGGCGGAGACGCTACTCCAGTGGAGAAGACTCCGAGTGAGGCTGGTGATACCAGTGGTCTTCTCAGTCCCCACGATGCGGAGTTCTCGATATCACAGCTAGACGATGCTCAGAAAAGCATATCTCAGCTCAAGTCGGATTTGGAGGCCAAGGTTGTCACCATTGACCGTTTAGAGGCCGAGGTTGCTGACAAGGGTGCTTCCATCGATGCCCTCAAGCAGAAGCTCAAGGACGAGGAGTCCATGCAGGAAGAAATCGAGACACTGAGACAAGATCTGCTCGATTTTGGACAAGAGCACACTGAAGCCAAGGACAGGGTCAAGAAGCTTCAGGCGGAGAAAGCTGCACTGCAGGAGAATCTTGCTGCGTTGGAGAAGGAGATTGTTGAGCTCCGAACCGGCAAGACTGCGCATGCAAACTCGGAAGAAGAGAAGCAGGCTTTGACTAAGGAATTTGAAGAGCTCAAAGCAAAGGCGGACTCGCTGCAGACCGATCTATCGGTGGCAGAGCAACTTGCTGCATCCCGCTTCAAAGATCTCACTGACATGAGGGAGATCCTACAGAAAGCGCAGCCAGAGTTAACCTCCCTTCGCAAAGAGGTTGCCGAGCTGAGGAGTACAAAGGACGAGCTTTCGACGAAGACCTCCGAGCTGCGACGCCTTGAGAACCGCG
This sequence comes from Massarina eburnea CBS 473.64, assembly GCA_010093635.1. Taxonomy (NCBI): domain Eukaryota; kingdom Fungi; phylum Ascomycota; class Dothideomycetes; order Pleosporales; family Massarinaceae; genus Massarina; species Massarina eburnea. The sequence continues at coordinate 1,520,042 of MU006778.1, forward strand.
AAAAAGATCTCAAGTCCGAGATCGCAACGTATCGTTCCCAAGTGACTGACAAGGATGGCGACATCAGAACTTTGAATGACAAGATGAAGCAAGAGACTACGCAAAGACTCGCCCTTGAGGAGAGCAACCGGAAGATGCAGAGAGATCTTCAGAAGTCAGAAAGCAATCGCGACGATGCTGTCGATGGGCGCGAGAAAGCAACGAAGGACCTCACGAAAGCTCAGGATGAGCTCAAGACGTCGCGCAACAAGATTCGGGATTTGGAGCAGGAGGTTGCCAAGTTGGAACGCGAAGCTTCAGGTTTGAGGGATGACATTCAACTCAAGTCTGCTCAGTATGCGAGTGCGCAGGACCTGATGAACAGCATGCAGGATCAGACGCAGGAGATCGGTACACAGATGAAGGAGGTACGTGCTAGGAGCGAAAGTCTGGAAGAGGAGCTAGCAGACGCACATCGACTACTGAGTGAACGTGGCCGGGAGGCAGAGACCATGAGACGGTTGTTGGCGGACGCTCAAGGTAGAGCCGACGCGCGTGTGAGGGAAATGCAAGAACGGCTAGACATTGCCGTCGAGGAGAGGGAACGAGCCGAAGAGCAAGCCAGCACGTTCGGTCGACGTCGGGCTCGTGAGCTAGAAGAGCTAAAGCAAAAAGTGCGTGACGCCGAACGTGCCGTTACACGTGCACACGAGGACAAGGAGGACCTGGTATCGTCGGAAAAAGAGCTGCGGAGACAGAAGGAGGACCTCGAGAAGCGTACGGCACAGGCAAGTGAGGAGGCTGACCAAGTACGCACCGCCATGAGCCAGCTGCAGGATGCGCTCGACGACAGCGAGAAGCAAGCGCGTGATCTGGAGAAGGAGAAGGCCGACCTACGCCGCGCTTTCGACGAGACACAGGGCCGTCTTGAGAAGCTCCAGAAGTCGAGCAAGGCCATGTCGGACGAGCTGCGGAACCTGAAGACGAGGGCCCCCGATGCCGTTTCCAGATCTTCGCTCGAGTCTACTCGGTCGCGGATCGGCTCACCTGCGCCAAAAGCACCTGCTAACGATGCGGTCGACTACGTGTATCTGAAGAATGTGCTGCTGCAGTTCCTCGAGCAGAAGGACAAGAAGTACCAACAGCAGCTGATTCCGGTGCTAGGAATGCTGCTCCATTTTGACAAGTAGGTTCAACCACTATGCGAAAGACTATGCGAAAGACTATGCGAAAGAAGGCATGTTGCTAACAGGCACTAGGAAAGACGAGCAGAAATGGATGGCGGCCGTCACGGCGAAGTGATGACTAGTATTGGATGTGTACGGCAACCATTTTCTTCGTGTATTTGGACGGGCGTTTTGTATTCCTTGGGCTGTACAGTATACTATCAAGCGGACAGGACGGCCGATTGTGGTGGTGGTCGCAGTGACTGCATGTTGCACCGCTTGCAGAGGGCTGGAGACCCACATAATGGATTTGTATTATAACGATGACGTAGCGAGGAAGGATTGCAGCATAGTGCGGACACGGAGCGTATTATTTGCACACATGACCATGGCATGATGAGGGCACTGGAGGTGTGGTCTGCTAGTGGCTGTGAGTGAGTGTCGAGATGTCGTGCGGCAGTGGCGCAATGGCAGGCACAATCAGTGCGCGGTAATTTCTCCAATTTCTCTCCAGTGGGGAACATCAGAAATAATAATGCCCGGGCATAATGGAAATACTGTGGTATGGTAAACAGGGTGACAGGAACCTTGAAAGCAGCGGTCACCTGCGGCAAAGGCTGGCGGCGTTTCAAGTGGGCGGTTGCATCATAGTGTTGGCGTTTGGCTTCTTGCTCACCTTGCCGGCTTTGCCTACCTGCAGTTCCAGTGCCAGTGTCTCCGTCCGACCCAACATTAGCTGTCGCATTAACTCTGTCTGCACTTCCATCCGCCTCCCGCCCGCCCTGCCCTTCCCTTCCCTCCCCCCAGCAAACGCAGTGTTTCTGCCCCGTCTCCGCTGCCACCGCCCGGCCTGATCTGAGCGCAAACACCCCGCTCAGCCCAATTGTCCAGGGGCGACCAGGGTAGGCCGAGAGACGAGCGCTAGGCCCAGCAATTGTGCAGTACAGCAGCACACAGCAGTGCGACGGCGGCCCTTTGCGCTGGCCCTGATCGTCTCCGCCTCTTCTACGTGTGCCCAAACGCCCATAGACACCGACGCCCGAGCGCCTGACCGTAGGACCGTAGCACCGTAGGACCCTCGACGTCAAGACACGCCCCTCCGAGCCTTGAGCCAACGCGCTTGCGGCGGGGAAGCAGGACGCAGAGCAGCAGCGCAGCAGCGCAGAGTCATGATGAACGGCACGGACATTAAGAAGGCCGCCATCAACAAGGCGAAGCAGGTCGCGCAGGCCGCGAACGGGAACGGGGGCAAGAAGCGCCGGAAGGGAACTGACCTGAAGCCCATCATCACGACCGAATCGCAGAAAACCCAGGAGGCGTCCCCCGCCTCCGCCAGCTCCTTTCACTACAAGTGCGTCCCCCCGCCGACAAAACACCGCGTGTGCAAACGCATCCATGCCGCAATGCAAAATTCACTAACCATATAACAGTGTCCAGCAGCCCGCCTCCGCAGCACAACCCGGCCACTCCAAAATGTACGGAAATCAGCTGAGCCGCTCGCCCTCGAGCTCGTCGTCGTCGGTCGACGAAGCCGAAAACACGGCCGACGAGGAGGACTCCGAGGACTATTGCAAGGGCGGCTACCACCCGGTGCAGGTCGGAGAGGAGTACAAGGATGGAAAATACACAATCGTGCGCAAGCTGGGGTGGGGCCATTTTTCCACCGTCTGGCTGTCGCGGGACAACTCCACCGGAAAGCACGTCGCCCTCAAGGTCGTCCGCTCCGCCGCCCACTACACCGAGACCGCCCTCGACGAGATCAAGCTGCTCAAGAAGGTCGTGGACGCGAACATGGACCACCCCGGCCGGGCACACGTCGTCAGTCTGCTCGACTCCTTCAACCACAAGGGCCCCAACGGCGTGCACGTATGCATGGTGTTCGAGGTGCTGGGCGAGAATCTGCTGGGCCTGATCAAGCGCTGGAACCACCGCGGCATCCCCACGCCGCTCGTCAAGCAGATCACGAAGCAAGTGTTGCTCGGCCTCGACTACCTCCACCGCGAATGCGGCATCATCCACACCGATCTCAAGCCCGAGAATGTGCTCATCGAAATCGGCGACGTCGAACAGATTGTAAAGACATATGTCAAGGATGACACGAAGAAGGACAGCGAACGAACGAATCCCAACGGGAGACGGAGGCGCAGGACACTGATCACAGGCAGCCAGCCACTCCCCAGTCCGCTCAATGCCAGCTTCAACCACAGCGATCTCGCACCTTTCCCCGGTACTACTCAGACTCAGAGTCTGAACAAGGTGGTGAACGAGACGAAAGGTAACGAATCCCCTGTTTCTGGCCTGAGTCCACCTCCACAGGATGGCGTTGTAATGAGTGGTGCTCTAGGCACGTCACCACCGGCCAGCCTCTCCATGGCAGAACGACTGGGCATCAAGCAGGCTTCCGCCGAGGAAGAGCAGAAGCAGCGGGAAAACTCGGCGTAAGTGGCATCGGTCCGGCACACGAAGTACGCTAACAGGTCGCAGCGATTTATTGACCAAAGAAGTCTCGGGTATCAAGCTCGACAAGTCAAGTAGTTCCTCCACAAACACCGAGAAAGCAGCCGAAAGGGGGACGGAGGATGTGGCCTTTGAGAAAATATCGGTCAAGATTGCAGATCTAGGCAACGCTTGCTGGGTGGGCCATCACTTCACCAACGACATCCAGACCCGACAGTATCGATCGCCGGAAGTCATTTTGGGTGGGAAATGGGGAGCTAGTACCGACGTCTGGAGTATGGCAGCTATGGTATGTGGACATGACATGTACAATGTAGTTGCACGGCTAATGAGTATATAGGTCTTCGAGTTAATAACAGGCGACTACCTCTTCGACCCGCAATCCGGCACCAAGTACGGCAAGGACGACGACCACATTGCCCAAATCATCGAGCTGCTCGGGGCCTTTCCCAAATCCCTCTGCATGGCCGGCAAATGGTCACAGGAAATCTTCAACAGGAAAGGGGAGCTCCGCAACATCCACCGGTTACGCCACTGGGCGCTGCCGGACGTTCTCCACGAAAAGTATCACTTCAACGCTGAAGAAAGCAAGAAGATTGCCGACTTCCTCCTTCCTATGTTGGAGCTGCTGCCCGTGGATCGCGCGAACGCCGGCGGGATGGCTGGGCACGAGTTCTTGAAGGACACCAAGGGCATGGAAAGCGTCGGACTTGGACTCCCTGTGGGAAGTAAAGGGGATGGCATTGAAGGATGGGCGACTGAAATTAAAAAGACGCGGTAATCATACGCAGTCGAGATGGCATGTTGGATGCAGTGGTAGTACAGCATATGCAAGAGTTCGGGATCACTGGAGTCGGCGTCGGAAACTCATCATACTGCACTGCAGCGACCTTCTACTCTCGGATGATCTTGATTGCATCAAATCAAGCATTGAGTAGTTTTATCCTCTATGTGCTTGCTTGCTATTTTTAACGATCATTGTTTCCTGTTCTCGGCCGTTGTTCATTATTGCGATTGCGAGGTCTCACGCGGTAGAAACGATATTGATATGCTAGCTGGGCGTTTGGCGGAATAGATATCCGTGCTTTGCATTCCAACCCGAGTGATGATGTTACTTAGCAGGCAGACGGGCAGACGGGCAGTGTTGGAGTGATGTGTACATGGTTGTCTCGAATAGGCTCAGCTCAGGCCTGGAGGTTGGGCAAACAGGCGACTCCCACGTCAACCAGCGGGCCGCGCGGGCTCTAAAGTGATATCAACCAAGCCATCACCGCCCGCGGGTCGATGTTAGTACCCAAATAGCCAAGCCTTCACGTGCATGTCTCACGCTGTTTGCCGGCCGTTTGGGTCGTTGACGTCTTGCCTAGGGCATGGCACATCAAGCCAAGGAGGACCCCAGAACGGCGTGCTTCTTGCCTGCCCTGATCGTCACCACCCTCAAAACTGCGCGACATCCCCTCGGTGTGACTCCGTCCAACTGCATACCTTTGAAGCTGCCAGCCCACGTCGCGTGCCGTCCCCCGCCTCACTCCGCCCACCCCACCTCAACCCGCGCGCAGCTCACGCCAAGCGAAGTACGGCAGCGCCAGTCGCCCACGGAGAAACGCACCTTACGGGGCCAGGATCCCAAGGTTGTAGCAGCCAGCCACTGTATTCGTCTACGTATGTAGATGACCTCGTGCCTCATTATTCTGCCTCTCTACAGACCAGGATGAGCGTCTCGCCCGGGTCTAGCGCACCACGGAATCGTTCTCCAGCGGCCCACAATTCACCAGCAGCGTCAACGCCGGCCATAGCTCCGGGCGCCCAGGTCTTCCATCGTTCGGGCTTACATGACGAGTCGCGGCGTCCGTCTATCCAGTTCGCCTCGCATAAGAATACTCAGCTTCCGAGAGGGAGTCCCAAGGGTGATCGGCCCAAGAGGCGCATCTCGTCACCTCCCCCACCGCCGTAAGTGCTGCATTGACTCCCCATGCATGTTCTGCACTGCTATTCGTACATTCACTTCTTCTTCCTGATCGTACCCTCACCATCGACGGAATGTCGAAGTATGCCTCACGAATCGCGGGCAGCCCCCCCCAGAGCGAGCACTAGGCTTGGTGGCCTCTTATGTTGCTCATCGTTGCCTTACTAAGACCCAACGCTGACTCTTGCATAGTGTATTCCAGCCCCGCGTCTCGTTCGACACCTTCGGTCAGACTGTCGACTTTATCGAAGAGAACTCCTTCACCCTCGTCACCAAGCACAAAGACTACGAGTACACGAAGCGTTCACGGACCTTCCTATGCGGTTGCGATGACAATGATTACTCGGAATATGCGCTGCAGTGGCTAATTGACGAGCTGGTGGATGATGGCGACGAGGTTGTGTGTCTGAGGGTTGTGGAGAAGGATGATACGATTGCGGGGGAGCGCAGCGTGGAGAAGGGACGGTATCGATCTCAAGCGGAGGACTTGATGAAGCTGATACAGAATAAGAACCAAGAGAACAAGGCGATCAATCTGGTGCTGGAGTTTGCAGTGGGCAAGGTTAATAAGGTTATCGATGAGATGGTAAGACTCGGAACAGAACAGAGCTACAGTACTCTCTCTCTCTAACACGACGTCAGATTAACCTCTACGAGCCGGCGATCCTAGTCGTCGGCACACGAGGAAGGAGTCTAGGTGGTTTCCAAGGCCTACTCCCCGGATCCGTCTCGAAGTACTGCCTCCAGCACTCGCCCGTTCCTGTCATCGTCGTCCGACCATCATCCAAGCGCGACAAAGCCCGAACCAAACGCGCTCTAGACCCCAATCGACATGCTTACAAAGATCTCCTCGAGAAGAGCGGGCCCCTCTTAGACGCAGAAGGCCGCCCTTTCAACGCCGAGGACTCGCGTCAAGCCTCCGAAGATGAAGCTGCTGCCGTAGCCGCAGCAATTGGCTACAAACCAACCAAATCGAAAGGCTTCAGCCCGCTTTTCAAGACCCAGTCATCCGGTTTCCCCGCTGGCGGGAACTACCTCGATGATCCCAAAAGCCCCGGGGTCGTGATGAAGAGTCCCGAGTTGCGGGATTTGGATAGTCCCGACATCACAGATGATAGTAGTAGTGATGAGGAGGGCAACGGTCCGGTGCTGAAAGATAAGGAGGAGCTGGATAATCGTCAGTCCGGTGTCGCGACAAATGTCATGGATACGGCATTGGGAGCTATCCTGAACAAGAGAGGGAGACCGGGTAAGAGCCCCGGAAGGCGCACAAGCAAATCGCCTGCCAGGGGTTTGAGTGCCTCTCCAGTTCGACAGCAGCTGGATGCGGAGACGATCATGGAACTAATCACAGATTCCACTTTCCACTCTACTCCAGAAATTGCTTCGGATCCTGCTCCGGCTCCGGCTCCTGAGCCGACTACTGAAGCCGAGGCCAAAACGGAAAAGGAACCTTCAGCTTCATAGTGAGCACCCAGCTGATATCTAGTATGCAAACAATATGTGAGAACATCACGACACCAGTCGACTTCTCGCATGTCGGATGCGATAAATGATTAGCTAGACAACAGCAATTGGGACCTAAATCAAGTTCGGATCGGTACGGGAACAGCTTTTGACTACTCGGGGTTTGGATATCTTCTGCCGAGGAGAGGTGATTGGATGCCCGTATTGTTAGAGCTGGTATAGATTATAGAGTACAGTACCAGTGTGTTTGCGGAGGGAGGAGGGTCTAAGGGGATGGGAGGTGTGGAAGGCCTGCGTGGATGCGTGGATGGTGTGGCTTAGTATCATGATAAGATGAAATTCACTTTATTCCTCTTGGTTGGATAATATATGGACTTTCCCCCTTTCTTCTTGATTGTTTTGTATTGTGACTCGCCAAAAATGTAAGCGTTCACTAACGGGTTTGTGTGTGCGAGAATGTTGTATGAGATGATGATTGATTCAAGTCTAATAGTATACACCCAAACGGGCAATAAAGTCCAGGATAGTCCATCATGTGCCAAGTATCTGTAAGATGCCAGATGCTCCTCTCCATACGCCCGTTAAATGCCCGTTAATCAATAAACGCCCTTGACCTTGACACCTTGCATGAGAAATAGATCGAGGATAAAAGGCTTCCCATTCGTGTCATGTCTACTCGTCGTCTAGAATCGAATTCGCTAGGGCGCCGAAGAAGGGCACTTCGAACCTGTCGAGTGTCTCCGCTGCACGTGTGTTAGCGCAAACTTCTGCAATTGAAAGAGATGAAGGGAAGGGAAGGAAATAAACGTCCTTACCGTCCTGATACGCTCGCATGGTGAGATACCCAATCAACCCCAGGTCCCCCACAAACAACAACCACGATATCACGCTCGACCACGAAAAGATGATGTGAATCACGAAGATGAAGGCAAATAGCAGACTCGACTGCCAGGCATGGAACCTAGTACCCTGTCAGTACCATAGCAACTCCATCCACCTCCCAACTCCCCACACCGACTCTTACCTAACATAGTCGCTCCGATGCTCAAACATCAACAACAGCACCGGCCCTGCAGGCGGTAAAGCCAGATACGCTAAACAAGCCTCGTAGTCCATCCGTACTCCCAAACGTGTCTCGAACATGTCGACATCTTCTCGCGGTCCGCCGAACGCTGGCGCATTCCAGGCTACGCGCTCCTGGCCGGATGGCTCAGAGGGTGCATTGAAGTAGTCGCGTTGCGGGTACGAAGGGGATGTGGGGGAGGTGAGCGAGGCGGTGCCGATGTTGCGGGGTGTGCGGTCGCGGTTGTAGTCGAGAGATGTACGTGGAGAGGTGAGTATTGGGGGGGAGAGGGCGCGCGTGGTTTCGGGGATATCTTGGTATGGTGCGAAGTTTGCCATTGTATGTTAGTGGTCGGGGGATGTGGTCGGGGGATGTGTGGGCGTGACGTGCCGTGCCGTGCAAAACGTGGTGTTGAGAGGTGATGACCTTCGCGGTACAATACGTACCTCTGGAGGTAGGGCTGATGACGCGTTAGACCCTGGCGTGCCTGTCTCGGTTATTCCTGCCGACATGGAAGTCTGCCCACCGCGGGCGAGGTCTCCCCACTGTTCCCATCGAGCAGGCAGAATCGCGGGGTGGTCCTGTTTCCCCCTCGAGAGTCGCCACTTTGCTTCTCGTATGGGGAAGTTTTTGATCTGCCTACTGACCTGACCACGGGTTGCTTGCGAACCCCCGAGACAGCCGCTCATGTGCGGTTGTATTGAATTCACTTTCAGCCATTGGACTTGAGTGGTACCACGTTGCTTAGCTTTATATCCACATGCCCACTGTTGTCTCTTCTCTGTCTCTTACTTCACGTTCCTCCTCTCATTTCCAACTAGTTCTCCACCTATAACTTCTTCGAACACAGAACACCTACGCCTATCAAGATGTGCATTGCAATTGTAACGACTGAGCATCCTGAGTACCCATTTATTCTGCTCAACAATCGAGATGTACTTGAACCACTGACCTATAAACCCTGCCTTCTGTTAACAGATCCTACAGGAATATCTACATCGGCCCACGCAGGAAGCAACCTGGTGGCCAGAACCGGACGAACAAGTCGTAGGCGGCTACGACCTGCATCGACCAGTTCATGGAACATGGTTTGGATTGACCCGCCAAGGACGAGTCGCTGTTCTCACCAACTACCGTGAGGAAGACGAATCTATAGTCATTGGCGCGCGAAGCAGAGGGCTCATTCCAAATGCATGGCTGAAATCAGACCCCAAAGAGAAAGAGACGCCAGATGGGTTTGCAGAAAGGATGCTAGGAGGGGAGGGAGTGAAAGGTGTAGGTGGCTTCAGCTTGCTGTACGGCTTCGTCCAGGATGTGGTCAAGGGCGGCACCAAAGGACTAGGCATCATATCGAACCGGACGCCCAATGTTGAAGGAGTCATTCATCTAGCTGGTAAGCCTGGCGAGACGCACGCCCTCAGCAATGCAGCTTACGGCGATCGATCGTGGCCTAAGGTCATCAACGGCGAGAAATGGACGAAAGAGGCTATCGAGAAGAGCGTGCAGGCGGGCGAAACACGCGACGAGCTCGTTCGTCGATTATTGGACGTCCTTAGTATCGACACTATGCCTAGGCAGAAAGAGAATGAGGAGTGGGACATGTATTTGAATCAGCTGCGGCACAGCATCTTCGTCCCATCCATCGGGAGGGACCATCTGGAACTGCATAAGATGCCTTCCCACGAGATCGGCGACGTAGTCAAGCAAAAGGCAGTGAGTGCGACAGAGGGGGTTTATGGGACACAGAAGCATATCGTGGTGCTGGTGGATAAGCAAGGAAAGCTTTTCTACTTGGAGCGGACGCTGTATGATATAGACGCGAAACCGGTAGAGGAGGGTAAGGGTGATAGGACATTTGAGTATCAGGTTGAGGGATGGTGAAGAGTGCGAATACCCTGAAATGATTCGGAAAGGCACTATATATATCAGGGAGCAGCTTTAGAGGACTCTAATGAGTTTTTAGTTCTTAATGTTTCATTACTTCGGAAATAATCACGATAGTGTTTGCAGTCATCTTCGGGCTTGGCAACTACGCAACGAGGTGACGTCGTCCTCTCTACTCGCTTTCGGCAAGCATTGAACCGCCGCGTTCGCCTTCTATTCACCTTGCTTCCTTTTCTCTTCCCTGACGCCATGGCTTCTTGACCTCTCTCCAAACCTCATTTATTTGACGCGCAGCACGCTCTACAGCTCGCCATGGCGTCGCTCCCGCCCCAACGGCCAGCCTCTCAGCGGAGAGCCTCACCACCCGCCGAATCGTCCTCTGAACACGCCCCAGCACGAAGGAATAGCTTTTCCGCCGCCTCCGTAGACTCCCAAACCGTGCTCCTAAATTCGCCGCCTTCGCAAAACTCTAAGCCCGCCGAACCCCAGACCGAGGCTCCGGCGCAGGCACCGGCGCAACCCCCTCCGCAGTCAGACGAGGATGTGGAACCTCGCAAGTGCTGGATATGTTTCAATGACGAGACGGAAGATGATGAGAATACCTCAGAATGGCGGTCGCCGTGTCCCTGTGTGCTTGTTGCGCATGAAAGGTGCTTGCTAGATTGGATCGCGGATATGGAAGCGCCGAACTCAAGGCGGCGCGCTGGTGGAAACGCTGGCAAAATACTGTGTCCGCAGTGCAAGGGCGAAATCAAGCTTCAGCGACCCAAGAGCATCACGGTGGAGCTTGTGCGCCTGATAGAGCGCCTGACGGGCATGATGTTGATACCGGGCTTTCTCTTTGTCACAAGCACGGCGGCATACACAACACTGAGACTGTCGGGCATACATACCATATATGAGATCTTTGGGCAGGAAGATGGAGTGCAAATACTTGCGCCCCTATACCAAGCACCGACAGTAGAAGGCTTCAGGTCGACTGTGGCACAGCGACTCTTCCACCGTTTACGACATCACTGGAGGCTGGATCTCGGTCTCCCGATCATTCCTACTATGCTCATCGCAAGTAGGACGACCCTTGCCGACTCTTTCTTGCCTCTACTTCCCCTCGTATTTTTCGCTAGCTCGGATGCTGGAGACGAGTTGCTCAAGTTCTCATGGCCGCCTAGCGCTGCCTTTACAATCGCCACCCTACCCTATGTCCGCGGCCTCTACAATGCATACTACGACAAGGTCTGGTTGCCTCGCGAACGGCGGTGGCTGAAGGAAATACAGCCCCGTGCCGGTGAGGACGAACCAAATCGTGGAGCAGAACACAACCACGTCGATAACATTCTCGACGCTCTTGCCGATGAAGACGAATTCGACCGAGATGAGAGAGGCAACGATGTCTTGGAGGTGGAAGTAGATCTAGAGATTGACGCCGTCGACTTCGACATCTTTGCAGGCTGGAATAACGGTGGAGATGTAGACAATAACCAGGCGCCCGAGAACCCACCTGTACCTATTGCTCGCGGGCCCGGAGCTCCGGACAACGCACTCCCTCAGAACGACGACGAGCCTCCACCACTCATCGATGCAAATGGTCAACCTCAGGAAGACGCGAATGCGAACGCCGCCCACGCCCCCGCCCCCAACATCCCTCTCCAACCCGCCGAACCGCGTCGCCCCCGCCCCCGCCGCGAACGCAACGGAGGTCTCGCAGCCACAGTCTCCCTCGCGGACGCCATCCTCGGCGCCCTAGTCTTCCCCTCCATCGCCGCCGCCGTCGGCGAAGCGCTGAAACACGCTCTACCCAAATCATGGATCACGCCGCCTTCGACGGGGAAACCTACGGGATTCTTGCAGGCGCGATGGGGTCGGAGTATTGTGGGTGGATGTCTGTTCGTGGGCATCAAGGATGCGGTCTATCTTTATGTGAGGTGGAAGATGGCGCAGAACCATCGCAGGAGGAGTGTTTTGGATTACGATCAGAGTAAGGGGAAGAAGAAGGGGAAGGCGTAGGTGGGTTGTAGGGTGGTTGGTGGATGGGTTGGAAAGCGTCATTTGTGGCATTCGGGCATTTTTTTGAGCGATTGCATCGGTTCCTAGGAGTAGGTTGTGTGGTAACTCATCAATCACATGAACAAAAATCTGGAGAAATGGAAAGGTCACTCTACTCATACTTGATCCGAAGTTGGCTTCGCTGCGTTGTGATAGTTTCTCTGGTTACCCTCGCTACCTAGTAGCTAGATATTGACTCTGGATGGATACACAAGAGTAGCCCTCGCATTCACTATGAACGAAGGTAAAAAAGAACGCATGGACCACCGTAGATGTCTACGACGATCCATCCCAACACAATGCGTGGAGTAGAGGAAAAAAACAGCCCAAAAAGAAATGCTCAATACATATTGGCGGTACTGGGAATCGAACCTGAAAACTCAGGTCAGTACATGTTTGCGTTGGGCTATTAATCCTCTAAAGAGAGGGCCAGAACCTACCCAGGCTGGCGCGGCCACAACGCGACGTCATACCACTAGACCATACCACCTTATGATATGCTTGGTGTGCTTGATGGCAATTTTTGCCAAAAAATGCATCCTTATCGGAGAGTTGGGGGGTAAGGCGGCGGCCGATTTTGAGAAGGTGCGGTGACGTGTGGGTGAATATTGAGGGCTGATTGCGTACGGAAGCGAAGGTTTGGTGAGGGGCAATATGCGTCTTGGTGGCGGGGCTGGGTGGGGTCGTTTGTTGGGCGGTGCCTTCTAGAGCTGGCTGGGTTGCACATTTTCTTTGGGGACTATCGCGACGGGACTGAACACTGCGCTTGAACGACGGGCTCTGGCTGGCACGCATATCGCTAACACATATATCGGATTGTAAACGTTTACTGATCCCTCGGTAGACTCTACAGGCTCTGGTGGTATCTCGGCTTCGGGCTCTCTTAAACACCAATTGTTCACGTCCTCACGTGCTCGGCTAGAAGCAACATGTCCGGGACGTTAACTGTATAGCTGTACAAAGCGAGGGAATATGTCACCAGGTATATAGGAATCATTTACTTTTGTTCGCTAGTCGTCTGGGATGCTAACGTTGACATTCAGCAAGACCGCTTCGCGAATCGCGCGGCCAGCGCAAGTCTTACAACCACGACCCCTTCAAGGAACACATATACGAGAGTGCTTCTGATGATGATGCCGGTGACGCAGCTTCTGGGGAGGATGAAGCGGTTCAAGATTCAGAGTCTTCGCTGGACGATTTCGCCCCGCCAGAGGAGGAGGAAGATGAGGTCGGCGAAGGTGACAGTGTAGTAGATTCCGACGAAGATGCAGGATCGGGCGGTGAATACGACTCCGATGCAGGATCCGAAACTTCCAAACTCAGGCCAGGGAAACAAACGGGAGGACCATCCGCGCCTTCTGAAATCAAACCCGGGTCTGGTAAGGGCAAGACTCGCAGTATTCAGATAGGACCCGATACCAAACTACGCCAACGAGTGATTGAGGAATGGAACAAGGGCGGTCAACAGCAGCGGTTCAAGACGTTCTTTGGTCCTACCGTCGAGGATATGTATCCCGTGCTTCAGACGAGGGATCATTGGTTCAGACAAGATGCGATGCCGTGTCGAGCTGAAGGGGATTTGAGGAGGTCGTTCTATGTCCCCGAGGAAGTAGAAGCAGAGGAGATTGGTAATACAAGGAGATGGTATGAGGATGTTGGGCGGGAGTCGTTTGAAAAGGGTCAGAAATGTAAGAGGGTTACCGATGAGGAGGGACGTCCGTACCTGGTCAACGAAGGTCCAGCATCCATGGATCTACTCATGGGCGACATCAAGCAGCCGAAAGTCTACACGCTGGGAAAAGGTGAACACATGAGTGTTTCAACGCCGTTCCAATCAAAGTCTGGACGACGAGGATGGATCTTCAATCTAGGCACGCGGATCCAAGAAACTCAGTGGGTTCCCAACGAAAAAGGCCGGACGCAGTATCTTGCTGTCGCGGTCGAGCAGAAACATCCTGTTAAGCCCAAATATAAGCTTTTGGAGAATCCAAAAGCCCCAGCTTTCACGCCCACGAAGCCGTTTCAAGCTTCAATACAGATATGGGCTTTTGACTCGGATGATAACGGCGAAATGGATCCTGAAAAACATCCTCGACTGGAGAATGTCATCTGTACTGACTGGGGAGCTCCCAAGTTTTTCAGGTGGTGCCCGATTGGGATGAAGAACACTGTGGATATGGACGACGGGGAGAATAATGTCCACCTTGGACTACTCGCAGGAGTCTGGTCAGACGGCAAGCTACGCATCCTAGACATATCCTTCCAAAAGTCTGATGACCCACTCAAGCCGAACTACACTCACTACACAGAAGCAGCCTTTGAAGTCACCATGCCCGAAACAATCCCCACCTGCCTCCACTGGCTCTCCGGCACCTCACTCGCCGTCGCAACCGCATCTGGCAATCTCGGAATATGGTCCTTCAACAGACCCGATGGTTTCTCACGCAAGCCCTGGTTCTACAAGCAGATGGCCGACACATACATCCTTTCTCTCTGCTCCGGCTACCCTTCCTACCCCCAAATGGTCTCCGTAACCACCGCCGACGGATTTGCGCGACTATTCGACCTCCGGTCCCCTAGCCTAGATGCCTGTTTCGCTGCTCGCGGTCGCATGCTTGTCCTCAACCAAGACTGGCACGAGCATACCCAGTCATTCGTCATGGCGGATGAGTACTACCTCTTGAAGCATAGCTCAGTACGACGCTACCACACGAACATATACGGCATACGTCTGGTAAGCCCGATATCATGCTGCGCAACAAGCCCCGTTCATCCATGCATCCTAGCCGGCGGTATCGACGGCACGGTCGAAGCAAGCAACACCCTCTGCAAAGTCATCAACGGCAAAGCCTTACCCTGGCAACAAAAATGGTTCAAGCATGAATACCGCCCTGCCATCGACAACCTAATTCTTCGTCCAAATCCCACGCAAAACCCACCTGAGCCGTCCACTGCCACTCTACCTCTGCCCATCGGCGTCATTGCGCCGGATTCCTCCCCTGACAACGCTGTCCTTGACAAGCCTCTGACGCGAATCACGGAAGGCTACAAGGCGCAGAAATTGGGCGTGGTGTATGCTGAGGATTTTCGAGGCGGTAAAGATGGCAGTAGCGCTAAGTACCTTACTATCTTTGAGGAAAAATCGGCGATTACGAAGTTGGCGTGGAATCCGAATAGGAGATGTGGGACTTGGGCTGTTGCTGGGTCGAATAGTGGGTATTTGAGGGTGGAGGATATTGGCGTTTGAGAGGGGGGGGGGGGGGATGGATATTCTTCTGGAAATGGGGTGGATAGGGTTTTTTTTTTGGTGTAAGAGTAGATGGATGGATAAAAGTGCTTCTTTTTGCATTTGGGTAGGTTGATCGTCGGATTCAATACTGTGATGTTTCCTCTGGACTTGCTTGGACAGACTGTCATTATTTCGGATGAAAATCAAATTTAGAGGCAATGCACGCGTGAGTGTCCTACTCATCGTATTAAGATATGTATCTATACCTATCAATACAATTTCATCCAAATCGTTCCTTAGCAATAGCTTTTAGGTACTCCATCGTCTTAGCTTCCTTCGCCTTCCGCTCCGCCATTTTCTCCTCCCTCTCCTCCACTCTAGCACGCATGATTTCTTCCCTCCGAATCTCCCTCTCACTCTTCTTCCTCTCCATCTCAGCTTTCTGCTTCTTGTGCCCCTCAATGCCATCCTCGCCGAGAAGATCGGCATCTCCCATCTCTACATCACCACCTTCCTTCGCATCCCCGAAACCCTTCATCATGCTAGTAGTCTCTCGTTTCTTTTCCAGCTGGCGCTCCCGCGTCCCAGCATCTGCGCGAGGAACAAGCTCTTCCAAGCGATCCTTCTGCGCCTTGCGGTCTTGCTTCCTTTCGTAGCGTATATCGTCTACGTAGTCGGAGTGCTCGCGAGCGCGATCCTCGTCACGAAGCTCGTTCCTTACGGCCAAGTCGTCGAATCCCGGTATTGTCGGGCCGTGCCCGCCACGCCTAACACCTCCCGGCGGAGGCGCAGGGCCGAAATCATCGTCGTCGCTCTGAGGCTCTGCGCCGTATGCAGGGGAAGCGCGTCGTTTGGCTTCGACAGGTTGCTCTTGGAATGACTGGACTGTTTCTTGCGCCTTCTTCAGCATTGAGGGATCATACCAACTCCTTGCTAGGTCTCCACGATTCCTCAACCATGTTAGTAATGTATATCGTGACTAGATACAATGTAGGACATACCATTTCCCTAGGAAACTCTTCCATCGCCCTTTTGCTTCGCGCTCTTCAATTTCGTCGAGGTTGATTTGCTTCTGGATGTCGAGGTACGACTGGAAGAGCGGCTTGTACTGTTCGAAATTCCGCTTCGAAAGCTGCTTCGCATTGTACGGCAGGGCTACGGCGTGCTTGTCGTCATCGCGATGGCGGCGAGGGGAGCGCGACTGGCGCGAGTGGCCATGTCGATGTTTATCGCTTCGCTCGCGGTGTGGAGACCTTGATCTTGACCGTCTACGGTGCTTTTCTTGGCGGTATTCAGGTACTTGTGCAGTTACTTGCATGGTTGCTATTGTATGATCTGTGACACCAACGTGACTACCTAGAGGTATCGACTTCGAGAAGCCGCGGCACGGTCCGACTAAGCTAGCGTCGATGAGTAAGTCATCCGTGCACCGTCGAAAGCATGACTCGCGCCGCACTATACGCCCACATACCCTTTGTGACTTTTCGCATTATTGCCTTACGCCGCAGTCTCCAAAGTCTCGGTTCCTCTTATGCGGCACGTGGAGAAATAATCCCCGAATGTTGCCGTGTGAGGAATGTTCCAGACATTTGAACTTCTAGGTCGCAGATACGGCCCGTTACAGTCGCATATAATGTCTACGAAACCTACATATGTACTGACCGTCCAACCAACCCTAAATCTCTACAGAACTTACCTACGCTTACTCGGGAGGGGATCCTTTTTGCCACATCAAGCATTGAACTTCAACCAGCTGAGACTCCATGTAAGCTTATCTTGAGAAGTGAGACCCAACGATCGAATCAGAAGTAGATGGCGAAGTAACGTGATTCCCTAAGACTACTGGAATGCATTTACGGGCGTACATAATCTTTCAGGCGTATGATCTTCTGTCAGATTCCGACGATATGCAGTCTTGTGGTAATGCGAATCCCACGAACACCTCATGATTAAAAGGAAAGAGAAAAGAGAAAAGACATATTAGCACCAGGAAAAAAGGGCATAACGAACACAGCAATCCTGTTCTTTTTGGGGAGGGAGAATGCTTTCCTCAGAGCCGCAATGTTGAAGTAAGCTGAGTGATTCGGACTACACGTCCACACACAAAAAAGGCAAGTCTGACACATCTTAGCCCGAAGTGACGAGGCAATTCTTCGAATCCCGTGGATATGTTCATATTTACTTCTGTGGTTTGCCCAGTCAAATTCTGTTTCAGCCTCCTTCAACCATCCCATCGAGGCCATCCGTTTTTCTCGAGTGCTTTTACTCGCCTCGGTCACAACATCAGGAAGCACTGCACAATCACATCGATTATGTCTATGCCTACGCCTCCCACACCATTTCCGGACGATGAGCCCTATAACAATTTCCGGGCAAGACACCTTGGTGCTCTCTGCTCCACTTTCGCCGTCGCAATGATCGTTGTTCCGACGAAGCTCTGGTGCCGCTGGAAGATAGGAGGATGGGGGAGCATGGGGCTGGACGAATTGCTAACTTTTATTTCGCTGGCCACGGGGTTTGCCATGAATATGTTTGATTTCATAAGTAAGTTCGCGGGACTTTCACCGAACGAGATGCACTATATAGGAAAATACTGACCCGATTTACATTAGATGTCCTACCATTACTCGGGAAGCGCTTATTCTATGTTGTGCAATCGCCTGACGACCTCGCAGATCTCCAACAGTTCTTGCTCTACCTTTACGTCGCAAACGTCGTCTACGCTTTCTGCATCGGCTCAATGAAGCTTTCCATCGTTGCGTTTTACTGGAAGTTGTTTGCTGTTGGTCGAAAGTCAAAGATGGCCCTCTTTTTCATGGGCGGCTTCATCATTGTATGGGCATTGGCTATGGCTTTCGTGGGCATGTTCGGATGCTCACCCATTCGTGGAGCCTGGCGTCTTGGCTCCATAGGGACCGCGAAATGCCTGGACACAAAAAAGGTCTACATCGGTTACGCTGTCCCCAACGTTGTCACGGGTGTCATGCTTATTGCCATGCCGATGCCCTATGTTTGGAGACTCCACGCACCTCTCGCCCAACGCTTGTTCCTGGCCGGAATGTTCGCTCTCGGAACTTTTGTCTCTGTTATTTCCATCATTAGATTGACCATCTTGGTCAGATCGAGAGGGGTTAGCGATATTACATACGACTTTAGGGATATCTACCTGTGGAGTATTGTAGAAGTCAACGTCGGTTTGATCTGCGTAGGCCTACCCTGCTTACGTCCCATGGGTCGAATCTTGGGTTTAAATCGACTATTCTCTTTCTCTGGAGCGGGCCGTCCTTCGGACCTAGGACTAGACCCTTATCGTGGATTGAGCAAGGAGAAGAGCAGACACAAAAAGCCAATTAACCCATTTTCAACATTGGCGAGTGGTATAAGAGGGATGCAAGATGACGAATTTGAAATGATGAGGCAAGATACGGAGTGTAACGGGGAAGATTGGCATGGTATAACGACTA
Organism: Massarina eburnea CBS 473.64; assembly: GCA_010093635.1. Lineage (NCBI taxonomy): Eukaryota > Fungi > Ascomycota > Dothideomycetes > Pleosporales > Massarinaceae > Massarina > Massarina eburnea. The sequence goes on from MU006778.1 coordinate 1,538,760, forward strand.
CTGCGGTCGCTGCCCATGATATGGATAAAGCGTCGGACGGATCAGGGACGTTTCGTGGGAACGGTACATTGTCGCCAGGCACTATAAATGTGCAAAGAGAGGTTCATGTTACGATTACTCAATCTGAAGAGCGTTGATGAGAAGGATATGAATTATATTTGTTTACATGATCCTGAAGTATTCCACATTATCGCAGGTCTGCACAGTCAGATTTCATTTCTTTCAGCCTCGTACCTCATACTCCACACTGCTTTCTTTATACCATAAATCTTTCCACAATCTTGACGTCCAACACAAAATTTTGGACCATCCAGCAATTTCATTTCCGCGACATGTTACCCCGTGTTTTATCATTCCCAGAAGGTTTTTGCCTAACGATATGGCTTACGGTAGAAGTCTTCTAGAAGGAATCTAGCGGACGTATGGGCTTCATCATTGCAGAGCGGTAGCCCCTATAGTTATAGCCTACGACATCAAGGAGAAGACGCTCCAGACCTTTGTTCAATTCCAAAGGATTTGCCTTGGCTTTGGTAGGCTTGTGCCATGGTTGCTGAGCAACGAGACTGCCCTGCATTTGACAGTAGAGTTAGTGATTCGAGTGCCAGCTTTAAATGACGGGTGAGTACTTCACCCGACATGTGGCGTGCCGCCATTAGCACATTAACATAACTCAAAATCTAGGTCGAGAGGTGTGGCTAAAGGCTGCGTGGCTCGACGTCACCAAGGCAACAGGGCTGATACTGTTCGGCTCTTTGGTCGACCATACTTTGCATGTCTCTGATAATGGTACAGAGCGTGAAATCAATGGGAAACTATTTAGCGCCCATTAGCGCGCCAGGTCAATCATAAACGTGCGAAGGCGATAATGCCTTCAATGACCCGTACGAACCACGTGGTGGCTGTGCCTATTGTCGCCCGGCCGTAATACTTCCCGAGAAAAGCTCGCTAGACGGCAAAACGGCCACAGCTTGTCTCCGTCGAGTGACATTACAATTCCTCGCTGGCAGATGTTACAGTCAAGAAGGGCTTTTGGTTCTCAAGCCATTAGACACGTCAATGGAAGATCTTGGAGATGTCGCATATGGATTTTGTGCAATTCCAGATCGAACTATCTATATACTGGGCAATACCATCATTGCTCCTGTCAGATCCTAGAACACATTTCAGATACTGGCATACCCAGCATTCCTCCATTCAGGTACAGGAATTAGTCGTTTTTACGGCCAAATCAACATTATTCCCTAGTATCATTTTCAATAGAAGTGTCGGGCCTTGTCTGGTGGAAAGGTATGGTGGTAAAAGAATGCAGGATCCGCACCGGTGAACCGAGTCGGAACGTGTGGATGACATTGGAGGTATAGTTTTTCTCTTAGCGACCAGCTGCAGTGATAATATGTAGGGCTGCGTCTGTATTGCGTAAAAGTCCGCGATGATGAGCTAGTGCGGGATTATAAACATGACGGTAGGCAGAGCCGCGTGTTCCAGCGTTACTGCCGTCCTAAATCACAAATTGTTTCTCGGTGAAAAGACACTACGCAATAACGTGGAGCGCGATGTACTCATGCCATGTTCAAAGTTTGGCAGAAACATTTCCATGGGTAACGAACGATTCTAGATGGCACAAGGATGGGTAATTCACCCCGATGCCTGAATTAGGACACTCAAGCGAGCATCGGGCCATCTCAACAATGCTCCGATCAACCACGTCACATGTGTGCACCCTACCAGTTCCGTGCACCGACACCGACCATCTCCTCCACTTACCACCTAACTAACACCGTGGTTGTGTCATCCGAAGCACCAGTGCTAGCAATGAGGCGTGACCCTAGCCGATCTACCGGCGTTACGTGAGGAGAGCCGGCCGTCAGGCACGAGCGTCAACAATTGTCTCGTACACCGCCACCCTCACCCTCGGTTTGACGCATGTCTCCTAAAGACCTGTCAAAACTACTTCCAAACGAATGGTGGTCACGGAAACAAGGGGAAGTGTACAGTGAATGTAGATGCCTGGGGACTCCGCAAATTTGTTGAAGAAATTCGAATCCTATCACCTAGCTTATTGATTTTCCCGAATCCCGGGGTCGGTTCATACGCCACTAATACAAAGTTCTCAAATGGCACCCCAATCTAGCAAGGCGTATCCCGTACCCTAAATCGAACCAAGGCCCGTACTCACACCATCTGCTACAGAGTCGGTTAGTCGCTGCCTCAGCCCATCGAGCTTTTCGGGACCGTTTCAACTGCGTCGTGTCCACCATCCGTCATCCATATAACCTTCGTCAAGCTATTCCTGGCTTTTGAAGGAACCATGTCCCGCCGGCCCCACTCAACTTACAGGTCATTGAAGCTTGATATATCGTGGATCCGCTTGTAGATCGTACACTTTTCTTTTTGTTCCCTTTCTCGCTTGGAGATATCGCCCTGTGTATAACGGTTATTCGACATGTCTTCGGCAGCGGGTGCAGAAGGCCAAGCTGTAAGTACACAAGACTGGAATGAATTCTTGACATTGACAATTTGCAGGCGCAACATCAGCAGAAAAGTCCTCCATATGCACCTACAACTGAGAGTCTGGGAGGCCTCCCCAGCAAGATACCCGACATACCACCAACGGCCGTGTTTCTTTTTGTATATATTATCTTCGCGATAACTCACCAGAAGATACTCCTCGCGAACAAGAAAAGAGGGCACAAATTCGTATTCAATGGAGCTTTATTTGGTAGGCCTTCAATTCACTGGTAAATCTAGGGGTTTCAAGACATATTTTACTGACAAGGGACTAGGCTTCTGCGCAATTCGCATAGTGACAATGTCCCTCAGGATAGCATGGGCATGCTACCCACGTAACATTGCTCTTGGTATCGTCGCCCAGGTTTTTGTTTACATGGGCACTATCATCCTCTACATCTGTAATTGGTTCTTCACCCAACGCGTCATTCGGGCACAACATCCCCGCTTCGGATGGTCAAAACCATATCGCATTGTACATCGAGCCGCAATTGTGTGTCTGATCCTCAGCCTGCTCATGCTTATCGTTGGTGCAATTCAACAATTCTTCACTTTGGACGCGCATACTCTTCGGGTCGATCACGCTCTTACACTCACTGGCCAGACGTACTTTGCCGTCTTCTGTTTTGCACCGATCATACTGATTACCGTTTCACTCATCGTGCCCCGTCGTGGGATTGACAAGTTTGGACATGGTCGCCTACGGAACAATATCACAATCCTTCTGGTGGCAGCGGTTATTTTGTCTATCGGCCAAATATTCCGCGTTGTCATAGCATACCTCCCAACAACTCCTCTTCGAAACGCTCAAGGTCAAGCAAACGAAACGCGATGGTACTATTCCAAGGCGTGTTTCTATATCTTCAACTTCACGACCGAAATTATCGTTGCCATCGCCTACGCCGTCGTGCGTGTTGATTTGCGCTTCCACATTCCCAATGGCAGCAGCAAACCAGGTGACTACCAAGCCAAGCGCGATTCCAAATACAAAGTGGACGTATTTGGTAACGAGAATAAACTCAAGCGCCGGTCCAACGGAAGTGTCCTCTCTACACGTTCTACTGAGACAGTCCAGGAATACGAAGGTTCACTCTTTGACGACTCACAAACGCTTGCTGATTCCCTTCGCTACCCATCAACAGTCCTGGAAGTCGACTCTAAGACTGGAAATTGGAAGATCAAGCGCGCTTCTCAGCCAGCCTCTATGTACGCCGTCTCGCATCATAACGATTCACAAACTTCCATCTACGATGCATCCAAAGCACCTCCACTGCCCCATTCCGACTGGCCCCTTCGCGAATCCCAAATGCCTCGTGGCCAGATTCCAGTCATGGAACACCGCAATCGAGCCAGCGCGTCACCTTCTGGGGCTATCAGGAATAAGGTGAACATGGTGCCCACGCCGGACACGGAACAGGGCGACGCTCTCGACAACGCAATCCGCCAACTTGAAGCAAACAGCACAATCGCGACACTACCGCCAACTTACGATTTCTCCGCCTCGCGCAAGTCGCGCTCCTTCCACTCAAAAGAGGGCTACACATATAACCCGGACGATCCTCTTGCCTCCGACATCCCTAAGAAACACGTTTACGAATCCTCCACTAGGAACAGTACATCCTCACGCACCAAAAAATACGACTACGCGCCCTCCAACGCACCTAGTACATCGTCCTCACACCCTATTAAACGCGACTACAGCGCCGATTCCGTAATAGCAGCGTCACCGAACTCGGACCTGCGGAAGAAGAACGAGTATCTAAGGATCGAGTCTTCGCCAGAATCACGGAGTCCTCAAAATGAGGCAGAGTCGGAGGTTGCGAACGGGCGCAACAATGCTGTGTCGACAGGGCATACAAGCATGGAACTAGAGTCGGCGGCAGCAGAGAGGGAGTTCGCGAGGTTTAGCTTTGAGGCGTCGCCACGGACGGGCAGTTTCAATGGCAGTGAGAAGGATTGGGAAAAGGGGTCGAGATAGAGTGATAAAATGGGACAGGCGAGGAAAAGAGTGTAATCACAATCCTTAACTTTTTGATAGCGTTGGCGTTCGGCACTGGGAAGACTTTATATGTCTGCGTTTGGGGGAGTTATGAATCGAGTCATCTACTTTTCATTTGTTGTCAGTCATTTAAATCCCTTTTACGGCGTTTACATCTTAAGAATGTTTTTTCCCAGAACGTAGAAATCGATTAGCTTTTCGCTTAGTAAATCCTGACTCAACTCACAAGTATATATTCTTTGTCTACGACTTTCCTTCATTCTTTACACACACATTTATTCTCAATATTAAAGATTGGTCGCAACCTCCCGATGGAAACGCTTCAAAATTTGCCAATCTAGACTCATCATCCCCTCTCCGCTTCTAAAAAGAATACCCACGACCAACAATGTTGGCTGTTTCTCCGCATCCACATTATCTCTTGGAAATTTCCAAAACTAAGACCACGACAACGATAGGCGTTTTGAGATTCGGGATCAAAGTATAAACAAAACTCTGACATGTTCGGTGCTCGAAATTCCTGAAAACAAAAACAGCAAGAACACATGTTTGCGGTGGGAACGGACTTTACGGACCTTGAAAGGGTCAGGGGGAAGTGATGGAGTACCTCGGTTTTCTAAATGAATTAGAGAAAAAAATGGGTTTGCTTCTTAAGTCATATTCTGTATTGGGGGATCCTCTAAAACACGTAGACAATGTCCATGTTTGCTAAAGGGGGGTTCCGGATCTCAAAACAGCAACGAGAAGGATCTAACAAAGTATGCCGACTTCCTCGATGGATTTAGGATTGAGAAATACTTACAATATCTACAATATCCTCTGCTTTAACATCCTCTCAAAAGCAAAAATAGTCGAGATATGTTCGCCGTAGAGAGGGTTTTTGCAGATCTAAGATGGCAACAATATTACGATATGGAGCGTCCTAACGTTCTACACGAATTCAGGATTAAAAACCGCATATTCACCTCCTATGTTCGGTGCTTGTTTATCCTCTAAAAGCCTCAACACTGAAGAGTATGCTGGCTGCGGGAAAGGATTTTACAGGTCTCTAAACGTCAGGAATACTCGGCTATGGCGTTCCTCAACGTTGGAGTCGAATTCAAGATGAACTGTCACATATTCGATTACCATGTTCTGTAATTCAAAATCCTCTTAAAATAACATTTCCGAAGTAGTATGTTTGCTATAAGAAAAGATTTCCCAGGTCTCTAAAAATTGTCGAAATAAACCTATGGAGTGCGTCGACTTTCTAGACGAATATAGGACTACAAAAAATATGAACAACCCGCCATGTTCATTTCTTCGACGTCGTCTAAAGATAGCCTTCCCCTAGTGGTATGTTCTCCGCCAGGAAAGGGTTTACAGGGCTCGAAAGTGAGAGACATTGTGTCAGATGGAGTGTCCCGGCTTTCTGAACGAATCTAAACTATATCCACAGGCGTTACAAAATGTAATGCCTTCCAAACTATGGCTTTGTGCACCTGAGGCACAGATATTACATACCGTTTTGCAACACCTTACTATCCTATGGAAGGACTAAAAGACCGAAAAGATAGACCATGCTGTTCTCTTTCTCGTTTCTAAAATAGCAATAGAAAAGAAAAACGGCTCTGGTCGTTCTGTAAAACCACAGAACGGACATAGATTGAAAATATAAATTAAGCCCAATGATGAGCATGGGTGTGAGTTGTCTGGACTAGACAATAAAAGGGAACGAGAGACTTATTCATGTTGGTATCTTCCCGGTTCCAAACCAAGTGAACCAAGGCACCATGTCTCTGGCTGCTCTGGAGGGATTACTAGATGGACATTGATTAAAGATGTAAAACCCAGTACTAAGGTGTCATGAGTGCGAGGACTTCTCGAATCGAAATAAAAGTTAAAATATCTGTGATTGATGTGATTATCTTCTCTCACAATGCCTAAGAAGAGGTGCACATGAGCCCGAAGTCTCCCAACCCTAAACCAAAACCACAATATGTACTCATAAAACTAGCCCGATTCAACCCTCTTCCCCTCCCTCCCTTTTAAAACAAAAAGAAATACCATAACTCCCGTGTTATGCCTCTCCCCGATCTAGAAAACCTACAAATCCTTAACTAACGGAAGATACAAAACTATTCATATGTGCGAGGCATGAGTGAGTGCATACTACCTATTCCCCCCTACTTCAAACAAAAAGAGAACCACACAATAGATTCTAAAACGCGACGGCCTCCTCCGTTACAAGTACATCAATCTACAAAATCCTAGGCAATGAAATCTATGCACTTGGAATTAAAAGATCCTCTCCTATCCCCCAAACAAAAAGGAAATTACATGCGAAAAATGTGACTCTCTCCTCCTTTATTCCTAAATCCACTACTCTATCAATCTTAGAAACTTGGAATCGGTATACACAGCAATGTATGAGAGCAAGTCCTCGACGAAAAAGCATACTACAGAAAATACGTTAAAAGGACATTACGCTTAAGTCTCTGTTGGATATGAAAATATAACCTAAGCAACTTATGTTTTGTGCCTACGCTTACTCTAAAGTAACATAGGGCGGACTAACTATCTTTTATTTTTATATACTTTTTTTTTTTTTTAGATAGGCAAAACATCTTCTACAGTACATATCTAAAACCGATACCTAAAACATGTTATCTAGATCTATATTTGTATCTGTATCTATATCTACATCTATATCTAGATCACAGCGACGCGAGCAAGAGATCGTGTTATACGTACGACCTACAACTCACCAGACAAGCACTCTACTAGATATTCCCAAGTACTAAGAAAACAACCTAACCTAAAAAGGTTACATTCCATAAACGACAAGCATATCCCTACACGCGCAGAGGAACATGCACAATACCAAGATAAAAGGACCCCCAAAATGCAATCACGAAAGAAGCAACCCTACATCCACAAACCTCTCCTCTACTACTATCACAAGTCCATAACCACAAACAACACCTACAATTCAACTCCACACAACAAGAATATCTATAGCGACCATGCACGCATCAAACATCAAAATCATATCACATGCAGCCATCTATTTTGCCCAATGCCAGCCAACACCCACACATCCAAACAACATCCAAACAACCTCAAGTCGCTCCAAAGCATCAAGTCCTGTCCAAATCAACACCACCCAATCCCATCCGATCGGATCCAAGAATACAAACAAACGCTCACCAAAAAAAAAACGCCTCCTATCATGTCAAACGCAATGCTCCCTGAACCGTCTGTGCAAGCCCCGTTTATGCAAAAAAAAAAGTAATTCAAAACCGCCCTCTATGCATGCAAGACCGACGACCGTCGGTTCTATAACAGTATTGGGTATCGATCGAAACTACCATTCTTTCGGGCCGAAAGTCTGACCTTCCTTGACCGTCTTGTACGAGCAAGCAGTCCAATCGCAGCCCTAAAATCATCATTAGTATAGAGTCCAACAAGCCGAAAATGGGGGATGATGGCACTAACCTGCTTGAAGACCTCAGTTCCCCACCACTTAAACCCATCTGTCAAGCCAGGATACACGAGGACGAAGAAAATGAATACAACACCAAACGCAAGCCCCGAGTCCAAAGCAGCACTCAGCGTCATATTGTACTTCCTCCACCACGCGCCCTTCCTCGTCCGGACTTCGAAGTTGAAGACATAGCACACGATGGCCCAAACACTGAAGTTGAGACCGGTGGCAGGCGGGATCCAGGAGAGTGAGCCGAAGACAACGGCGAGGTTGACCTTGCGAAGTAGGGATTCACGGTTGTTGCGGGCAAGGAGCCAGATAATTATGGGGGCAATTAAGCCAACGAGGAAGGCCCAGATGAGTGGGCGGTAGAGAGCTCCTGGGCCGAAGAAACGTTGGGGGCCGACAACTCCCCAGAGGATACTGCCGTTGAAATGGACGCGCGCGATTGGGCATGTGAAGCCATTCATGGCTTGAGGTGTGCAGATACCTGGGATGAATTTCAGCATCCAATTCAGGACGCCGATTTGAGTGAGACTCGATATCACGGTAGCGGAGAGTTGGAGGTTGAACAAGATTTTGGGTGGAATCTTCATGTAATGGCCGAGTTTTAAGTCGGAGGAGAATTTCAGGCCTTGAGTGCTGGTGATGTAGCCGTAAGTTGTGAAGACCATATTCGCGACTGGGCGACCGGGGAAGGCCATGCCGCAGACGAGCTGGCAGATGAGGTAGAGGCTGCTTTGTTGATTGGTGATGGCCATGACGATGCCGATAGGGATGAAGAGGATAGCGCCGATACTGAGCGCGAGAAGGAGGCCATACCAGGGGAGGTGAATAGGATAGTATTCGACGACGAAGATACCGATGATGGTCATACTAACGCCGGTCATTAGATACCAGAGAATGGGCACGTCTTCGTATCGTCGCATGAGGCGATTGTGAACATCTTCGACAGTGAGTAGATCCTCAAGTTCGGGCTCAGATGTTGCGCTATGTCTGTACGTTCTTGGCGAGTCTGGTCGGCCACCTGTTGGGGTCGCGTCCTGGAGAGGCTCGTATTCAGCTCCTGGCTTCCTGCGGATCTCGGCCCACGAGCGGCGCCACTGTCTGATAATGTCTTTTCCATGCCATAGTACCGTGTGCGATATCAAAGCTGTGAGGGCAGCGAATTGTAAAGCGTAGCTCAGTGCGTATGTGATGGGCAAGAACACACGGCTGTAGTTATCGTATGCCTCTTTATCGAACATGAAGTCATCTGTAAGGATCTTGCTCACGTCGTACGGCTTTCCTCGGTTATCGAACACCGCAGCTGATAGGATCGGCATGTATGACGAATACATCACGTTCGCGTAATCTAGGATGGCATCAGTATTGTTGTCATAATTACAAGGTTAAAGTTCTTACACATCAAAGGGGCAGCGATCCACATAACCAAAACAAGGCCTCCAAGGATGTTGAGCGCGGCCCAGAAGGGAGTGACAAGTGGAGACCCAATGTAGGCAATTTGCGCCCAGTCGAAAGTCAAGGGGAACAGTCCAAGACCAGATGCGACACCAAACTTTGACCGTCAATATAGGCTCGTTTGATTTGAATATGGAAACAACTTACAAGATTTGAAACTACCACGTTTTTTGGTGCAAACCAAGTAATGACACTAAAGTAGCTTAGGGCTGGCATGAGAAGGCCAGGCAGGAAGTAGAAGGCGGCCGAGCCTAGGAATACGCGTATAAAAAACTGCGACGGTGAGATGGTCCAGCCATCTGCGGGTTGGTTTTCCTCCTGGTGTAGGGCCGTAAACATGGACGTGGATACGAGAGTATTCGGCCATATCATGCCACTCGGTCGAACGAGGTATTGACGAGTGAGGCCGGCGAGGGCGTATCCTAGAATTTGTGTCGATAACGTGAGCAGGATCTGGTAGGTGATACCAAGATCCTGTTTGTAGAATTTAGTTTGTTCTACGATGACCTGTTTCGCGTTAACTGTGTTCCACTGTTAGACGTGTTGTACTGACATCTGTCGCAAACGCGAACCCAAACGACACATTGCTGCTGATGTATACACAGCAATGCTCCTTGGCGTTCCAACGACCTTGGGCCAGCCACAGTCGAGATCGCGTTTGCCATGGCAGCCGTGATTGCAGCAATGAACTGTGTCGAGAGCTGGGCCGGCTGCCATCGCTGTGGATGGTGCCCCGGTATTGAAGGGCACCGTTGTGGAACGTCTCCTCGGGGTCGTCTAAGTGTTTGAATATCCGGTCCCAAAGAAGACCAAGAGGGTGAACTAGGAGAAGGGCAATAATAGGAGTGATGCTGACGCTCGGGTATCTCAAAGAAAAGAACAGGTTGGTTGAAGATCCAAGGATGGCGAAGAAAATAGAGAGGGTCCACATGCGTGGAGTATTGATAGATAGGGTGAGGTCATCGGTGGCAGCGACAGAAGCCCGCACCGAGGAATAGGGTGAATCATCTAGGGGTTGGCCACTGATTTTGACATCGTGCATGCTGTCGCTTTCGGAGTCCCCGTCATCTTGATCAGCTCCCTTGACGGCTGCAGCGGGATCCTGCCCTTCGAGTGCATCGTCGAGCCGGGCCGCACTGCCTTCCCCCCTGGCGTTGCGGCGTCGAGCGTGCGATCCGGACAACATCGGCTCGTCCTCCAACGAGTCGTCTCGACTTTCGCTCAAAGAGGCCGTGGACGGCTGGCGCGGGGGCTCGCGGGGTCGGAGCTTGCTCTTCCCCTTCTTCTTACTGCGGTGCAGGAGGCTGGTCACCTGATTGCCGCCAGATTCGGGGCTGGAACTCAACGAAAGGACTGGCAAACCGCCATACGAACCCGTGCCCTGGGCCGGGGACGAGCGCATCAGCAACGGCGTGCGCGACATCTTCTTCCTGTCGTCGGGGTGGGGAGATTCAGCGACCGTGGGGAATGTGGCCTCACTGTCATCAGGACTCGTTTCGGCTGGGGCTATCCTCGTTGCCTTTTGTGGGAGATCTTGAAGCTCGTAGTTGCCTGGGCCCGTGGAGGATTTTGTCGCGCCTGTGCAGCCACGGCGTAGGTTTAGCGAGTGCTCTCCTGGCTGGACAGCAATTGCAGGCTCAGACGGCCGCGAAGAGCGGGCTTCTGACCCCATATGTATGAGCTGGCGGCATGGGCGCGTGAAGGTCGTCTCGAAAGGGGCTAGCAGTCAGGCCTCGTAATTCCACTGGCTTATCAGATCAGATAAACGGCTAGATCCGCGGCACCGGGCATTGCCAAGCCTTCCAACACGCTGTGCAGCAGTTCCCGACGTCGGCCGGCCGTCCAGCAAGCGCGCTGCACGCCATCAAATGCTGCATACCGCGGTTACGTCCATTATTCTCCGCTGCGGCCGCACGTTTCATTCGCTCTGCTTTGGGGGCCAACCGTGGTTTCGCCTGCATCACAAGATATCGTTCATTTTTTCACACATATTCTATTCTACGTCATACAAGCGGAGGCGCTGGTGGCGCAGCGCTACCGAACGTCCACATGCCCGGGCAGCTCCACCACCTCGTCTTCACCGTGACCGCGGCCGGCGGTGAGGCCCTCCACCATTGCAATAGCGCCCTCAACGTCGTCCTTGTTATATAGGAAGAGGCCTTGGAGCGCTGCTGTGCTCACCGCGTCCGTCAGGCCGAGCCGTTTTACCTTAGCCATGAACCGCGTCTTCCCTTCACCGGACCCATCGAACTCGGCATAAAATCTATCCCATAGCTGCCCGATCTGATACTCCGTAGCCTCACCGAGACGGACAGTCATGTCCACTCGTCCTGGCCGGATGAGCGCCTCATCTAATCGCTCGACGAAATTTGTCGTCAGAAACACGATCCGCTCCTCGGCGCTCGCAACGCCATCGAGGGCGTTGAGTAGGCCCGAGAAGGTCACCGTGGCACCCGAGTAGCCATCGGAATCCTGCTTTCTGCGATTAGCGAACGCTACGTCGACGTCCTCTAGCAGCACTATGGTGCGCGGAGGGATCTTTGTCAGGAGATGGCTCAGGCGGTCGTCGTGCAGACCGCGTTGGCTGACGTTGAGGATGGCAATGTTGAAGTCTAGGTGACCTGCTAGCGCCTGTATAAAGGAGCTCTTGCCCGTGCCTGGAGGTCCATAGAGCAGATAACCTCTCCTGTAAGGTATGCCGCGATCGAGGTACCAGTTGCGCGCGGTAAGGAACGCCTTCACGTCCTGCACGATCCTCTCTTTCACGCCGCGCTCGAGGATGACAGAGTCCAACGGGCGCTTCCGCTTTGCCTCGCCAAAGGGCGTCCAGTCAGGCCCCATTGCGTTGTAAATGACCGTCTTGCCCTCCTGCATCTGCTGGTGCATCTTGTGCGCTTCGGCGAAAATGTCCTCGAACACGTTGCGCTGCGAGTAGAGTGTCGTGAGCGTGATGGTCTCGAAGGGCTCGCCCGTTGACAGATTGAAGGCCTTTTCGCGCTGGCGGTCGACCAAGATGAACGAACTGCCATAGCGCAGAATGTGCTTGCCGTGGCCTGGCACGAAGGAGAAGTGGGCGGCGTGGGCTGGGCCGGTCTGTGACTGGACGGTGCTCACTTGCAGATGGTGCAATCGCGGATTGATGCGGCGGATAAGAGTCGAGAGCACCCCGCTCTTTGATGATGACTGTGTCGCCGCCTGCGTCCTGTGGAAGTTTGTCATCCACAGCAGCAGCCATGGGTATGCGTGGTCATGGCGGGTGATTTCGAGGTCGACGAGCATGCGGCGCCGCAGCAGCGAGGCGCCCTGGGTGAGCCCCTTCTGGCCAATTCGCGCCGCCGTCGCAAGTGCTGCGAGACCGAAGCCCTAGCAGTTGTGAGTGTTCCGTTTCTCGCAGCCAGTTTCCACGGGAGCGTACGGCGGTAAAAAACGGATTGCCGGTCAGCTGGGCAAAGTACGCGCCGAGGCCCTCGCTACCCCCGACGGGCGCATGCTGTGCGAGCTGCTGCGGCTGCTGCGACGGTGCGGGCGGGTTGGGGTTGTCCATGGGCAGAGGCCGCAGAGCAATGCCGCTGCCAAAACTTCGAATCGCCGCTTCCCAGCGCGTCGGCGCTAGGCTGGAATGGGCAGATGCGCCAAGGCGTGCACATGTGCAGAGCAGAGTCGCACGCAGAAGATGCCATCCGTAACGCGAGTCAGGTCTCGCAAACACGCCTGAACTAGGACCTTGATTATACTTTCGCAGCATGCAACTACATATCGATCTGGGCGTGCGGGCGGGTTGGGGTTGTCCATGGGCCAAGGCCGCAGAGCAATATGCCGCTGCCAAAACTTCGAATCGCCGCTTCCCAGCGCGTCGGCGCTAGGCTGGAATGGGCAGATGCGCCAAGGCGTGCACATGTGCAGAGTCGCACGCAGAAGAAGCCATCCGTAGCGCGAGTCAGGTCTCGCAAACACGCCCGAACCGGGACCTCGATTATACTTTCGCAGCATGCAACTACATACCGATCTGGGCGTGCGGCGACGGCAGCTCTTCTGCCGGCTTGGAGTGCTGCAGGAATAATGGAATCCGGGGATGCTGCTAGCGGCCCCACAGCGCTGGGAAGGCGCGATGATGCCCATGCGACAAATCAGAGGAGCTTGGGCCACCTCGTTCTATCACTGCGTGATTGACTGTCCGCCGTCTGTCTCCAGAGTCCATCCTTCACCTCACAGCTCCTTGAAGCTCGCACAGGCGGCGTCTGCCCAGAGCCGATCCTTGCCTCCGTTCCTGCCCGCAATGGCAACCGTCACTATTGGCAAATCCTACTTCGACGCCCTCTTGCGTCGGTGAGTACTGCTCGGCGCATCCATGCTGTTATGTTTGCTAACTGCAATATCTGTCCAGGGCCGAATGTGTGAGTCTCGCCGGCCCAATCGAGCATGTTCTGCAACCGTGTTTGATCACAACAGCAGCTGACAAGCCTGTGGCAGCATACAAGCGGCCATGTGCTCGACACCACCCCCACCCTGTCGTCCAATGTCACCATCTCGAAGAGCGAGCACAACTTCCTGCTCCAGGCATCCCGCGAGTTTGGTACGCTCCCAGTTTCCCCTCTTACATTCAACCGAGGATGCTGTTTACGAATCCCCTCTGACAGAAGGCAGATCTACTCAAGCATGCTCTGTTTCGGGGAGGGTTGACCGCTGAAACACTGGAAACCCTCCTCACGGGCGAGGGTCTCTCCGAAGAGCCTACGCCGACGCAAGCGGGTCCTTGGGAAGACACATTCGTCCGGCCCCGGCCCTTCCCTGTCCCTGTCCCTGTGGCTGCGCCTGCGTCCCACTACCAAGATACATCGCCAATCTCAGGCAGTACCGCAATTGGGGACGGCCTGCAGCCTAAGCGACACAATTCCCACCACAGGGTCCACAGCTTTTCCCAACCCGAACCTTCCATCGACCTACCCGACAAGGACGATGGATCCAACGGGACTTCGCAGCGCATTCCGCTCCATGATCAGCGCACCATCCTCATAACGAACCTCTCGGATCGGTCCACCCACAAAGACTTGACAAGTATCATTCGTGGTGGAAGGCTTCTGGATGTCTATCTACGCAGTGATAAGTCGGCGACAGTGTCGTTCGTAGAAGGAGCCGCTGAATTTCTGGCGTATGCAAAGCGAAACGACATCTACTTGCACCAGAAGAGGCTCGAGTTTCGATGGCATGAGAGACAGTTCCATGTTCCGCCACACGTGTCGAACAAGATTGTAAATGGAGCCAGTCGCAACCTCGTCGTTCGGGGCGCTGCGGGCAAACTCACGGCAGACCAGATTCGCGACCACCTAGACCATATCCACAATCTCGTCGTGATCGACATCTACTTCAAGAATGGCGACGCATATGTCTCAACCAACTCGATTCACAATGCACTCTTCGCGAGGACTTGCTGCATGTCTCGCAGTATCTACAAGGGGTTAAGGATCGACTGGTGCCAAGATGAATGTGCTGTACGTAGTTCTCCACCCTCCAGGCGCGCTGTCCACTTGACTTTAAGAATCAATTTGAGACAACGTGTTGTGACACCCATCCCAATGAGCTTTACTGATTTCGTATCCCAGGCACCGCTTCCACGGCAGCCTACGAAGACGTCCGCTGTCCAGCCGGTCACTTATATGAAGGCCATGCCAATTACCAACCGATACACACTCCTGGATACTGGATCGGGCGCCGACGATTCTGACTCAGAGGATGGCTCGTTATTGACAAGCGGTATCCGTGTCAGTAACCGGTGGGCCGATGCTGCAGTGGCTTGATGCCTTGCGTTTCCCAAACGCTGATTGGAGCCCTCGACCTTAAGAAGCTTTCCATACCACCACTGCCGTGACATGACGTTTATGTCTTGGCGGTTATTTCTCTTAATGGAGGCTCCTGCGCTGCTAAAGAAGCCGACATTACGCTTCTACGTTGAAATGGCTACCAAACCTATGCGTCCTGTTTTGGAGTTTGCTAAGATGTATTCATTTCGGACATGGCAGTACTCTTGGGACCATCTTGCATGTTTTTCCTATACACTTTCCTAGCAAGAGGCCAGATACCCATGCATGGCGTTTATCCGGTCCTGCTAAAGGCCTTTCATACTTTCTTGCCTCTGTCTCTCTCTCCTACCTGTGTACTGTGTAGAAACATTGATACCCACACCACTCGCCATTAAGGGCGAATTTTGTAATGCGATTCTTTCGGGACTTTTCGTTTCTACTGCTTTGGTCACGTAACATGGGTGTAGATGGGTTCAAGTACCCTAACTCCCTCCGCCCGCAATAGTAAACCTATATTGTAGATCTTATTAACACATTGAGAGCACTAAAGGAATGTCCTTGATGACATACTCTTACTAGTCAGTCGCCTTCATGGTGTACTCACTCCCCTCCTTGCTCGTTCCTCGCAAACCCAACACCAGCACCAGCACCGCCGACTTCTCGCTCTCCCACACTCGTCACTATATCGAGCGGGCTATCGAGGATCAGCCGAATGTCATGATCGGATCGCCTGATAGCAGAATGTATGACGGGGTTGCGGTGCTGACTTTTGCGGACGTGGGGCTTTATGGGAGGGTTGTGGATGTTGGGGGTTTTTTGGGGTGTGTTTAGGGTGTGGAGATGGGATTCAACTCTCCGTGCAAGCTGGAGTTGGTGAAGAAGACAAATGTGTAATGATTAATTAGGGAAGACTAGTAAAAAACGTTACCCTGTACAGGGAGTTTGTCTTTTAGATGACCAAATTATTTTGAATTATAAATTATAAAAAGGGGCTCCTAATGTCTCCAAAGTAACTTGGAGTACTCTACATTTACTCATCACAGTCTCTTTCTATCAGTATATCACTGAAATACTAACACTTACGAAGGATGGTACTTCAGAGCAAAAGGTAATAATTTCTCACCAATATGTATAACATCCCCGAAAGTAAGAAGGTTCTATCGTGATCCGACGGGATGCGGGACGCCCTTGAAAGTCATCGTCGCCTACCTAAACTCCGCACCGTGCATTAACGCCGGGGAAGGATATTTGAGTCCGCGCGCGAGCCACCTTCCCTACAAAATCCATACTTAGGCAACAACGTGCAATTATAATTAGAAAAGATAAGACACTGAATTATTCATGTTCGAAAGAAGCTCTTGTTATTATTCACATAATTAGCTAAGCGTTGTGTAGGAGCTATTACGTTATATCTAGAGCGCATAGACAACTCGGTGCGCGGACTGATTGAAAACGAACGCCTTCGTAGATCGATCCCCCCCACTCGCTACCGCATCACGTCACCGTCACGGGGTTCCCTACCGTTATTCATTTTCACGAGCTGAATCTATCAGAGAAGAATAGGGTAGGATATGGCGCCGATTGTCAAGGTCGCTGTTATACAGCTGTATCCAAAGGTAAGGGGATTGCGATTGATGGGAAAGGAAGGAAGAGGGCTGACCGATGTGTGAATGATACAGCCTTTGCAACCGGAGTTGAATTTCAACAAGGCGGCGGGTTTTATTAGGAGTGCTGCGAGTCAAGGTGCCGAGTTGGCTGTCTTGCCGGGTATGTGGATCTTTTCTTCGAGCTTTTCCTTATTTCGTTTCATGACGCTCAAACTCAATGATCCTTCCTTCTTCCCCTCTCCACATTTCTCCTGGTCCTATACCATACCAAGCTATCCTATATACAGGCTATTTATAACCCTATCATACTATCCTACTCATAAAACACACAGAATACCACCTCACCAACTGGAGACCCGACGACCCCTCCTTCGTTACCCACTGCGCACAATGGCAGACGTACCTCCAGAAATACCAAGACCTCGCCAAAGAATGCAAGATTTGCATCGTCCCCGGCACTATCGTCGAGACCCATCCGAATGAAGAGAAGGAAGAGGAGAGATTAGTGAATGTAGCGTATTTCATCGATCACGAGGGCGTGATAGTAGGGAAGTACATTAAGAAGAATCTATGGTATATCTTTCGATCTAAATCCTTCCCCTCCTCCTCATCCTCCACCAAAAGCTGTAATGTAAAGACCATGGACAATTCTGGTGCTAACATATGCATCCCAAGGCACCCCGAACGCCCGCACCTCACATCCTCCACGCGCGATGCACACGAAGTCTTCGACACGCCCATCGGTAAAGTCGGCATGTTGGTTTGCTGGGACCTCGCCTTTCCCGAAGCTTTTCGCGAACTCATCGCCAACGGCGCCAAAATCATCATTATCCCCACGTTCTGGACGCTCAATGACTGTAATGAAGCGGGGTTGAAGCGGAATCCGAGTGCTGAGGCGCTGTTTTTGGATGCTACGCTTACGGCGAGGGCGTTTGAGAATACTTGTGGTAAGTCCGGTCTTTTTCCCTTTACTGGCCTCTCTCTCGGGGCTGGTGGGATGGTGATTTATCAGGGAAGGGGAGGGGAGTGTTGTTCGATATCGGAATCAAACTGATAATATCCGCAGCCGTCATCTTCGCCAATGCAGGAGGCCCGTCAGGAAGAGGATACGCAGGCTTATCGCAAGTCACGGTGCCGTTTATTGGGCCGTTGACGCGGATGGGGAGCTGTGCTGAGGGAATGAGTGTGGTGGATTTGGATATGCAGATCTTGGAGGAGGCGGAGGATAATTATAAGGTTAGGGAGGATTTGGCGAGGGAGGATTGGCATTATGATTATAGGCATACTAGGGGGAAAGAAGTAGAGGAGGATAAGGTGAGGGAGAAGTTGTGAGGTGTGAATGTGCTTGGTTTTTCAAAGCATAGACTGGGAGCCTCAGGCTGAAACACTAAATGTGCCGTCACGCACATTTCTTCCCCAGATCCACGATGATGGTTCATGAAACAAGCCTGGGCGGCCGGGCCGTCACTGCAATGCCTACTCAGCCCGCAAAGGGCGCAGCTTGGTGTGAAAGGAAGCGGATGTGAGGATTCCGGCCATGTCGCCGCCTGCCGGCGATTTCGGGGTCATCAAAGCGGGAGCTGAGAACGGCGCATCAGCGGGCTTGAAACGCCAGAGCCGCTATGGAAAGGAGGGTGAACATACTTACGGCCCCTTCAGAGCTGACGGCGAAGCGCATCAAGAGGGCACTAAAAATAGCGGCCCAAGCACGAGGGGCATCTCATTAAAAACACATAGGTCAGCGCGAAGCCCCTTCAAAGAACATCGCAAGGAAAACCTCTCTCGTCAACCTTTTCGCTGCCGACATCATCATTGATCTGTGCGCATCTCAAAGCCACACGGATCGTCGAGTTCCCAGCTGACATCATCACTTTCCGCCACGCCCATGACGCCTACTAGTCCGCTTTGGAAAAAGGCGTTGATCTAGACGGCAGCTAACGATACCGCATAGTCTCTTGCAACTGGTCTCGACTAGGCCCAGAGGAGTTTGGATTCCGTTTATCTGAGGGCCTATCGGATGGCCAGGATTGAGCCATGTGGGTCGTTGTGGGGCGCTCGCCGTCAACTTCAATCCTTTGTACAGTCCCTAGGAGTATCTCAATTCATCCAAAATACTGATATTGCCACCCAAATCGAGCCTCTAAGATGGCAATTGGTGATTGCCAGGTCGTCTGTAAGTCTTCTCGTGACTCCGAGGGCCCTGTAGAGTCCTCTGGCGTGTACTGTACGCGCGCGCGCGCTGGTTGAGGCTGACAGCTTGTAGTC
>MU006778.1:1560583-1617910 GCA_010093635.1 Massarina eburnea CBS 473.64
GCTCAATCCTGGCCATCCGATAGGCCCTCAGATAAACGGAATCCAAACTCCTCTGGGCCTAGTCGAGACCAGTTGCAAGAGACTATGCGGTATACACCGTCGACGCAGCTATCTGCCCGTGCCCACGCCCCTCCTTCACCCACCGCCGCCTATTCATGACCGCCAAAATGGTGATGCGCAAGAAGACGACGTACACCAACGTCACGACCATCCCGAGCTTCATCCCGCGACAACTCGCGATTGACATTCTCCACAGCCATGGCGAAATCATCGAACTGAACCCACTGGTCATAGGCTTCGAGCCCATCAAAGCACCGCGCGACGCACCGGCAGACGAATTCTACGCGACCTGGTATGAGATCAGCCAGCGCATTCAGTATATCCCCGGCATTGGCAAGCTCGGCTCCGGCAACATCAAATTCAATGGCTGCTTCCACGACATGCCATGGGGGCTACAGACGCACACCTATGCGCCGGCAGGCGTCGACCTTCGCAACAAATGGCAGATCTGCGGAAACCAGATTGGAGAAGAGCCAGAGCCGCGCGAACTGGGCATAGGGGCGCCGCCTGAAGGCCTCTATTTGCGCGAGGATATCGAGATCAAATGCAACGTTACAATGGTCAGCTTTGTAAAGAAGGAGTTGAAGGCCGCTTCCAAGGTGCTGGTTGAGCGCCTGATCAAGAAAGCAGAACTGTTGGATGCCGGAGTGCTATCAGCGATGATGGAGAATGGGAAACTGAAGACAGTAAACCCGGCTGATCGATCGTCCAAAGCAGCCCCGCCGCCCACATCCCCAAGGATGCCGTACAACATGCCACAGTCTCCACGGGCGTTGGCTGCCTTGCCATACCAATCGCAGGACCATCACTACGTCCCACCGACACGCCAAGAGGGCCAGAATTCCGTGGTGATGGAGCTCCCTGGCGACTTCTACCACCCGCCGCCATCGCCGAACCACTTGCAGCCACACGATAGCCGCTATTCGACAGCTTCCGATGCATCCGGGCATTCGCCAAATCCGTCAGAAGGCAGATGGTCGCAGGCTTCGAATGAGTACCGAAGCTCCGTTAGCTCACGTCCAAGCTCGTTCGCATCGGACGGATTTCGCTCGCCCGGCCTAGAGCAGAAGGGTTTCTCATCAGAGCTGCCCACCATAAACGACGAAACGCGCGAAGAGCACGATAACAGGAAGCATCGAAACGCCCGTGTCGAGAAATACACGTACAACCCACAAGACTATGCTAGAATGAATCAGAACCCTGTACACCCTCCACACTACACCGCATACACTCCTGGACGATGAGCGGCTTTTCGGGTCTTATTATGTTACGGCCGACCCACAAATGTATTATGTAATGGCGTTTGCGGATTAGGTTAAGATATCACTTTGCGGAATTTTGTGGCGGTATGTTTTGTATACCAATTTATTATCTCCTTATCTCGCAGCAAGTGGATCACCATCCATGCTGTATGTATTCCATCACACAACATACGGACTTTCCCGTCTAATTCACTCTCACGTGCTTGGCAGTGCAGCGCTTACGCTTTCAGGCTGGCGCGTATCGCAGATCATGACGACTACACCATCACATGAGATACTACTTGCCGCTTAAATGATTTACCGTGATTCACAGTGACATCGCCCCAATCAGATAACAACTCGTTACCACATTCTTTGTCGGGACTAACGCATAACGACGGGTACGCACATTGAGGGGTTCGGCCCGCCCCTCTCCTCGCCATGAAGGCTTAAATATTCCGGGGAACACCCCATGATACTTACCCCAGGCGTTCTTTCATCCAGTCCTTCACATCGTACAATCGTGTTCGTTGTTGCGTTCTTGTGTTTTTGGGACATCATCACTACGAATCCAGGCAATGGCTGACGGACTTCGCGATCAGCAGATTCCGGGGGACACAGAAAAGGCTAATGACGAGAGGCGAGAGCATGTCGAACACGAGGCATTGACCGAGGAAGAGATGATCGTAGCGAGGAAGTTGAGGAGGAAGATCGATATCAGGATCATGCCTTTGGTGATCTTGGTGTACTTGATGAACTACATCGATAGGTACAAGCGCCACAGAAGGATTCACTCGTATTAAGCTATTTGCGGGCAATGCTCACCGCTTACTGCAGGAACAATTACGCGGCCGCTCGACTCCAGGGACTTCCGGAAGACTTGGGCCTCCATGGCGACCAGTACCAAATCGGCCTTTCGATCTTGTTTGTGGGATATGTTTTGATGCAGGTATGATTGCCGTTCCCCGGTACATATAAAACCAATTAAGTCAACATTTCTGCAGGTGCCATCGAATGTTCTCCTCAATTACGCCGGACGGCCGAGTTGGTACCTCGGTGCCTTCACCATCGCTTGGGGTTTAGTGTCCTCTTTGACGTCGCAGGTCACTAACTTTGGCGGGATAGTTGCGTGCCGATTCATTTTGGGTATCGTGGAAGCACCGTTCTTTGCTGGTGTGCTGTTCTACCTGTCCAAGTGGTACACAAAAGAGGAGTTGGCCAAACGCAATGCGATCTTCTTCTCTGGCTCGCTAATCTCAGGCGCCTTTGGCAATCTCATCGCTGCGGGTATTCTCAATGGCCTGTCGGGCAAGCGCGGCATATCTTCGTGGCAATGGTCCGTATTATGCACCCCTCCTCCGTGCTCTCAGAACTCACAGATGCTAGGCTCTACATCATCGAAGGCGCCATCACAGTCTGCATTGGCATTCTTGTCGTGCTCATCCTCCCCGACTTCCCCAACAATTGGAACGCCCTCTCGCCCGACGAAAAACGAGTCGCAAACCGGCGCCTAGCTATCGACGCCGCTGAAGCCGACATTGACGAAGCAGGCGGCATGTCACAACTCCACGGCATGAAACTCGCATTCCTCGATCCAAGAACCTACATGCTAGCCATAGCCTACATGGGCATCACAGGAGCCGCAGGCTTCCAGAATTTCTTCCCTACCCTAACAAAGACGTTGGGATACTCGCAAACGATCTCCCTTCTACTCGTTGCACCGCCATACGTCTTCATGGTCTTCTACTCATACGCGCACTGCTACATGAGCGACCACGTCGGCAACAGATTCTGGTTCCTAGTCTACCCAGCCTTCATCTCCATGGTCGGCTTCATAATCTTCATGACCACCGACTCCTTCGGCCCCCGCTACTTCTCCTTCTTCCTCATGAACTTCGTCTTCGCGCAGAACGGCACAATCTACGCCTGGATCTCCAACGCCATCCCGCGCCCTCCGGCCAAGCGCGCCGCTGCTCTCGCTTTCATCAATAGTGTTGGCAACTCGGCGTCTATATGGACGCCGTTTACCTACTTTCCGTCCAGTGCGCCGCATTATAGGCCGGCGCTGGGGGTGTGTATTGGCCTCGAGGCCCTGGCGTTGCTGTGCTTTGTCGGTATGAGGTGGTATCTTGAGAAGCAGAATCGCCAGTTGGCGCTGTTGGAGAGTGAGGATCATGCGCTGAGTGAGGGTGATGTGAGGAGGTTGGAGAAGACGGCTGAGATTGAGGGCGTCGATGTTAGGAAGGCGAGGAATATGCAGAAGGGGTATCGGTATATGATTTAGAGATGTGTGGGGGGTTGTATATATCATATACAGTACCTCGTCATAAGTTTCCGTACACTTCTAACGCCAAATGTCCCAAAAGTGTTCGGGAACTAATGGCGTAGTACTGTAGTGAATTATGTATATATCAAACAGGAAGATGTACATCTTTACTTCTCCCACCTTTTTACAAACTTTCATAATATGCGCCTGATTTGGGAGTCACTGGGGATTGTGAGGTTGGATGTGGTTACTTCAAAACATAACGCTGTTTACAGTTAGGATGCGCTTCCCAAAATTGATTCTGTGTTTGGCTAGAGCTATGGTACTGGTGAGCCTGCGTGCCTGCCCATGGAGTCGTAAGGCAAGTGCCTATAAAGCACAAAAGAGTCCCTCAAATACGAGAGTCCCTCCTCATCCTAACACAAGACTAAAACACAATCACGTATCAATACACACCACAACGGAACGTATCAATAAACACCACAACGGATATCATGGATCTCATATGCCACTGCATCGGACGCGGAGACTGCGGCAGCGTATGGGCCTTCGAAGGAGACCACGAATGCTACAAACGCGAAGACGGCGGGACTGGACGCTCAATAGTGAAAGACCAGATCATGCATCGTCGGGTTCTCCAGAGAGACCCCCCAGCCTGTATTCAAGTCCCACAATCGTTTGGAATCGCCGAGCATACCGACACCATAGGACGCGTTCGATTTCCAGACGGATCCACAGCCTATCGAAAGTACCACCGTATGGAACGGATTCCCGCCATGCCAAAAGCTGTACGACAAAAGCTGATCGATATGTACTGTCCCGAGGAACTCCAGGACCTCGTTGCCACGAATCGAGACGATGAGGACTGTCTGGTTCGACCGTATGTCGGCCGAAGGCGAGCTTCGCGTCAAGTACGACTCCAGCGCTTCAGTCTCCGGAACTACCCTCTACATGTCAATCAGATGGAGGAGTTGGGATTAGATACACACGCTTTGGCTCGTATACTGGCAGACGCGCTGGCTCACTGCCACTGGGTAGCGCAGATCGACGCGAACGGGATCGAGTTCGTGCTCGCCCCAACCTCAGCTAAGAAGGAAAACCCAGAGCCCTCGCTTTTCGAGGCTTTCGATGGGAAATTCGCAGTCTGGATGTTCGATTACGATTTCTGTCGACCGATGAGTCAGGATGAAGCCGGAGTGGATGAAGCAGTGCATGCCTTCTACCGAAACGATCCTTACTACCCCCGACCCTTCGCCTACGGATATACCGACGAGGATGCGTCCCTTTGGAAGACATTTCGCACTCGATTCCTCGAAACGAGCCGGAGGATTTTCGGGCAACGTGACGGAGTGGACGGAGTGAGGTTGGCGACCCTGTTGATCGAGAAGATCGAAGAGGAGGGACGGCGCAAGAGCAAGCGGGCGAGCAGAGATACCAGCGAGTTCTAATCGGGATCACCAATCTCGAATGGTAATGCGAAGGGGTGTTGGTTCATGTAGTGCATATCATTCATTTCATACGTCTCTTAAGGCTGGAGACTACAGGTTGAGTCGCATTCTCTTGGGTGTTACATGGTTTAGAAATGGCGCGGATGGGATTTATGAGGAGTAAGGCAGAAAGTTGTGCATTGCTTAATTATTAATTGTCGGATGTGTATATCCCATTTCTCTCTCCTTCAGACCCATTTCCTAACCCCGCTCAATCCATCTCTGTGTGTCGCGCAAATGGGAAGTATTGCTAGGAATAGTAAGGAAGAGTACGCAATAGTCTAGGTTAGTTAGCACCCAGACATAGAGGGCCACGAATAATACAATGGCGAGCGAAACTATCTTTATACCATAATTTCTTCCTAAATACTATACAAGAACACTCTAGTTGCTAAAAGCTATCCACATACCTCTTTTATATAAACTCTACCCACGCTTACCTACTAACTATTACTCCCTTGCATATCTACATAATTAACCCGTTTGCTACAAGCCCTATAATGTAGTGTTGGGAGACTTGGTTTATGTAGAAATAAAAGCTGGGGTTTGTTTTTGGGGCTAGGAGGTATGGGATGTAAAGATGTCGCTTAGCAGCGACTTTCATGGCTTGGATTACTTTTCTAGATCTCGCATGCAACTTTAATGGGACTTGCTGCTCTGAGTGTCTTCGGAGTTTGTTGTGTGTGTTGGTGAGGATAGCGTCGTTAGGGAGTGTGAAGAGAGTGGCCTGGAACCTTGGATTGTGCTGGGTATTGTGTGAGAAGGAGACGAGGGAAAGGATTGTAGTAGTACGTATTGTGGGGGTGTGTGAAGTGGGGTAATGTTTGCAATTTTTTTGTCATTGAGCGCTAAATGAATCAGTTTTGGTATGGGTTCGTTATTGGATTATGCTCTCGTAACGTCCTTTTACTATATGATAATCTGTTTATATCCTGATTGTTTGGTTGACGTACCGGATCTGTCGCCTATTGCTTATGTGCATGGTAAGAAGATTCGTATGAATGGACACAAACGCATGAGACGTCGATATGGCAAGCCGATAACCTAATATGCCTGTGAGAAGCCACATCACATACTTTCTTCCAACTATATGGCTATCAATCAACACCCATTCCTCGAGCCCACCCACCGTCACTTCTTCCCATCATCTCCCCTCAAGCCTCCCAATCCACCCACCCCACATTCCCCGTCCTCCCACTCTTAAAAAAATGAAACACCTTCCCAGGCATCGAATACGCACTCCACTGCCTCTCATCCAAAACCCTCGTAACCTTCCCCTCCACACGCCCCGTCTCATTCCACCCGGGCCCAAAAGTCCTATACTCCGCTACAGCGGAAAAAAAAATCAGTACGCATCCCGTCCCACGCTCCGACCAAGGAGTCCCACTTACCCATCAACGTAGAATTATCCACCCTAGGCTCCGCAGCACTCCACTCGATATAGCCCGTGGCGGCAACACTCTCATCCAAAAACGAGTCCGCAAAAACAGAGCGATGCAACGAATTCCACGGCCTCCCCAACGCACACCTCCCCCTCATCCCCGCCTTCACAGTCTCATTCGCAGCCACCACGCTCGAATTCCGCACGTACACGCCGAAATGGTTCGTATACGACGTATTCGAGCCTTTCCAAGCCGTGACGCCACCGCCACAGCCGCGCATCTTCAACGCGCTCTTCTCGATCCACAAGGTGCCGAAGCCATACAAAAAGTCCGTTTGTCCCGCCACCTCGCAGTCCCGCATATACGCGTTCGCGAGCTTGCCGATGTAGACGGTGTCTTGGTAGGACTGGAAGGCGCAGTGGTAGAAGCCGGTGTTCGCGTAGCTTGTGCTCAGTGCGAGACTCGGTCCGGCGGAGTAGGGGAGCCAGTCGTTGGTGAAGTTTAGGTTGTAGGCGCGGAAATCGGTGTTGCCGAAGGGGGTGTCTGGGGGTATTGGGAAGCCGGTGGGTCCGCTGCCCGTGAGGGAGGAGTTGAGGGTTGGTGCGATGGTGAGGGTGGAGGTGTAGGCGTTGTCCGTGGCGTTGGTGCCGCCGGTGGCTGCGTGCCATGTCCTAGGTTGGGTATGTGGAGTTAGTGAAGTTCATGTAGGTGGTTGTTGGTGCTTGTTGTCTATGTTTGTTCGAGAGCGACTGATGGGTTTATCAATACAATCTATCCTTGGGAAATACGTACACCTCTACAGTATTCCCACTCAACGACGCCGGTCCACTCGTCTGTCCCAGCAAATACAAAGGCCCGGACCGTGTAACATTAATCTGTTCATTATACTGTCCGGGAAGCACAAGAATATACCGTGTACTATTATCCTGCGGCAGCGATAGCACAGCAGACTGAACACTCTTGAACGCAGTCGAAAAGTTCGCATTCGAAGACACGAGGAGAGTGTTCTGAGGGCATCCGGAAAGTGGGTTCGGGGTAGGGAATTGACATGCTATTCTCTGTTCCGTCGTCAATGCTTTAGCATGCGCAAGTCCGAAGGTGAAAAGAGAGGTAATAAGCACACAACTGCCTAAACGATCGGAAAACAACATTGTCAAACCCGCAAACAAAAAAATGTCCAAAGTCAAAGATTTAGGAGAGCACCCCCGTCCTGATATATCCAGGACCTCATCCGCGGGTGACGATAATTTGCCCTCGCATCTCTAGTCCCAGCCACCGGGCTATCTCACCGAAACGAGCGGTTCCTCTACCGTGCTTCCGGCATGGTAAAATGCGAAATATCTTCCCCATACCCCAAGGCCTAACTCTATGCCGACAAGTCGAGTGCGAAACCTGGGATCGTGGGGAAATGTATGCGGGGAGACGCGGACCTGAAGATCGTGGAAACAAGATAATCCGCCAATCATTAATCACCAAGGAACATCCATGTTCCCTTTGATTTGATATTATTCGGAGCTTTCTTTCTAGTGACATAAAAGAGTCCGCCCTACCTACCTACCTTCTATTTGTGTGTTATTGTTACAAATCCCTTTCTTTTTACCTAGTGTCCACGGAGACAAAAGAAACCCAAAAAACCCCTTATTTAGAGCACTGCGATGCTACGTATAGCATCTATATATGTACCGCGAAATTTGTAAACTGTTACTGTATTTACTTCCTCGATTTCTGGTACGCAATGTCCACCTGGAATAGTCCATCCCAAAAACTGCCTTTTCTCGGCGGCGCCTTCTTGCTACTAGTAGGACTACTCGCTGGGCTCGCCGTTCTTGCTGTATCGCCTACACTACCCAATCTTGGCCTGCTTGACGACATGCTTGATGCGGAGCCACCTCTCAGAAAACCACTGGTGTTGAGATTCGACGGAGGTTGTTTGAGCGGCGGCGGCTGACGCTGGCAGATGGAATTATAGAGGGACTGTTGGAGACGATCCTAGATGGGTTAGCATAACCTAGAGAATATAACGGGGAGCTTAAGTTTGGGGGAGGCAAACCTAAGGTCCCCATAAAAGATCCTTGCGCACCTCATCGCCAGCTATGTCTGCATTCGCAGTCGCCGCGCTCTCTCGTAGATTGCTTGGTCCGGGTCCCCCTGTTGGACTTACGCCTCTTGTCGCCGTAGAGCTCGGCCTAGATTCTACGGCGTCTCCTTGAGGAAGAACATCTGTGGAGTTGTTGCGTGCACCCAAGAGAGGGGTACTCTTCTTGCCCGAACCGCTACTGCGACGGCTATCAAGGGATTTGCCGAGCGTCTTTGCAGGATCAGTAGAAGACTTCTTTTTGGTGGGCTCCATGTGGCCCTGACCTGTCACGCGGGCGCTTGCTACGGTCGTCTTGCCTAAGCCAGGTGTTCCTGGAGCTCCAGGTTTCTCCTCTGCGGCCTCGAGGAGGTACCATCGTAGACCATCTGAGAGTTCGAACGGATTGTCGTCTTCAAAAGACACGGCGCTGTTGGAAGTTGTGGATCGGCCATCCACAGAAGCTTTAGTATTGGAACTTAGTGTCTTCGAAAGATCCACGACCCGTTCTTCGACCTTTGAAATGCGTGCAACGAGCCACTCTCGACCATGGAGTCTGTGTGAATCGTGCTCGCGTAGAAAATAGTGCGGCGCTCCTACATTGAAGGCTGCCCATGGACGGGTAGCTTGGTTGCGAGTCGGTAAGAACAGGGCAAGATCGCCTTCCTTGAACGAGCGATAAGCGATCTTGTCGTGGCCATCGGCTTGGAAGCGATGCGACTTTTCCCGATAAGCACGCATCTCTCGTTGGTACTTCCGTGCTGTGTGCTCCATGTCACGCATGCGTTTGGCGACCGCTTCACTAAAGGCGTCGAGGTCGAAGCGGTTGAGATTGTCCATGAGATCATGGTAACGACGATCCTCCTCTTCAAGATCAGTCGAGTCAGGCCATTGCAAGAATGAAGCGTCAAGAGGGTTGCTAATGCGCTTCATAGGTGTTGGCGAGGGTGTCGTGATACTTCGACCGAGCACCCCAGTATCGCTCAGGATTGAATTGTGTCCAATCTTCGATGCGCGTTGCAGCGCCATTTGACCGTTTTCGTGCGTGATGACGAAACCAAGCGACTCCACAAGACCAACAAGGCGATCTTGCTGTGAGTAAAGCCGCTTGCTGAGCTCCTTTGCACGGTTCTGTCGCTCTTGGGTTCGAGAAGAGTCAAACTCCTCGTATTTGAGCATCTTCTTCTGTAGATGCATGAGCTCCACGTCGAGGCTATTAGCATGCGACCTGGATTCTGCAAGTTCGATGTGTAGGCGTCCCACTCTTCCTTCCTCCTCTTCAACACGTTTACGAAGCTCTTCCGAGCCAGTCTCACCCTCGGCGAACTTGGCTCGAAGATCCCGCAAGTGATTGCGCTCTTCTTCAAGATCAGCCGCAATAGAGTTGGCCTTCGCTTTCTCTCTGTCAAGTTGCTCGCGTAAAGAGAATACTGCATCTTTCTCAAGCGAAAGCTTGGACTTGAGGTCTGCTTCTTGCTCCTGCGCTCTCGCACGAGCCTTCTCATTTTCTGTCCTAGCTATCGCAATGGCTTCTTGCAGCTCACGCTGGTAATGGAAGGACCTCGATGCCAAGTCTTCGAGCTGGGAAACAAGCGCTTCCTGATCTGTTGGTGCGTCGTCATCGGGCGAGAGGTGTTTGAAGGCAGCCGAAAGCGATTCCGCGTGCTGGGCTTCCGTCTCTTTACGCTTGGTTAATTCATCCTGCAGCTGAGCAATCTGCTCGCCCGCCTGCTTCTCTTGTGCGGCATTTTCATTACGAGCGCTCTCTATGTCAGCTAGAAGATCGTGAATCTTCGTATCCACGCCGCTCCTTTCATTGTCGCGACTGCCAAGGATACGGTCAAGCTCATCCTCCGCCTCTTCAATCCGGGCCTTGTAAGATTGAAGTTCATCCTCCAGCGAGCGTCTCTCGCCTGCAAACTCGTTTTGTTGTGCTTTCATGTTGTCCATTATTTCGGCCTTCATCGAGGCTGCCTCTTCCGCTTGCCGTCTCAGTTCCTCATCACTCTCTTTCTTGCTCTGTACTTCCTTTACTTCCTTCTCTAATGCTGCTCGCGCTTCCTTCTCCGCTGCGAGTTCTTGCTCAAGACGCGCGATTTTGCGCTTGTCTTCCTGACCTTGGGTCGTTGAGAATCGCCGTGAGGAGATTGACGATCGCCGCGAGTGGTCAACTTGTAGGGCTGGAAATGGTGCTGCGTCCAGGGTCGGAGTTGATGGATCAGCAGGACTTTGCGGACCAAAGGATGGCATACCGCTTCCGATTGAGAGTCTGCTGAGATGAGTTTGTCTGTGTAGGAGGTCCTCCAAACGTCGAACCCGACTCTTTTGGCCTTTCAGCTCGTCCTCGAGTTTTACGTTGGCCTCTTTCAGCACCCTGATTTCGTCGTCTCCTCTCATCATGAGCTGTGACGTCTTACCAAATGCAGGTTCATGCACACTCCCCATTTTGAAGTTCTTTGCGCGCTTGATCTGTTGTTTGGTAGGCCGATCGAGATCTTTGATAGCTTGACTAAGCGCACTAGCTTCGGAGGCCTGGCCTTCGAGACCTTTCAATATCTTGAAGAATTGTGTCAAATCTTCACGCGTGACATCGGGCCAGCGATTCTTCTCTGGATGTACGTTCATCTCGAAACCGAGACCGTTGCCTTGCACCGCGTCGATGTTGATAACATCCGCGATAGGTTTCAGCCACCGCTTCCTCCGACGGTCCTCTTCCTCTTGATATGTAGCCATCTCTTCTGCGAGCGACGAGGTATCCTTTTCCATCTTGTCCATCCACTCGCGTCTTCGGACGGCTTCCACAAGAAGTGTGCCGTAGATGTAGGGCAGTCGACCGACAAGTGATATAAGCTCAAAAGCAGCCACGCCTTCATCCGGAATGCTGATAGATTCAAGTTCGCTATTCATGCTCGATATCACAGATTCAATGTTCGCGATTCCACGCATGCTCTCCACCGCATTCTGGACAGCGTAGTTCTTCTGCTCCACAGCCCGCCGGCCAAGCTCGCTCATCTCCATGCAGTATTCCTTGATCACCGGGAGAAAGTTCCGCGTGTGCAAAAGTGCCATCTTCGAGACTTGGGCCACGGATTTGGAATTGGGCGGAAGTCCCATGACATGCTCATAGTCGGATTCCACCTTCTTGGCAACCGCATCGATCTCAACGTACAGCTTCTGAGGTTCCTCGCTGTCATCCACCAACGACCGACTCTGGCTTTGGCCAACCGCGCTCAATAGCTCATTATAGTCTGCCGTGATCTTCTCCAGCTGCGTTCCCATGCCAGCCATGCGCTTGCCAAAAGACTCGCGCACCTTCTTGCTGACAGCCGTGGCCTTCTTCAGAGCATCAACATCCATGAATTCTTGCAGCGTATCCGGTCGGTTGGGCGAGGTTTTGCGTCCATTTTGTGCTGCCTGTGGCGACCTTACTTCCTTCGCCAGGAACTGTATAAACTCGCTCTTCGCCGGTATGGCTCCAAGCTGTCCAAAGTCGGCGTCCAGCCTGCGCAAGTTGTCTACCGCCTCTTTCTCGACCCCATCGAACCATTCCCTAACCTCTTGGTGCTTCTGATCCAGGCCGCGTATGTGCGAGTCATGGTTGCCTACAGCAATCTGGGTGCCTTTGTCGATTGTTGCTTGTTCTGCGAAGTGCTTTGAAGCTTCGAGGGACGTGGAGTGGGAGTGCTCGAGGAGGCGAAAGGCCCAATCCCGGCGGGCCTGGAATAAGGTCTGCCATGCTCGTAGATCTGTGTGGCTGGAGAGGGTGTCGGGGGCATCGTCAGGCGTGAGGATGTCGGGCAGCGGCGTCAGCGAGAGAGCCGAGGAAGGCCCGGACGAAAGCTCGCGATGGTAGACAAAAATCTCCTTTTCCGTGAGCAGCAGCTGCAGTTTAACATGCTTGCCACGCGTGGTGAGCAAGATTTGACACTCGGGCGGAATCTCAGTAGCTTTCGCTATCCACCGCTTCAGCGCATCGATGTCGTGGAAGCTGACGGGATCAGCGTCGAGACGCTGGCCCGTATGAGCTACAGCGATCTGCAGCGACATGCGAGTTGCATTACACCTGCGCTTGAACAGTTGCGACAGGTCTGTTAAAGGAGTTGAGAGCTCGAGGCGTAGGAGAGAGCACAAGGTATCACCGCCAAGCCCCGGTGGATCCTCGACAGGGATCGGCCGGTACACGGACCCCCATGATGTCCCAAAGACGCGATCAGATGGTCGACCAAAAGCGCACCCAGGAAGCCAGAAGCTGAGGAACGTCAAGAACAAATCATGTCCGCCATGAACGACATCACCATGGCCGACACGGCTGCAGGAGCACAGAAACCAGGCGGCACTTCCGGCTTGCTGCAGACGCCACACAGCGACGCGTTCGCCTTCTCTGACCTTGAGAGGCGCGCCTTGGAGCTGTACGATCAACTACGGGAGCTTGAGCTGCAGAAGAGCCTCATCGAGGCGCAGGAGTCAGGTACGCAAGTATGGCATGGGAATGAATTGATGCTAAGTTCTGCAGCCCATGTGCCTACTGTTTCAACACTATCAGATGACGGCTTGCAAGAGCAGCTGATCACGGCTCAGCGTCAGGCCATGGACGCAAAGGCAAAGTTTGAGATACGGAACCGTATATCGCACAACGTGCTAGTTATGGATCCCGTGCTGAAAGCTGTGCACGGCGGCGAAGATACCGAGTTCGCCGAAAAGTAAGTAGCATCTGCTCGTTTACAGTGGCTCGAGTCTTACCAGGCGTAGGCGTATTTTGCCTCTACTCACCGAGCATGATACCCTCTGCATGATGCATGGCTCACTGGCCTCGAAGCTCGCATCCACTGCGCGGGCTCTGGGTGCGGCAGAGCAGGGCAACATGGCGGCCAACCAAGAGAACCGGGTACTATCTCAGACGCTGCTTGAGCTGGCCGAGCAGATGAAAACGCAGTCGACCCAGGACATTGAAGACGCTCGACTAAGAGAGCAGGTCAAGGCCGTGGAGAAGGAAGTGAAGGAGTCGCGGAGGCGGATGCGAACGCTGAAGGGGATCGTATCCGCCATGATTGTCGGCAGCGGCATCAACTGGGCAGCGGACGAGGCCCTGCAGGAACTCGTGATGAGCGACGAGGAAGATGGATGAGCTGTTCTACCACCTGTACCACTGTTTTGTGTGCGTAGCGCAATATGAGAGATTTCGATCGCGGTGGAGCTCCAGGGCTGTGGCACTGGGAGGTGACGTCTGACAGACTGGGGCCGTCACCACCGTTTCCGGAGCAATGCCGGTTGACCCTGACGTTCCTGACTAATACACGCAAAGCGCCTGGGCTCCCTTCTCCGAATTGTTTATATTTCCGTAAATGGCTTAGTGCGTATATGACGAAAGCGGATCCCGACCAGACGTCGCGCTTCTCTGTGGTGTGCTAGACGCTGGCTACTGCCAGGCGAAATAAAAGCCTTCTGCTCTGTTCCGTTCGCAGGGCGCCGTGGAGCAGGCTTGCGCCCGCTGCCGAGAGAGGCCGCATGCGTGGGTGCAAAAAGGCTGCGGAACGCAAGCGGAGCAGTGAGAACGCCTGCTCTGGAAGTTGGAACTCTAGGCGGCCGGCCAGATAACGCTGGGGGATGGGGATTTCTGGCGCAAGCGAATAACATTGCGTCGTCTCGCCCGCAATCTAACCGGCCACATGAAACGGCTCGTCATGGCGCTCGAGGGGGGAATGCTGCGCGAAGGCAAGCTGCCCCGGGACACGGCCTGCGAAGCGTGGAGCAATCGCCATGGGCGCCAGAGCAGCAACGGGGGATTCCAGCAGCAAAACGAAATATAAATCTCTGTCAAGCAGTGTCGCCAGCCCTCGTCGTCCGCTCCTCCACGTCGGATGGCTCTTGCAGACCAATGCGGCGCGTCGGGCGCACCGTTCCTTCCCTTTGTTTCGTGAGGGGTCGGTCGACTGGTGGGTGCCCAGTTAATGTGTTTTGGTAGTCACGTGCCCCATAGCCCGAGCCTGCCGATGGCTGGTCATAGTCTTCGCGGGTCCCTCTCTTTTGCCCGCAGTCTCTCACCCAACTCCTCAGTACTGTGAGCCCTCGACATCGACTCCGCCCAACAATCGCCTGGTAGGTCCTCGCTTCCATTTCCACGCAGGAGTACGCAACCAAGCTGCGCGCACCACCACCCATTCTCTTTGCTCGCGTTTTCCGCGCCCAATTCGCGTCATCCTGTCGTCCGCAGCTTCTTCTTTTGCATCGTCGCAGCATCGCCGCGTTTCTTTGCGTCGTCAACCTCGCCGTCGCCGCCGTGAATAGCACCCCTATACTGACACACCCCAGACCACGTCGAGCGCATTTCTCACTTATCCCCTCGACGCCATCTGTGAGTATTCTTTTCCTTTCTGCAAAAATCGCGCATCCTCGCGACCCATCGTGGTGTTTTGCGACCGGTCTGGACGCGCAAGAGCAAGCGCGCCTCACCACGGTTACTCCAGCGGCCACAGCATTCACGTCGCACTCACATCGCACCCTTCACACTGCCCTCACCACCACTCGTCACCTGCGTCCTGCCCACCATTGTTTGTTCCAGCAATCCTACACCGCTATTTAATCTCGCACCCTGTGCTGCCCACCTACTTACACTCCATCACAGAAAGCTTGCATACCTGCATCCTTCCGTCAACATGCCTAAGGAGAAGACCACCCGCGGCAAAGGCAAGGCCAGCAAGGCCGACACCGGCAAGAAGAAGAAGGGTATGTCGCCCTTGGTCACGTGTTGCCTTCCTCCAGCTAACGTGAGCAGACCCCAACGCCCCCAAGCGTGGTCTGTCCGCTTACATGTTCTTCGCCAACGACCAGCGTGACAAGGTGCGCGAAGAGAACCCCGGAATCAAATTTGGTATGTACCGTCATCCGAAGCCTGAAGCCTCTGAACCTAATCTTTTCCAGGCGAGGTCGGCAAGATGCTTGGCGAGAGGTGGAAGTCCCTCAGCGAGAAGCAGCGTCAACCGTACGAAGCCAAGGCTGCTGCCGACAAGAAGCGATACGAGCAGGAGAAGGAGGCCTACGCCGTAAGCAAATCATCTTGCATGACTAACCTGGGCCTAGCTAACTTTGAGTAGAACCAGCCTGAGGAAGAAGAGGAGGAGGAGGAGTCCGATTAACTCCCTCTTCGATCAATGTCAACTCACGCTGCTCCGTGAGATCTTCTGAAATGTCTTCGGTCTCGGTCGGCGCTTTCATGGGCTAGGATATCGGCAGGTTTGCCATACTTCATATTTGCTTCTAGCATCTTTTCTATGTATGGGCATTTGCGGAGGCTTTCGACCTGCCAGTTATCGGGAAAGCCGCAGGATGCTCCTTCATGGGGGTTCTTAATGATGTTTGGCGTCCACTCACCTGACGCAGGAACATCACGAAGCCCATGACCTTGTACACTAGTTATCTGCGGTATGAAAACAGTGCTGATATTGTATCATCTTCTGAGTGATGTCTTGATGGTGATTGGTTCGGGTTATATGAGCGTCGTGCGTGGTCATTGCCTCCAGCGTAGCGCTGCTCATGCCTTCGTATTTCGGATCCCGCTGTATGATTGTTCCGGGGTCGACACCCTGAATTGCCCTGAATTGGACACTACCGACATGTAATTGCTTTGCTTCTTTGTTTGCTCTAGCCCTTGGCCCGTTGGTTGTTTGTGTCAAAATATTCTTGTTCCGGTAGCTCCATGGTTTTCTGTCCATTCGTTCGTGTACACAGCCAACAAATGTAGATTCACGTACTCGTTGGCATTTGCAACTATACTGTGCACCTTGAACAATAGGACATGACTATTAGTATTGGATATGTACTGTAGAAGGTGTTACCTATAAAAGAAAAGTACATAAAGATGAAAGACAGTCCGCCCTGCCTTTACAGACATGACCATATCTTCGCAACCAAAGTACATGTCTCGCATCTCTGTTATCGTTTTTTGGCTCATACCTTCCTCCCCTATGCGCGCCGGGAAGCCGCATCCACAAACGCACCTTCCCGACCTCTAACCCCCTTAATCCGCCCCCTCCCGCACATCCCAATATTCCATTCGCACAATTCAAATTCAACTCAGCCACACGCTCATAGCCTCATCTTCTTGGTACCCCCCTCCTCCCTTCAGTGTCAGCTTGGCTGTTGTATGTATACCGGTTTCTGGCAAAGCTGCCATCGACAATCATAACGCACCGTTAGTCCAGTGGTTAGGATACCGCCTTCCCATTTCTCATGTGGATCTAGGCGGGGGTCGTGGGTTCGAGTACGTGAGATTCCGGGGCTTGGGGGTTGTTAGGGTTGAGTGCTAACGCTTTGGTAGACCCCACACGGCGCATGCTTGCTTTCTTTTTGTTTGCTTTTTTTTGACTGGGGGTTTGGTCCTGGATTTTGCTTTTGCTTGGGATTGCGCTGTTTGTGTTCTGTATCGTATTTGCGTTTACTTGATGAATACAGAGATGCTAGATAGGGCGGGGAACTGGGCTTTTAGTGGTAGGTGGAATGGACAGTATGTCGGAAGCTGTTGATACATTGCAAGCCTACAGAGATGCTACAGCATTCTGGACCTACTACTGTAACTGTGCTTGAATTGGATGAAGGCAGAGAAAACTGGTGGAGGCTCGCAGCGGTTTGTAGTCTTGATATATTTGGTCGTGCACATCTCTTTGCTCCCATGAATTTGAAGTCCGAGCCATATGCACCTGAACGCCATGCTTGAATCTCCCAATCGTACTTTCAGAATACCAAACCGTTTTATTAGCCGCCTATGATCTTACAGAACAGCCAAAGACGAGAATATTTCATGAAGATCAGTATACATCTGCCGTATATTCTGATAATAAATACGCTCCGAGTATCCCAAGCCCGTTTTATAAAGCTACATCTACCTCATTCCCGTTGTAACACCACCATCAACCCCATTATCCCCAACATGGCCTGCTTCAGCCACGGGTACTCGCTTAGCAAGATCGTGACGTATCCGACAAAGGGAATGAAGCCGACTACACTGCCAATTACGTCTTCCTTGCGGGTAAGAAAGTCCTGATTTGTGGCATAGAGTTCGGTGTCGTCTGCGAGGTTGTTGTCACCTTTAGTGAGGAGCTTGAGGGGTGTTTTTCTATCCCACAGTCAGCAAACCGTCCACTCCCAAACAAAAAACCCTTCCCGCCTTCAATCCTTCTCCCTTGCGAACTAACAGCACTTCTCCCCCAACTATAATCAGGAAAGTGGACTTACCCCCCACCGTACCGCCGGACAACCCTATGCACAATCGGAATATCCTTGCCCTTCACATTGTACACCACAATCTCCCCCACTTGTGTATCCAAACCCCGGTTCCACAGGAAAAGTAGGTCGCCTCGCTCGAACGCGGGTTCCATGGATCCGGACAGCACGACGACGATGGGGGACGGCGAGTCGGTGGCTACGCTGAGACCTTTCCAGAGCATGAAGGCGGTCGAGAGGACGAGAGCGAAATTCAGTACTTGTGCGGCGAATTGTCGCGGTTGCATGTCCGAGAGGCCGAGCATGGTGACGGCTTTGGAGGGTTCGCGGTGGAGGGTTTTGGTGGGCTTGATTTCTGGACGGGGGGGTTCAAGGTGCCGGATTTTCTTTTTTTCGGATTTAGAGTCGCGGTATGCGACGGGCTGCGATCCTGGTCTCGGTATCGCTGGGATCTGGGGGGAATTGGTGGGTGGTGAGCTTGCGCTGCGGGCGGATGTGGAGCTTGAAGCCAGATGTTCGTGAACTCGGTGATTGGTACTGATCCCTGCTTGAATGACTAAGCTGGGTTGAGCTACCGCTTCTGAAATCGAACTATTCCTCCGCCATCACGTTATCTATCTACCGTCGAACATTACGATGTTAGAATTCTCTGAAATGTTGTCACAGGACTATTGGAACGGTGTAGCGGCGTCGAATTCTGATTGCTGGGCTTCAACCCACCTTTACCTGATCCCTGAACCAACGACAACGGTTCATTGGCTTCCCCATGTTTGTAGCACCTTCGCTGCCTACGCACTACCACGCTCTCAAGATAGTCCGATTAACGATCGACTCACTGAGCTCACACTAGTCTCATCAATTGCTACGTGAAGGGTTTGTTCCCTCCTTCTCGTGGAACTAGCGGGTGATCCTTGAGCTTGCTCTTCTCTCTCACCTCTCAAGCAGCGTTTCCACAAGTCTTCCACTTATTCTCCGTCTATATTTCTTTCTCTATCCACCATATACTTGCAACCACCAGTCATCTATTTTCATGGTCCCAATGGATCGCATAGGCACACCCCTTTTTGAGCCGGAGATAGGTCAATACCTTCTGGTAGGACATCGGGACCGTCAACAGCGACCATGGCCTGCTATCATGATTCCCGACGACCTGGTTCCAAGCGCCTCCTCTAGACCTTACGGCTTCTACCACACAGTGCTTCTAATCAAGGAAGTCCCAGAGGTGTAAGACTTGCTCCAGCCAGCACTCTTGGCTTGTATGCAGACTAAATCCTTTAGGTGCTATGCCCTAACGAGAGATCTCCATCCAATAGAAGACATGTTCCCGGACAGCGAAGAGGTCAGCCAGACAAACGGTCTATCAGAAGCGTATGGGATGCTTCATGAGGCGATAGGATCTGAAATGAACGGCCTCGACTACTGGAGGATGTTGATTCAAAGTCAAAATCAACATCCAGACGTGTCTTCTTCCTCATCGGTAGACTCGGATTCGGAAGACGAAGATGATATGAGAGAAGCTATCCAACGGAGTTTGATCGAGGAGAGGAAGGCTCGCGGTAGGACTTCGTTACCGACACCGTCTGCATCTCCACCGCTTCATCAGTACGAGCATGGAGACATTCGCAACTACACAGTTGCCGGACCATCATCCCGACCAAGTCACCCGACCATTCAGAGGGGTGACGTAGTCGAAGAAATGTACGTATAGCCAGCCTCTCCAGAGACCGACCAAACTAACCCACACCAGGGAAGACAGTAAAGCATTTGTCCAATTCCTAGTCGGACCCGAGCGTTCACGCTTCGAAATCCTCTCCACGAAAGTATTCTCACGTCGATACTTCGCCCTTACCCATCACGGCCGAATGGTCCCCAAAGGCAAAGAAGGCTGGACGATCAACCTCCCAAGCCTCTCCGAATGCGACCCAACCGACTTCAAACTCGCCGCCCAATACCTCGACGACGACGAATTCGGCATCCGCATCATCACCGACGAAAACCGCGACGAAGCCTTTGCTGAATGCGTCTCCGCCTGGGACATCGCTGATAAGCTCAGCATGGAAGACCTCTTGGAGCATATTTGCGACAAAATGGAATACGTGGGTCCTTGGTCTTCGGCCGAAGTGCTGGTTTTCGTCGAGCTTGTTTATCGGACTCCTGGGACCCCGCTTGATGGTTACGCGCGCATGAAGGATATGCTTACGGAATATATTGCGGATAATTACTACGCCTTGATGAGGGATAATCATGCGGCTATGACGAGGAGATTGAAAATGTTTCCCGAGTTGGAGAGGGACGTTATGAAAAAGGTTATGGAGAGGGCGCAACGGAGGATTGAGGTAGAGGAGGCGGAGGAGTGGGAGGTTGATGAGTAAAAAAATATTTTTTGGCGGGGTTATGCTTGTTTATTTATATATGGATCAGGGACTGAGACCATGGCGTTTTCTGTCTGCGGTGTATTGCTTATTTTCTTCTCTTTATCATGGTTACGGGTCTTGGCATGTTTTTTGCCACTTCTATCCTATTCTATCTCGATTCCGTGTTACCCCCGGCATGAGATGGGAGAGCCTTGGGTTAGGAAGAGGAGGATGGGTGCTTTTCTATAGCTACTGCTCTATACGGTAACGAGATCTACTATCTTTCGTTGTTTATTGCAGATACTCAATACTCGGTCTTATATAGGTTATCCGTGTATTCAATCTCTCTCTCTCTCTCTCCCTTGCCGCCCTTAAAAACAGGTAGAGGTCGCAAGCCCGATCTCTAGAGTCTATAGAATGGTGGTTGGATAGATATCTACTTTGTTCGCTAACTTTACTAGCAATCGCAAACTATATAGGCTATTTGATTAAGATATATACCTATCTATATAGTATACCGCAACTAACATAGGACCCCGTAGGAAAACCTTCGCGAGAAAGAGAGAGAGAGAGAGAGAGAGAGAGAGAGAGAGAGAGAGAGAGAGAGAGAGAGAGAGATACAAGTAAACACAGTTCACAAGCTTGCTCGTTTTCATTTAACTGATGTGATCATATCATTTTCATTGAGTAGCATCATTGAGTAGCATATCCGCATGACTGAGAGCGAATAGCTAAACCCATCATCATCGTCAACCCAGTGTCCTCCCACTAGATGTCCTATCCATCCATGAAATATCGAAATCATCATGTTCATCATCGACCCTGGAAACCAAACAGGCTCCCCCGTGTAGAACAATCCTATCACCATGCCCAAGACCGTATAACGCCCCCATGAATCGTAAAAAACGAAATACCATGCACATCCACCAGAGCGTAACATTGACGGTATTCACCATCATCCGACCGGAGTAGTCTTGAAGCCACCTATCCTCACATCAACTACGTTGAAGCTGGCACCATCGACCACCTCCTCCTTTACCGGTGTCGGCGGACCCTGTTCGACAATCTCGTCAAAAAGACCCCCCTCAGGCTCCATGTCTTGACCGACCGCCGTCAAGATCCTCCACGCACGCCTAAACTCATCACGTATAGCGACGATACCGGGATGCGTGACCGTCCTCGCAACATTATGGTCCAGCTCAAATGGGTCCTCGATGCAGAAGAGGTATCGATGACGAACCTCTCTACCGTTGGCCGAGATGGTTGTCTTCGCACCCGTCCATCCCTTCTCATACTTCGAGCGGACACCATTCGGAGTCCTCAGACTCAGGACCTCGCTCGTCCAGTAGAACGACGGTGGGCGCTGTCCGGAGGTATATGGTTGCGGCACCGATGAATAGTACTGGAAGAAACCTTTCAGCAGCGCGCCCACAGACTGAGTATTCGCCGTAAATCGTCCCGCCCGCGCCATCTTCGTAATCTCCGCCTCATCATCAAAGAAGCGTACTGGGTACCCTAAAATCTTCGTATCCCTGAACAGCTTCTCGAGGGTTTTGACGTCCATGTTCTTCGGCGGTTGCCACATCATCTGCAGATTCGGGCACACGGCTGGCTGGGCGATGTTGACGAGGTAGTGTAGGACCATGAGAACCCAGCCATATGAGGAGAGAGTGCCGGAGTAAGCGCTATTGATCTTACGGCGCTTAGCCCATGATTTGACGAAAAGAACCATGGGACGCACGCGCGGATCGCAGTGGGAGTAGCAGCGTAGGAGTCGTGTGTTGTGGATTCCGAGCGGGTTCTCGAAATTGATATCACATTGGATTCCGACGCCAGATTTGGGGAAGTCGAGGGGTCCGAGTTTCTTCTCGCGACGAAAGATCTTGTCTTTGGGGGGTTGGCTTGCGGCGTCTTTGGAGTCCGAGACAGCGGAAGATGATGTTGTAGGGGTGGTGGGCGTTGTGGGTGATTTGACTTCTTCGTTGCCCTTGGGTTTGGGGCTTAGAGATGTCCTATACAACTTCTTGATTTCCTCTTTAGAAGCAGCGAGCGAAGGGAACTCGCTGGGGCTCAGGACAGGCTGAACCCGAGGAGCCATTTCCTGTAACGCGGTACTCTGTAACCACTTGTTCTCTTCGGAGAGATCATCCCACTTTTGGCGTTCCTCGAGAAGGGCTGTGGCGAGTGCTTCGGTGGGTAGTTGACACACCTTCAAGATCGGTACGCGTGTCTTGGTCAACAGCCGGCCGCCCATTTTCGCATCCAGGACAGCTTTTTCCAGGAGGCGCGGTATCTCTTTGTCGATACGGGATATTTTAGCAGGATCTTTCCAGCTTACGACCACAGCCAGATCCATGTCGGAGTCAGGTGTAGCGAAACCTGATGCAAGACTACCGAAACTGACCAGTTTGATTTCAGCAATATCCTCGCCAGCGTAGTTTTCGGCAAAGGCCTTCTGGAAAATGGCTTCTAACTCGGAGTTGAATGCAAGATTCCTGTCCACCTCAGAGGGGGAGATTTCGACATTGGGTATCTCATGGGCAGCAATTTGGTCCAGGTATTTTTCTTGCACGGCGGGATTCACGGGCGGAGACGATGGAAGTGCCGGGACTGGTTGTCGAAGAATCCTGGGCGGCTGCGGAGGGTTGGTCACTGCCCCCATGCCTCCTCGTCCCCCTCTTCCGCCTGGGTTGTGCGTCGTATTCCGGGTAGGGAGATGTGGCTGGCCGTCAGTGTGTCTGCCTCCGCGCCCTCGGAAGGTGCCGCCATGCCCACGTCCGCGTCCCCGGCCCCGTCCATTTGGGGGCTGCTGATGGGGCGCATGCTGTATACCTGGGCCGTGACCAGATACCGAAACATTGCTCAAGATCATATTTCGGAGGTGGTCTTCTAGACCGCGAACGTCTTGTGTCGCCATGATTGTGGCGGATCGACAAGCAGGGTGTTGACGGTTTAAGTAGCAGATACCTGCGTCGCTTATCAGGTGATGGGGTGCTCGGTTGAGGACTTGGTGGAGGACTTGGTTGAGGAAGCCGGTCCCATGGAGCGTACGAACACCAAGATGGCGGGCTGAGCACGGTGAATAGCGGCCAAGATCTGACAGCAAGTTTGACGTAGACAGGTATTGCAGACTCTCTTGTATAAGGGGTCACCTCTATAGCAAACACCACATGCACAGACGATGGGCTGCGGATCGTCTGTGCAGGGCAGGCTCGCCAAACCACGTCGAACTGCTGACTGCGCCTTCCCTGCACGGAACCGCGCAAATGATTCTCCGCTAGCGCCGCAGCAAGACTAGCGCCTTGGCAAGTGACGCCCCGACGCGCCGGCCGTCCTTCGAACAAAGCCCCCCCAGGCATCTTTATCCTCACCACTCGCAAACATTCTTTCCCTCCCCACCAACACACTCCCAGCCACCCATCACAGCACTATCGTTCACAATGGCGGGTGAATCCCAGCCTGTCCCCGCCAATGGCGCCGCCGCCCTGCCCCGACGACGGAAGCCACGCCCGTCCAACAATCCGCTGCGCGCGCCCCGGAGGCCGCTCAAGAGCATCACGAAGCCTGTCATGTCCTTGACCAGAATGAACGAGCGCGAACTCAACGCCCCCGGCGCCGAGGGCAAGGGCCCGGTCGCCGTTGACACTCTGCGCAACGAGATGCTTTCACAGGGTGCTCGCTCGATGCCGCTGGTCGTTTCGCGCAAAGACCTCAGGGACCTGAGGCACCACGTCATGAGGCTGCAGCTCAAAGACCGAGTCGACCTCCAGAACGAAGAGCAGTTTACGCCGCCGATCCGTCTGCATCGTCGCGACCCCCGCGCTCCCCCCAGCGGCGCCGGCGCCCAGTACGCCGACGACGACAACAAGGAAGACATAGAAGAGAGCAAAGAGCGCGAGCGGATGGAGATTATGCGCGAAGAGCGTCGCAAGGTCCGCGAAGAGAACCAGGCGAAGATCGCTCCGAGCGGTATCAAGAAGCAGCCGGCATTCCAGAAGAAGACGGAGCAGAAGTACCGCCCCGACGACACGCCCGAAGCGAAGAAGCGCATGCTACTCAAGTACGAAGAGACACTGCCCTGGCACCTGGAGGATTTCGACAACAAGCAGACCTGGGTCGGCACTTACGAGTCGGAGCTCTCAGACGCCCACGTCATGCTTACATCAGACGGCCAAGCTGTGCACATGGTGCCTTTGGAGCGGTGGTATCGTTTCAGTGTCAAGAGCAAGGCAAAGTCAACCGAGGATCCCGACGTAAAGGACAAGGGCTCGGCCTACTTTACACGTCTCGAGAACCGGATCAAGGAAGACCAAGTCGCAATTGAGAAAGCAAAGGCTGCCAGGGGTACGTAGTTCCTGTATCGAAAGCTCTGATGCAGTCTGAGCCGGCGTGCACTCCCCTTTGGATGTCCTATACTGACTTTATACTCTAGGTATGCGTACTCGAGTTGGTGGCGGCGGAGATGATACTGGGAGAATAAAACGCGCTCCCGTCGACGACGACACTCCATACATAAAGCATGAAGCCGATGCCGACGACATCGATTTCGACGCCCAGGAGGACTTTGCCGATGATGAGGAAGGCTTGAACGGTCTTTTCGAGGGTGAGTTGATATTCCCAATGTTATGGAGAAATCCATCAGCTGCGATGGCACTGAGAAACTTGTGGACGAGCTTTGCTGACTTTGTACCAGGAGAGGAACAGGATGTGAAGGAGGCCGCCGAGAAGCTAAAGCGTGATCAGCTTGCTGCCGCTGCTTTCGATCTACGCGACGAAGACGAGATCGAGAGAGAAGAAAAGCGGGCACTTGAAGAGAAGGAACAAGCTCGACTGTTAGAGAAGGCAGTTCGCAAGAGTCTCATCAAGCGAGAGAAGAATATAGACTACGAGACAGATGAAGAGAACCCTTATGCGTCGGAGAGCGATTCAGACACAGATTCCGAGACCGAACGGCAGCGCGCCAAGGAAGAAGAGGAGAAGAAGGCAGCGGAGCAGAACAAAGCCCCTGAAGGCGAAAAGCCAGCGTCTGGCGCCTCGACGAAGGGAGCAAACACACCCTCGGGCAACCACCGACCGGTAGACGTCAACAAAAAGAAGCGTCCGGGCTCACCGAATTTGTCCGAGGCAAGCGGAAACGAGTCTTCTAGGAAGAAGCACAAGAAGAAGCACTCCGAAAAGCTCAAGGCTCGGATTGGCAACACCCCCGCTGCAAGTCCCTCGGGCAGCCGTGCCGGTAGTCCCGCTGCGCA
The DNA here is from genome assembly GCA_010093635.1 of Massarina eburnea CBS 473.64. Taxonomy (NCBI): domain Eukaryota; kingdom Fungi; phylum Ascomycota; class Dothideomycetes; order Pleosporales; family Massarinaceae; genus Massarina; species Massarina eburnea. The sequence goes on from MU006778.1 coordinate 1,585,913, forward strand.
GGTCAACGGCAGCAGTCGGCCGGGTAGTCCTACTGCTAGTGGAGCCTCGAGCTCGTCACGTCTTCCCTCAGCTATTGAGATTCACCAGGCTCTCCCTCCTGAAGGCATGAATATTCGACATCTCATCAACAAGTTTAAAGATCGTGTTGACAAGGCCACCACACCAGCTTTCATCCGACTTGTCAAGGTGGTATCGAGCTTCGATAAGGATCGGAATGCCCTGATCCCGCTGCCGCAAATGCCATCGCAAGAGCAAATTGATGCGGCAACGCGGCCACCGAAGGCGAAAACGGCGGGCAATCCGTAGGCGGATTACGAATGGTTTAACGACTGGCGTGCATTAATTTCCGAATGGCGTTCTTGGTAAATGGCCTGCATCACATGCATCTAGAATCAGAATGCCATGGTTATCTCATCCATTTCTACTTTAATTCACTGGAAATCTCTGGCTCCTCTTCATGGAGTTATGGAGTATGGTTCTTAATCCTGTATGGCTCCGGTGGTGTCGTCTCCTTCAATCATAGCGAGAACAAGTGATGCTCACAAGCAAGACCTGGGGTTGGCGGATAAAGACTACAGTGCTTTCCACTTCGAGGACACCAAGAAAGCTCCGGTCGCACATGCGCAGAGCCGCAGAGGCAAGTAGGGGATCCGAAAACACTTTCTACTTCTAGACTAGTCAGCATATGCATGATTGGTAGCCTACACGTAGTCTCGACATACGACATAATCGCGGATATATCGGCGCTCTCAGACATCCGATAACTAGATGGGAGACCGCTATCCGTCTCTGACGTTATTTCCGAATTGCGAATCTTTTCGTTTCTTTTGACGTTCACTGTCTTCATCACACGTCTAAGCAGCTTAACAACGTGCCCCCCCTCCCCCCACGCGCAACATAGTACACATGCAATAGTCACGCAATTCCTGATTCGGTGTTACTGCTTGTATCGCCTGCAGAGTTGAACAATAGGAACTTGGGCACTTCTTTTTTCTTCTCCATTGCGCAGTGTGTGCTATACTGAGCCACCTCCAACCACACCACTGCCTCCATATACTGTGGGATTTGCAGAGTTTGCTTTTCTTAATGGCTAGATAGACAACAACACCATCATTGCGCAAAGAAAGAGCAGGAGAAGTCGCACCAAAACGATGCCATCCAACAAACCCCCAGAAACCGACCACCAAGAGTCCCAACAAACTCCAACCTCCCCATCCCCATCCCCATCCCCAACTCCCCCCAAACCCCCCCAACCCCTCCCTCACAGGATCCACACCATCCTAACATACACGCCCCCAAGATGCCGCTGGGACCCCTCCCGACCCCCGCAATTCTCCATGGCGCTCAACGTGCTCTTCGCCTTTGCCTCTGGCTTCACCGTCGCGAACCTGTACTACAGTCACCCGATTCTCAACATCATGGCTGCGGACTTCGGCGTGCGGTATGAGCAGGTTGCGCAGATTCCGACGGTCATGCAGGGCGGGTATGCGGCCGGGTTGCTGTTTTTGTGTCCGTTGGGGGATTTGCTGCCGAGGAGGCCGTTTGTGGTGGCGTTGGTGGGGGGGACGGCTACGGTGTGGTGAGTTTTTTCTTTCTCTTTTTTTTTCTTTGAATCGGTTTCTGGTGTTTGGAGATGGGGATGCGTGGTTGGTCTCTCTTCGTGTTGTGGAGAAGGTTGGTACTGCGAGGACTATGGATGGAATTGCAGCATGTTCATGAAGTAAAAGTTTGGACGCTCAACTACAAATGATACGTAGAAGCATAATACCCATTCCCCGCCCTACAACACGCGAATCGGGAAAAGAAAAGGGTATCAGCCGCGAGGACATGGAACTAACTAACATACACCAGGCTCGGTCTCTGTCTAACGAACAACCTCGCAGTCTTCACTGCCCTCTCCTTCATAGTCGCCATCACCACGGTAACGCCCCAACTCATGCTCCCTCTGGTAGGCGATCTAGCGCCTCCGCACCGACGAGCCGCAGCGCTATCGGTCGTAGTATCCGGACTCCAACTCGGCATCCTCATCGCACGAGTACTATCCGGAACCATGGCAAACTTCCTACCCTGGCGGTCCATCTACTGGCTAGCCTGTGGTCTCCAATACACGATCTTCCTTCTTCTCTGGCTCTTCATGCCCGATTACCCTTCCACCAACACCGACATGAATTACTTCAGGCTTCTCTACAGCATCCTCCAAATGCTACGCAAACACGCAGTATTGGTTCAAGCATGTGTAGCTGCCCTGTTTACTAGCGCTACTTTCACTTCGTTCTGGACCACGCTTACTTTCCTCCTCGCTGGCCCACCGTATCACTATACTCCACTCATCATCGGCCTCTTCGGCCTCATCGGCATCGCTGCCATGTGTCTAGGCCCCCTTTACGCCCGCTTTGTGACAGACCGCTTCGTGCCTCACCTCTCCGTACTCTTCGGTCTAACCGTCTGCCTTGTCGGCATCTGTCTCGGAACTTACGTCGGCACCTTCAGCGTCGCAGGGCCTACCCTGCAAGCCTTCCTCGCGGACTTTGGCATGCAGACTGCCCAGATTGCGAATCGCTCCGCCATCTTCTCTATCGAACCTAAACGCCGCAATGGCGTTAATACGGCTTTCATGGTCTTTACGTTTTGTGGCCAGCTTGTTGGTACCGCGGCTGGTTCGCATATTTATGCCAAGGCTGGCTGGATTGGCTCCGGGAGTGCGAGTGTGGGGTTTATTGGGGTGGCGATTCTTGCTATGGTGGTTAGGGGACCGTGGGAGACGGGGTGGGTGGGCTGGAGGGGCGGGTGGAGCTTTAGGAAATTGGACAAAACTAGTGCGGATGGGAAGACGGTGGATAAGGCGATGCATGTGCAGGAAAAAAGTGGTGATGAAGAGGGTGGAGGGGTGGATGTGAATGTGGATGAGGCGAGTAGGGAGGTGTCGAAAGACAGTAGTGAGGTCATAAATGGGAGTGAGAAAAGTGAGAGAAGTAGTGGGGAGGATGTTATTAGGCCTGTCAAAGTTTGATTCGACTTGGTGTAACTATTTTGGCGTTCAGCGTATAGATCAGATGAGCACGCGGGCGTTGTTGGACACGATTGAGAAAACTATACACGTGTATGTAAGTGTTGTAGCCAAAATATACTGTGTTAGATATGTCTCGTTATTCCCGATTTCTCCCCTTGGTCTGTTGTGTACTCCGAGATAGGGTCATTTGCAATTCTCTGACCCCCTCATGACAATCTAAGCTCGACTCTCTTGACTGCTTCGGATGAAGGGACTAATTGAGCATACCCTCATACGACATGGTGATGCCACACCTATTTACGTAAGACTGTGATAGTAGACGCTGAACTCACAACGCCAATACGCCAATGTAGTACACGAATACCAGGCTTCCGAATTCCAAGACCCATAGCGTCGGCTTACCACGAGGAAGGCGTGCGACGGTAGGCCAACCACGTGTGCAGATCAAGCCTTTTTGACAGCATCTTTCTCATGTGGGTGGGAACAGGTTGGTGTTCGGCCAAGGCTGCTGTGTGACTTTTGTGGTGGATGATGGAATGTTGAAGCGGTGCGGATTTTTCGACCTGTAAAGGAACTGACGTTGTATTCATAGTCTCGGCGGCCGAGTAATTTGGATAAAAGGCCCGATGCTGAGGAACTGTTTGGGCGTGGTAAGAGGACCGAGTACCTTGAGGGTCAGTATAATACGCGGATTACGTAGACCAATCCTGCCAAGGTGTGCTAGGATTGCAGAGTCGGGACGATCGGTATACGAACTGCTGAATCTAGATCATCAGTCCTGAAGCATTGGTGCCCATGGTGGCTATTCTCGTGCTGTATGTAGGTGCGTTCGGTGTGTCGTCGGTGGGTGTTGTTCGCGACCAAGCAGTGTGCCCAAGGCCGCCAAGTCAATACCCAAGACCCTAAGCTGCGGGAACTTGCACAAGTCTAGAGCGGGGTAGTGTCGATGAGATATGGACAAATGATTTACTGCCCGATGTGATACGTTGGTCTTATCTGTTGACTTTCACTTGAAGGCGGCATAGCAACGAACGGCAGAACAAAGGACGTGGAATGGGTCGAAGCTGCTCGCGAAGGATGAGAAGTCAAGGTGGAAAAGGTCTTCCTGCTCCGTAAAGTTCCGATTTTGCTCCACAAAGTTGGGGCTCGGAAGATGGCGGAGATCGTCAAAGATGCGATGCTACGTCAAGCGTAGACAGAGACCTGCTGGCAAGCAGGAGCTCCGGATGTTTGAGCGGAGAGCAGGAACTAAGGCGAGTCAAGTGCGTACATCTGCGTTCGACACTCCCGTACCTGGTAGATAGTCTGCATTCGCTAGCGGGAGGATTGTCTGTCTGTCTCCATCATGACACTGGGGAAGGTCCACATGGCAGACACGAATCATACGTCTAGACTGCTGGCAGGTGAAAGAGTTGCGGGGTAGCGGTAGCGGTCGGCGTAGCATTATCATTGCTGCTGGCCGGCGCAGAGCTGACGGCGTGAGGGTGTCGTGACCGCATAGTTGGAACTCTCGACGTCTTGACGATTTCTTAGCAGTTCATCGCGCAGTCACAAGAGCAGCATCGCGATCAGACGATAGGCCGACGACGGCTTGGCAGACGTGGCAGACGCTTGTTTCGAGGTGGCTTAGTTTCGTCGGCGTCGAGAGGCCAGCGCTGGATTTTCGACGTGCGGCCGCGTGACGTCTATGGTGCAAAAGGTTTGTGCGAGCATTAACGAGCGGGGTCGAAGCTTATGCCAAGGCCGCCAAGGAAGCCAAGTAAATGAGTGGAGCGGAAGTCGAATAGCGCGGTGGAAAGCCGACAGGGGTGCATGCATGTGTGGCTTGAGGCTGTGCTAGTCCATACCAGGGCCACTTGGACCACCTGCTGGGTTTCACGACCCAAGTCATACGATGCGACAGGGCTGGCGGTTTTCAATTTATCATCCGAGAATTGTTTTGCCTGAAAGGTGTTCCTTCGGAGGTACTGTGGTATGGGTGAGAACTCTGCACCGGCACCGACTTCGGGGCCATCCGACGGCACGACGGTTACCATTATTTCCTGCTTGCACACGGCGATAAAGCTGGCATGCAACGAGGTATCGGCGATATCATGCATGTCTTTCTGTATTGCGCCAATGATGCGCTGACAATCAGATGTCTCGCAAACGTGTGCATCTCACCGCAAAGAGAAAGCGGTGCAGTTCTCCTCCCAACAGTGATCGGGCAGCAACGGAGGTTTTGGTGACTCACGGGCGAGGACGACCTCCTGAAAATCTCGTCAGATCGTGTTTGCGGCTCGAAGCGAAAAGGGCTTGAATGCATCCTGGCGGTTCCTCTGGCACTGTTGTAGAAGGTGGAAGTGGGTGATGATTTCATACATAAGGCCGTTGTTCCTAGCTCTTACATGATCAACGGGATATTACAAGATCAACGGGCATTGAACTGTAGGCCACACGGGCCTTATTAATCTCGCCCGGGAATCGTAGCTGTTTCTGCTCGCTACCGACGGCTGATGTCTGCATGTTTACATATTGCCCACGTTTGCAGCAGCCAGGAAAAGCAACGTTGCAGGACCATCTCCTGTGCCCGCGGACGGTTGTCAGGCAGGATTCTGACAGGACCATGATGCTGGGGTAGCGGGTGCTAACGACGGCGAGCGGTCTTGGGACTTCTTGGATGCGTCTCCCCTCGTCGCCCAAGAGCAGCCAGCACGTTTCCCCCTTCCGTGACTGTTGGGAGTTGTGTGCTGATCCCAGCCAGCCCCATGCCCGCGTATTTTGGCAGAATTACGCTGGCCCTAGCTTGCTCATCCTTCTCGAACCTTGGAATCGTCCGAGGCCTGAGCGGCGTGTTTGCTGCGTCAGTCAATGTTTGATAGACCCGGGGGGCAAGCATGCAGATATCAGCACCTCGGGTCCAATAGGGGCACCCACGTTGGGTGCAACAGCCACCTCGCGATAGCGGTACGGCGCACAAATTACGGTGTGCACTGGTGAGATGTGAGGGAGGCCCGGCGCTATGGTACAGCAGATCCAGGGAGTCGCTCTTGTAGACTAGTGTTGCAATAGTGTCCGCGTAGTGTCGTCCCGCGAGTGAATGCTAACCCTGAAGCGGGACGCCTCCCTGCACTTGCACACGACGTTGTTCAATAATGCTGGCATCCCAAATCTCCACCGGAGTCGGCCTGCCCGCCCCCATGCGCACCAGTCTCCGCCGCCCAGCAGCGTGGATAAGTTAAGAAGGAGTCTCGCCGCGAGCCAGGTCTGGAAGCCCTGAATCACCACACGCCTCCGACTTTCTTTTGCGGGTCGTGCCAGCCTGAATCATACCACTTCATCTTGCAGCTGTCCGCCTCTCGAAATCTCGAACCTACTCCCACTTATTCCTCTGCATATTCCTCTGCACACCCCACTCACATTGTCTGTTGCGCTGTTGCCTATTGAGCAATACCTCCGCTCCAGTACCTGTTTTGTACCCCGCTACCTCCGGTCCTACCGCACGCTACCTGACGGTATTTTATCGAGGACTCTCGTTTGTGCCAGCTCTTTCGTCCAACCTTGTTATCTCACCATTCCGTCGCCTTCTCAGGAAAGACGGCAAGGGATATCGTGGTGACGGGCGAATCAGCTCCCGGCTAGCTTATACACGACTACGTTTCACTGCCTCGAGCATATCAACCGACCCACACGCCACACCTTCTTGAACCGACTGCGTCCGCGACAGTTTATCTTTCGACCTGTCTGTCCACCACTCAGTCATCTTCATCGACTCCGACATTGTGGCAGCACTATATTGCAAACAGCAACCCCCACGATCCCGTGATAGCCTTCTCACCTCATCGTCTGCGCCACCGTCCCTCGACAGCAACACGTTTCCCACGACGCTTTCACAAACACCCCAAAGCCTGCCCGAAGGCAGGATTGCCCCCAAGCGGACCTATCTCGACATTACCTGAAGCCGTTCGTACCTATCATTAACCATGTGCATCGCCGAGCTCAACGTCTCTCTCCTACCATGCCGACACCGCTGGTACCATCTCTCCCAGCCCTGCGCCCCCTCGAGCAACCTCTCCAACTGCAGCAGCCGCCTCGGCCTCTCCGGCTGGGAGATCAAATGTGACTTTTGTCCCTACTGCTCCGGATGGAACCTATCCACCTCCGAGTACCGCCTCATCGGCACTGATGCCGCTCCTGCCTCTGGAGGACTCTCGCGCACGCCCTCCATCACCCTCAACACCACCCGCCGCGAGATGCGTCGAGGCAGCCTGTCGAGGAGCAGCAGCAGCACAAGCATCACCATGATGCAAGCACAAGAGAAGAACCGCGCATTGAATGCTAGAGTGGACGCCTACTTCAAGGTCCCCACTGCGGAGCCCACGCCCGTCCCCTCCGCATATCCAGGCACCGTACGCGAGGTCGACGACGAAGACGTGGCCAACCTACCAAGCCCTAGCGACACATCGAGCGATGGCCACGACAGTGTGCGCCACTCATCCACCTCTTCGGCAGTCGGCAAGCCCAGCATGCTGAAGAAGATGCGCCACAAGTCCAAGCGGCTCTCACTTAGTCTCTTCAAGTGAGCGCACTGCTCACGCGACCACGCGTGCCGTCGATATAATGTTTCATTCCAAACATTGTATCCCAGCACTGTCTTCTCCCCGGACCATGTCATTCGACGGCCCCGCTTCCGTGCGCGCGCCGTCTGACTCGTCATTCGGCCCGACGCTTTCTACCCAAGCATCTTAGCCAGCTTTGGCTCTGGAACTGCTCACCGGATCTCCAACTCATCTCTACCCTCACCTCTGTTGCTTGCTTGCTTGCTTGCGCAAGTGTTCCATCTCCACTCTTCGGTTCTCGCTTGTCTTAGCACGATTATCACCTTTGTAGTACCTTGTACGGTTCCGAATTTTCCGATTTCTTTACTCTCTCTCTCTCTTCAGATACCCAAACATGCATTCGGCATATCAGGAGGACCTTCGGGCGATTGTTTCTTACACTCGCTTCTCTTTGGGGTCTCGGCGTTGTCGAAAATTGGAGGGGATTTACGGGAATACCTAAAAAGCAAAGGGGGCGACCTTTCCACTTCGTCCTGTATTTGCGCCGACGAAGGAGCTGTCTTTTGTCACGGCTAGCCTAGTCACGGCCAACGGTTGTCATGTGCTCTGGGGTATTACTAGCGTTGGATTAATGTGTTGGGGTGTCGTCTCACGATGCTTTTTTTTTTCTACCGTTGACGCTATTGCTCTCTCATGATCACGTTACTCCTGCCAATATTGCCAATGGTAGCGTATCTTAGAATAGATATAATAGAGTTCGTGCTCACTGTCTCAAACCATACATGACACTTTCTACCCGTGCCTGCCGAACATACATGTACAGCTCATACCATGAACCTCGTTGCCGATAGCCGACTTCACACGACAATCATAACAGAGTCGCCTCTATCATGTAGCATGACATGTATCATGACAATATCCTTTCCAAACACCCACGTGGCGCCGATCCCTCCTTCCCCACAACAAACTACGGTTAGAGGTAGAAAAGCCACCACTTCATCCGCTCCATCCACTCCATCCGCTTCATCCTCACCCCCCATTTCCGAATAGTCTAGCCTCCCAGCCTAAATAATGACTTCCCACTTCGGACGCCCATGGCTCTGCATACGGGCAAGGCCTTGTCCGCGCACGTCCCCTCTTTCCGAACGTGCAGCGACCACGCACTGACCTTGACCGCTGTCCCCTCTCTCTCTCTCTCTCCATTATTGTATCTCTGACTCGCTCAACTCGATCCGTCCCATTACCTACATACACCCTTTCGACATCAGTGATGGTTTTATGGAAATGGCCCGGCCGCGAGCTCTAGGGTGATCGTCGGCTGTACTTATCTCGTATCTCCGTGCGTGCAGATGGGAGATGCTGCCTCGGCCGGTGAAGAGTCCACTGTTGCTGCAGTGATACGATACCAAGACTTGCGTGGTACTTACTTCTACACGTAGGTATGTATGCGCTGTCTAGGACCCAGATGCCGAGGTGGTGCGAGGGACGGGGTGGGGTGGGGTGGAGTGGTAGTGGGTGGTAGTGGTGGTGGCGATGGTTGAGCATGGGAGTTGTTTACGGTACCGTGTTCCGGACTTTGGGTCTTTGCTTTCGAGTCTCGAGTCTCTTTCCTTGTCGCTATCTTCTTTTTTTTTTTGATGAGATGAGATGAGACGAGTAGTCTCGGCGCTAGACTCGCTGTTCATAATGCGCCTCGGCTCCATATAATGTGGCAATTGTCACGTCTATGTCATGGTCCTTGGCGATGTCGTTTTGCTCTTGTCTCACCGGCCTACGGGATACGGATGTTCCGGCCGAGTTTGCACTCTACGCTGATGGCTGCTCTAGCAAATTCTCGGAAACAGTGGGGATGCGGTTTCCGGATACAGTGTCGCTGCCGTTGGTGTGGAGTATACATGGCTGTTCTATTCGGTCTTCGGCTATAGAGCTACTTGAAGCTGCTTTGACAGTTAGTAGGGTTGTAGGGTGAGGGAAGGTTTTATTTAGTGCCTGTTGCCGATTTTGTCATGGTATCTAGAGGTTTATTCTGTCTGGTGTGAATAAAGTGTAGGACGAATGTAGTGCCTGGAGTAGTCAGCCAAGGTTTGTAGGGCGGCCTCTTATGTTGCCAGATTCACAAAGCTGTCAAATGATTGGCCGTTTCTCCTACACGAGGAACTTCACACCAAGGTGCTGTGTATCAAAATTCAACGTTCAGTATCAATATGGCAGCGCTTTATACGCGCACCGGGTATCATAACTCTTCTCTATTCATACAGTCTTCCCCCCTCACTCTTCAGCCTCTTTCCCTTTCCCCTTCCCCTCTAACAACTCCATCCCTAACTCGCTCAAGAACTTATCGGCTTGCCCCTTCCCCCTCTTCTCCTGAATAGCCCTCTTCTTCTCCCGAATCATCTCCTTCCTCTTCTCGATATCATCTTTCCGCTTCTTCCTCGCCTTCTCCGTCGCCACCCTCTCCTTCTCCAAATTACTCATCTGCTCCCTCCTCTCTTCCTCGTCCTTGGAGAAATGCATGAATGCCGTACCGCGCTGTCTGACTTCGGCATGCCCGTCGAAATGCGTATCGGGCGGCGGAGTAAGCTCTTTATCACGCTTTGCGGCCAATTCAGCCATTTGCTGGGCAATCGTTTCGTCGGGATTGAACGCGTTGGTTTGTACAGTGTCGCCGTATATGATATCGGTCGGCATGGCTGGACGCGCGGTGAAGCGGTCGGGCTCGTCGGCTGCGAGTGTGCGCTGTCGACGCTGTTCCCGCGCGTATTCGGCGCGTGTGCCTTTTCTCGTCCGCCCGAACTCGTCTTCGTATTCTATGAGTTCTTCTTCCGATGCTTCGGACTCTGAAGACGATGAGCTGTCCGACTCTGCTTCGCCTTTCTCTCGCTTGTCTGCCCACTTCTGGTCGAAGTCTACGCCGTACTTGTCGTCGATGTCTTCAACGTCGCCGCGTTTCAGCGCATTATATAACCGTGCCTTTTCCTCCATACGCCGCTTCGTGCGCTTATAATGGGCTTCGTCCTCGGCCTTCTCGTCGGTAGTGCGGCCCCGGTGCTTTTGCGCAAAGTCCGCATCTTCGAGATCTTTCAGCGCGCGCTTGTTCACGCCCTTGTTGTGGCTTTTGAAGATGTCTTCTTTCTGGGAGCGCGCGCGGCCGGCGTTCGGTTTCGAGGTGGTGGTGCTGGACAAGGACTGGATCAGGCTGGAGAGCTTGGAGGAGAAGGCGAGCGAACTGGCGGAAGAGATTTCTTTTGTCTTTACGCGCGATTTGGGGCGCTGGCCGTAGAGGTGTGCGTCTTTTGAGGACATGGTGGGGGTTGGGGTGGGGTCGTGGTGAAGAGTGGTGGTGGTTTGGGGTGTAGATCGCGTCGTGCGATGTCGGATGCCGGAGCTTAGCTATGCTATGGGCGGGGCACGTGCGGGGTGTATGCATTTTATGAGCCCCACGAGCAAAGAAGCAATTGATTTCTCTCACGGCTGATGCGCCATTGTTAGTCTGTCTTTTCCTCGTAGACTTGACTACTTCATCACTCTCCCTTTCTTCTGTCTCAATCTGAGCAGTTAACATCCCAAAAATCCATCATGCCTCTCCCGCGACAAATCTTCATCGCAGTCATCGGTCAGTACCTTCTCTTCAGCATCATAATGGTTTGTACTGATAGATAATCAGGTGCCGGAGGCGTTGGAAAATGCTTCCTCTCCCAGCTGCACCACCTCGCAACCAAGCTCTCGCAATCTCCCTCCGCGCCCACCTACCTCTCGCTCATCTACCTCAGCACTTCCAAAAAAGCCCTATATCACAGTGACTACAAGTCGCTCTCGAACTGGGAATCCGAGCTCCAGTCTTCCTCGACTTCTCCTCTGTCTCTCTCACAGCTCGCCGAATACCTCATCAAGGCCCCGGGCAAAGTCGTTCTCGTAGACAACACATCGAACCAGGAAGTTGCCGACTCTTATTCGCAGTTCCTGAAACAAGGCGTCAGCATTGTGACGCCTAACAAGAAGGCCTTCTCTGGCAGCTATGGCCTATGGCAGGATATCTTCCAGGCCGCGAGCAACGGAACGGGAACTGGCGGCTGGGTGTTCCATGAGAGCAGTGTTGGGGCCGGACTACCAGTTATCTCGACACTAAAGGAGTTGGTGGAGACTGGCGACGAGGTTCAGAAGATTGAGGGTGTATTCAGCGGGACTATGAGTTTCCTGTTCAACAGCTTCCAGCCCACAAGTGGAGGAGGCGGCAAGTTTTCCGCCGAGGTCAAGACCGCAAAGGACAAGGGCTTCACTGAGCCGGATCCACGAGACGACCTCAACGGTCTCGACGTCGCCCGTAAACTTACCATCCTCGCCCGTCTCGTTGGCCTAAAGGTCGAATCGCCGACCTCTTTCCCCGTGCAATCTCTCATTCCGAAGGAGCTCGAAAGCTGCTCCTCAGGCGACGAGTTCCTTTCCAAACTCCCCGAGTTCGACGACCAGATGGATAAATTGAAGACTGATGCGGAGAAGGAGGGCAAGGTTGTGAGATTCGTGGGTAGTGTGGATGTGCCGAACGGTGAGGTCAAGGTTGGATTGGAGAAGTTCGATAAGAGTCACCCGATCGCTGCGCTCAAGGGTAGTGACAACATCATTGCCTTTTACACCAAGCGCTATGGTGATAACCCGTTGATTATTCAAGGCGCAGGTGCTGGTGGTGATGTCACGGCTATGGGTGTTACAGGGGACTTGATTAAGGTGTTGCGATTGCTGCAGTGAGATCACTGGCTGTGATGCCCATGGTGTTTAGCTATAGTGATAGTCATTATGGATAGCAAAAAGGAAATGTGAATCAATGTGAACAAGGTAAAACGTTGCTAGTTGAGTGAAATTATGACTGATCCAATTACTAGAGTAAATCAATACCTATTTTCTCTCTATCGACGCTCTCTCTATCCGAAAATTAATATATGAATGATGCCATGTAAATCCAAGCGCTCAATGTACCCGCTATATCCCCAGAGTGAAGGAACCTGTTGAAGATCTTACCTGACACAGACCCACCATGCGAGCTCAGTACAGCTCACTGTCCCATCGCCGCAAGGTTCCTAGGTCATGATCCAAGATCCCGACTACTTCAACTCCTTTGTCGGAGAACCCCCCCTCCGAACCGCCGTAACAACGCCATCAGCGATATACTTCACCGACTCTCCCGTCTTATCGCCATCCCTCCAGACCTGCGACTGCAACATCCATCGCGCCAGGCGCCTACCCAGATAAACAGCTACCTTTGGATCCCTAGGATCCAGGTCATCAGCGGATATATTAGAATCATCAAAAGCATCCCAATCAAGCCCGTTTTTCGTAACCATGGTCGTCGTCGGGCCAGTAGCAGCATACGTCTCCGTCCACTTCCCAGTGAAGTCAATAGTAGACTTGACATAGTGGCCCCAAACATACTTGAAACCATGGTTAGAGAAGGTGCCTACGGTGACCTGATTTCCCTCTCTACGGATCACCATCGGACGCTGTGCAGAAGAGGTTGGTGTGCGTTGCCACCATTCGAAAACCTTGTTCTTGGGCTCGAGGAAGGCGGTTAGCGTGTCGGGACTCGATTCGTTGAGTACTGTCGCTACGGCATCGCATATCCGAGGTAAGACGTGCTCGAAAATAGGGATGTCGTCGGTGTCTTCGAGGGTTCCCCAGCTTATCGTGTGCATGTGTCGTGCTGGGTAGAATGCTGGTAGCGATGGGGTCATGGATGTGAAGAGGTTGTACATGATTTTGTCGTGTAGGTCCTCGTTGGTGGGTTCCATGCATTCGTGGTCGGAAAGCTCGGTGACGTGGTCGCGGTAGATTTCTTCTTTGCGAAGTTCGTCGTTTTCTTCGTCACTGCTCGGGTTTTGCTTCTGGTCGCTTTTCGGGATGGCTGGGTGCTGTCTGGATATCTTACGGAGGTTCGCTAAACTGTTTGTCGTGTCGATTTCATGTCGTCCATTGTTGAAGATGACTGTGGGTTGGACTTTGGGATGATGGTAGTCTTTTGTCGTCTTGACTACACCGCGGTGGGTTCGTAGCGTTGCTACAGATTGTGTCCTACGTTATGTTAGTATTTGAAATGGCTTTGGTAGTTATAGATATATTTACAAGTCTCCGTAGGCATCGCTGTCGAACTCATCGTCGTCGGGATCCCAGAGGTTCGACATATGCTTGGTACCTCCGCGACGAGACTGGACTGTGCTCTTCTTCCTACAGACTGTTAGTCATGCCTATGTACCTTCTACGAAGAGTCATCTATGAAAACTTACAAGTCGCTGTAGACGAAGTTGTCGAACTCGTCGTCGTCAGCGTCGAAGGGATTCCCACTACCTAGTTCCGGCAGCTTCCCGCGTATTGAGTCCAACGGTTTGCGTCGCAGCGTTTTTGCTCGAGACGGCGAAAGATCTTGGTAGACCTCTTCGTTGAACTCGCTGTCCTCTGGGTCAAACAGATCACGCCTATTTAATTCCGGTAGCTTCTTGCGAATAGAATTGAGCGGATTACCCCGCACTGTCTTCGTCCGCGATGGGGATAGGTCTTTACAGAACAAGTCATTGAGCTCGTCTCCTGCGTCAAAGGGATTTCCACTATTCAATCCGGGAGCGTTCTTCCCGGTTGAATTAGGAGATTTGCCCCGCGATATCTTAACTTGTGAAGGGGACAGGTCCTGGTAAGCAATATTTTCGAATTTATCGTTAGGACCGCTAGGATTCTCAGCGTTCAACCCCGGAATCCTATTACGGATCGAGTCAAAGGGGCTGCCTCGGAGTGACCTTGAAGGTGATACAGAGGGTGTGCGGAGTTCTTCATCTACGGTCTTATGAACTTCATCAGGAACAAACGAACCTCGCTTAGAACGATCCGGTGTAGAAGTCGTAGATTTGCCGTTTGTTGATATCGGGGGTTGATCGTTAGTGGGTTGTCGGAGCATATCTGTAGCTTTATTTCCCTGGTTGTCTGCTTGTTTCGGTTCTTCCGAGGATATAGTTTCTTTGGAAACCATATCTTGTATATAGTTTATAGTTGTGATGTGCAAGGGTGAGGGGAAGGGGGGTCACTCGGATAGCTGTGTTAATGATCGTGTTTCGTGGGTTGAATCGGCGAGTTGAGGAAGTCGGGGTTGAGAACAGTTGTGGCTCGGGTTGATTCTGGAGTTGGTGTTGTATACTGTGTAGCGCATGAAGGGTGTCAGTACGGTTGCGGTTGTTGTTTGCGGTGGTGAATCAACTAACCATTCCCACTCTAGTCAAAACTCTATATAATCCTATGCAGTATCCGCTTCAACCATTCTACCACCACTGTATTTATCTTCTTGAGCGATTCGTAGTATCGCCACCTTTAACAGCCCGATGTCGACGTAAGCAATGGCATCAACCATCTGGATAAATGGCTGCATCTACTTGTTTGCAGAGCAAGACCACTTTTGCATTAGTAATAGAGGGAGCTCTTCTAATATGGCTATTGTAAAAATATGGTTTCCTGACATCATATGTAGCTGTTTTCGCAAGATGTTGCGATGCCGAAAATATGTTTTCAAGTGTCGTATATCATACCCTAGTACCGTTAACCATTCGGGTGTCGACGATTCGTCGAGTAGTCCCCTATAATGCCACCGTAAAGGTTGTAAATTCGTAAGACAGTCTTCGATCTTTTCACCAGGCATAACCGGTACTTAGGACTAGAGAAGAGTAGAGCGGTCTCGAGGAGTTTGAAGATGCCGAGATTACGTTCCACGGCGGAAGGTCGTGTTGCGGTGTTCTTATCGCCCCACGAAGTTTTATCGCTGCTGAGGATAGGATTATCTCTATTCTTTGGAAGAAGTGCCGCCAAGATATAGCGATGGTGTGCGATGGTGTGTGATAGACTGGGAGGGGTTGATCTCGTGCATCCAACATCTCAGTTTCGAGTAAACCTATTAGGCGGTGCTAATATCTACTTGTATCAGCCTTACATGAAAGAAAAAAGTTGGTGCTCTTATGATATTCGCGTCGACCTGCAAGCTAATAAGGTGTGCTCCATCTCATAGATAATGTTCCTCGTATGGTGGGGCGGACATGACTGGAGACAGAGATGATAGTGTTGCCGTGTCATGGTATCTCATGCAAGAAGGGGTAGGTCAATCTTTCGGGGCCAGGATCAGAAAGAAGAAAGACGTTAAGACTTGGAGGTCTAGCTGGAATCTTGTCGTGACATATGGGTGTAGTGCGATTAGACTGGATGATATGAGTGTCCGATACGTTTGCGCGCTACACTCCAACACGTGAATTGCGGGTGGTAACAGGAATTGTGAACCTTTATACCTATGATAGTGGTATTTATTATGAACTGCGGTGTCGCAGGTAGAGTAAAGTTTGGTTATTAGTGGGGAAACGACCCTTAGTAGCCCCTAATGGTATCTCCGCTCAACAGGCCTCTACGATAAATAGGAGGAGAAAATGCTGAGACTTCAAATGCCTTCTGCTTTCAGTTGTATAGCCAGGGGAAAGAAGGAAGGAATCCGAACGCGAGTATACAGACAGCACGTGATCCGGTGCTTCGGCAGCAATGTCCCGCCGAAGATCGGCACGCGAATCTGGTTTGTGCCAGGAAACCCCAGAGTTTACCTGGATGTCTTGCGTTTTGAACAAGCACCAATCAATTTCATCTTCTGAATCGATCTCCTGGCTCATCTCCACATGCACGTCGGAGTGGGCTCGGTGAAATATGCGCTGAAGCTGTGATGACAACAGCATGTCTGCTTTAGGCACTGATGTGCGTGTTCTCCTGCCACGATGTTCTTGTGAAGAGACTTGATCCTGGAAAGTATGTACCAACACAATTTCCAATGAATCTCATCACATGGCGTCCCACGTGGGTCTCTTTTCGACGTTTTCGATAAGAAGAAGGTCACGGCTCAATATGACGCCTTTTCGCTGAGGGATACCGCGCGACATTCATTCATTCATTTCCATCATGAGGGCGGCTTTTTCTCCATTTCTTTTGCTAGGGTTGGCGTCTTCGGTATTGGCGATTCCCTACGAAGAATACATACTTGCTCCTAAGTCGCGAACGCTACACCCGGTCTCCGTACACAGCTCGAATGGATCAGTGAGCCATCCGGACGGACTCACGAAATCGAATGGCAGCACTGTCTTCTCGGGCGATGCGGCGACTGCGTACGACTTCGGCAAGAACATCGCTGGGGTGGTAACCTTGGAGATTGGTTCTGTATCGAACAACGGTTCCAATGGCACCCAGGACTATATCGGAGTCACGTTCTCGGAGAGTTCAATATGGGTTTCCAACAAATCTTGCGACGCCACTGCAGATGCTGGGAAAGATGAGATATTGTGGTTCAAGGTTGATGGTCCTGGACGCTACTCGGCACCAAGGGAGAAAGAGCGAGGCGCCTTCAGATATATGACTCTAGTGCATAACAGTACTGGAAGTGTGGAAGTCACTGCGGCGGAAATATACTTCACGCCTATGCCGCATTGGGAGGACGATGCTTTGGCAAACTATACCGGATATTTCCATTGTGATGGTCAGTACATTCCGTATAAAACAACCAGCTCCGATATTGATGGCAGGTAGATGAGCTTCTTAATCGCATTTGGTATGCTGGAGCATATACTAATCAGATGTGCACGATTGACCCCAATCATGGCAACGCATGGATTCATCTTTTCCAGATCAATGCGTCTATTTCTGATGCGACCAACGTTACCTGGTATAACAACTACACCATTACGAACGGCTCATCGGCACTAGTAGACGGTGCTAAACGAGAGAGACTCGTGGCCGCTGGAGATGCTGCGATCGCCGTTCCTGCAATCATTGCATCTACAAACGATGTAGTTAGCATCGAAGATACGCTTAACTCGCTGTTCGTTCTTCAGGATTCGACTGGAATGATTCCATACGCGCCACCGCCATTCCCGCCCGTGTTGTCTCACACGTACCATCTTTACGCTTTGATTGGTGTCTCCGACCTTTTTCTTTTCACTGTATGTTTGTCACTTGCTCTGCATATGGTAGATGCTAATTTGTATGTCCAGGGAGATAGTGAATACCTAACATCTGTTTGGGACCAATGGAAGCTTGCCATGGAATTTTCACTAGGTTTTATCGATAACACGGGCATGATGAATGTCACTTCCCCCATGGACTGGCTTCGTTCTGGAATGGGAGGGTATAATATCGAGGTACATATCCTGTTGTGGGATCGTGATCGAATACTGACCGAAGCCCTCAGGCAAACTCTATCCTATACAACACCATTACTCGAGGCATCTCCCTAGCTAAGGCTCTTAACGACACCGAGCCAATTTCAACCTGGGAGACAACAGCCGACAAGCTCAAGGCAGCCACGAACGAGCTCCTTTGGGATGAAACTGCCGGCATGTACACCGATAACGAAACCACAACACTTATGCCTCAGGACGGTAACGTCTGGGCGGTCGTATCAAACATCACTACAAACTCCTCGCAGATTGAAGCCATCAGTGCCAACCTTGCCGAACGGTGGACTCCCTACGGTGCCCCGGCGCCAGAAGCTCAAGATGTCATTTCGCCATTTATTTCAGGCTTCGAGCTGCAGGCACACTCTATGGCTTTAAACACTACCGCTGCGCTCGCGCTCATGAGACTGCAGTGGGGTTTCATGATGGATGACCCGCGTATGACCAACTCAACCTTCATCGAAGGCTACTCAAAATCGGGAGAGCTTATCTATGCGCCGTATCTGAATGATGCTCGCATCTCGCATGCGCATGGATGGTCTACCGGGCCGACATCAGCGCTCACATTCAACATTGCTGGCGTTCAGCTGTTGACCGCGGGAGGAAAGACATGGCGCATCGCACCCTCACTCGGTGACCTAAAGTTTGCGGAAGCAGGTTTCAGTACAAGCGTTGGAACCTTTTCCGCGAAGACACAGGTCACGGATGATGGCTTCACAACCGAGTTTCAAGCACCCGAGGGTACTACTGGCGAAGTCAAGATTCCTTCAACTTCCTGCGCAGGAAAGATGGTGTTACAGGAGTCCGATGGAAAGAGTGCGGACATTAACGTCGACGTCGCGGAAGTAGAAGCAGAACCCGTGGTTGTTCCAGATGTTGCGGGCGGAAAGTGGACGGCTACGTTTACATGTAATTAGATACGCAGTAACTACACACGAAACACTAATTCTAATATCCATCACATTTGCATAGACTTGCTAAGATGGTGATTCCCCTTTTTACGGATACCTAACTATGACCTTACCAATATAACGTAGAGGTCAGCACTAACGGCACGGAAACACGCAAATATCCGATCCGCTCTCCATAACCACACCACCTTTTTCAGGCATCACTATTCCGACGAATCAACTGGTCAACGGTGTATGGACAGGAACGCCTAAACGTTCAACATGCTCGAAAGTGCGCGTCTGCGTATGTAAATGTCGGCGTCACGGACTCGGATCGGAAGTATGACTATAGCCCTAACCATGCGACAAAGAAAGCAATTTTGTATAAAACGCAAAGACAACTCACACATAAAATCAAATCACCCTACCAACCATCCATCATACACTCAACAAGTACCAACTCCGCAAACCCCACCCCCAATCCACCACAATGACCACCACCACCCCCAAAAAGACCCTCCGCATCGGGATCCTCTACGAAGAAGTCCAAATGGCCGACCTCGTCGGCATCGACATCATAGGAAACTGTTCATCCCGCGTAGTCGACATGATGACCGCCCTCATACCCTCAGCCACAACCGTGCAGTTCCCCTCCATCGACATGGAATTCCTCTACATCGCCTCTACTCTCGAGCCCACCTGGACCACGCCCAAGATGTTCGTGCGTCCAACACATACCTACGACAACGCGCCCCGCGACCTCGACATCATCCTCATAGGCGGCCCGAACCCGGCCACCGTGCCTGAAGCGAGTCTGAAGTTTTTGAGGGAGGCGAGTAGACTGACGAAAACGATTCTGACTACTTGTACGGGCGGCATGTGGTTGGCGAAGAGTGGGGTCCTGGATGGGAGGAAGGCGACTACTAATCGTATGCTTTTGGGGTCGGCGAAGTCGTCGATGCCGAATGTGGAGTGGTTGGATCAGAGGTGGGTTGTGGATAAGGGCCATTTTGATGGTGCTGAGTTGTGGACTGCTGGTGGTGCCGGATGTGGTAAGTGCCTTTTCCCCCCTCTCTCTTTCGCGATGGAAGTGAAACGTTGCTAATGATTCTTTACAGGCATTGATATGGTGATTGAGTATGCTCTCAAGACCTTTGATCAGGCGTTGGTTGGAATGGCTTGTACGAGTCTGGAGTTCGAGGTCAAGGAGCGTAGTCAGAATTATGCTGGACCCCTCGCGACTGCACTTCAAGTGAACCTTGAGGTAGTATAGCACAGTGTGGTCGAAGTGTGCAGGCGCTTTAGCTAAAGAAATAACCTTGTACATGGTCTCTTAGCTGGCGCTGTAGGGTATGGGCATGGTTGAAGGAAACAAGGGCTGTCTATTATTCCTACGTATCTTTCTTTAAAATTCCACTAAAAATCCTCCATTCTTTTTCCAGCCTTTCATTCCTTCTCTCTCACCGCCTCTTCCACCATGCTTCCAACATCGAACCTCTTCAGCTCTATAGCTTGCTGCCTAAGTCTCCACCACCTCCACGCTAACCATATCGCAAACACGCCCATGGTTGTTGGGATAGTACTTGCGGGCAATATCCACCATCCTTCACTCACTGCCAGCTTCTCCTTGCCGAAGTCGAAAAACACCGTGCTCAAGATGGTAGAGATGAAAGTACCAGGTAGGAAGAGCATGGTAACAGCAGCCATTGTAATCATGGCCGCCGAGTCACGTTGAGTTTGCTCGGCGACTTTGGCGGTGGATATGGCGATTTGTTTCGAGGTTCGGGCTTCGCGCTGGTTGGCTAGATGAAAGAGCTATCATTCTTGTTAGTTTATTGCACCCCCTTCTTCTGGGACATCTTCACGATACATGTACTTACTAAGTTGATTCTGATGTTTGCTCTTTCCCGATACACTGCTGTCCACCGCGCACAATTCTCGGACTGCGCTTTCAACACTTCAAACGTCTCATGCATATCCGTCGTCCAATCTACTACCCATCTTTCCTTTTCGGTCGAGCTCTCTACGCTTTTGCAATACTTCCCATAAGCACGGTTCAGATATTCAACTGTATGGACATAATCCAAACAATCCTGATTCAGAGTACTCCAGTCACGTGTTAAACGATGTAGTCCCCGCGTTCGGCCGTCGTAGTCCGATCCATCGTCTTTGTAGTGCGTCTCGTATATGAGGAGCATGTTTCGGTGTTGTCCGATAGTGAAACGCCATTGCTTTTGCGCATCGTCAGCCGCTAAAGCATCGAGGTAAAAGTCGCGATACGCCATTGATGGGTCGGCTTCGAGCAAGGCCATGAAGCGGTCTAAGGCGCGAGATGGGTAGTTGATGCAGAAGTAGGTTGTATGGTTGCCAGTGCGAATGAATTGGATGTAGCTGACACCCGTGTCCCAGCCGCAGTGAGCGCGGTAGCAGATTTCTGCACTATTTATTAGCCATGCTCTGCATATATAGCTAGTGCTGGCGTGGAGTGACTTTACCAAATGAAGTCAAGTTGCCATCTTTGTCCTTTTTCTGGAAACACTGTTCCCCTAATTTAGCGAAAGAGCCCTCAAATGTAAAGATCTCGCCGAGGACGAGCTTCGAAAGTCCAGCTTTTAAAAGCGCTTTAAGGATGCGTGGCCGAATGCTGAAGTTTCCTGGGAGCCATGATACATCTGATGATAGTGTATTGAGGAAGCTGTGGGTTATCAGCCTTAGGCTACCGTATTCTGTAAAGAAGGCCTCGGGGGAACAGAGCTTGAGATATTTCTAGAATCGTATAACAAAGAAATTGTACCTTACAAGGCTCGGAGGACCCTCTCTTCGGACTTAGGTTTTGTTGATGGCTAGCGTGGTCTGTCAGTTCAATCCTCAAAAACTTCGATATAGAGAGAACATACATCCACTAATTTCTCTAGCTCTTCATCACTGGGTCCAAACCGCCACTCTGCAGAGACATTAGCCAGTATTATCCCATTTCTATTCGACACCTACCGACGTTACCACCTCGGACCTCACAAAAATCCACAACCCCACAATCCTGTTTCTCCGCACTCCTCGACAATCCCCACGAAATTACATCCTCATCTTCCAGCTCAGGATGGCTTGACAATGTCGAGGAAAGTAACAATGAATCATTTCCTTGATCTGCGGAGGGATCTTCTGGCCATGGTCTGGACTCGGCCCCTGGTGTTGGGGTAAGAGAAGAGGGCCAAAAGCGCCAGTCGAGGGTGCGGTGGATGCGGTCTGTCCGGGTGTATCGATCCATGTCTGATCTTCTTTCTTGTGTCGTTGCTTTTGCGCTTGTAATGAGGACAAGACTAGACTCGTGACGCGTTGTTAAGGTACGAGAGAAACTGGACCGCGTCCAAATCAAGTCATGTCAACACTTGAATGCTCACGATATACAATGCACCAATATTCCTCGTGTAAGTGGTGTTGTGAAAAGAAAGAGGCTGAAGTTGATTGCGACGAACTTCGAAGGTTATCAAGTAAGAAGGCACTATACTCGATTAGCAATTGCGACATGGATGAGAAGATTGGGGGCCAAAAGGAGGCAGCGGTCGTACCAGCTTCTCGCGCTGCATATCTGCACTTCTTGGAGTCCTGAATGACTCGCGTTCAGCAAGCTCTTGGTAACTTGATCTCGGATCAGGTAGAGATACCCGTTGAAATTGAGCATATCAATGAGCGGAAGAAAAGAAACTCATAGGGATTGTGCATAATAGGCGATTATAATACTCATCTTCATATAAGGATCGTTCTCAAATGCTATTTATCCACATTACCCTAGCCAATTCTTGTAGTAGTGACATAAGTCGTAGGCCTACAAACGTCCTCGGTGAAGTTGCTTAAAGTGCTGAGGACATGTAAGAGCTAAGGTACCGTAGGTGGGGAAAGTATACTGCGCACCGATTTGTAAACTAGTGTAAGGTAAGATTGCAAATAAACCAAATGTACCGCCTTAAAGAGCGACTGAAAGAGGATGTTGAAGAAAAAAAAACGATTCGACGTTGTCAAGATTTAGATGTCATAGGATCTAACCGAGTCGGGGGATGTCCTCGGCACGATGTCCACACAAACCTGGCTTGATGTAATCCGCTGATGCAAAGATACAGGACACAGACACAATGCCAACCTTTCGATCCAGCACCAAAATCATCGTTGTAGGAGGCGGTGGGACGATAGGATCCTCTACAGCCTTGCACCTTCTCCGCTCCGGATACACGCCTTCTAATATCACCGTTCTCGATACATATCCTATCCCTTCCGCGCAATCTGCTGGAAATGATCTTAATAAGATCATGGGAATCCGGTTACGGGATGAAGTGGATGTGCAGCTGAGTTTGGAGGCGCGGGATATGTGGCGAAACGACGAGTTGTTCAGGCCATTTTTCCACAATACAGGCAGAGTGAGTTCCTAGCTCTTTCTGTGTGCAGGCGATGTCCATTGACGGTAAGCTAGCTTGATTGTGAGTCTTCAGAACAAGGGTTGGAGTCCTTGAGAAAGGAGTACCAACAACAGCTTGATGCTGGCTTAGAGGAGTCGACTGAGTGGCTGGATAGTGAAGATGAGATACTAGAGAAGATTCCGCTTCTGGAGCGAGAGAACATCCGCGGCTGGAAAGCTATATACAGCAGCGATGGAGGATGGCTAGCTGCTGCAAAGGCAATCAACGCCATTGGACATGAGCTGAAGAAGCAAGGCGTCAAGTTTGGAGTCGGTGGGTAGGTCGATTTCACAAACCAATGATCTGATCCGAACAATGGCTAAAACTCCTACAGTGCAGGATCGTTCAAGCAGCCGCTCTTCGATCAAGATGGATTGACGTGTATTGGTGTTGAGACGTTAGATGGGACTCAGTACCACGCCGATAAAATTGTTCTTGCTGCCGGGGCATGGACTTCGGTCTTGGTAGATCTAGAAGACCAGTGCTGCTCAAAAGTAAGAGATACCTGCTCCTACAGTATAAGTGAGATGATACTAATCCTGTAGGCCTGGGTATATGCGCATATACGGCTTACTCCCGAGGAAGCGGCGCAATACAAGAATGTGCCGGTGGTGTACAACGGCGACATTGGCTTTTTCTTCGAGCCGAACGAGGAGCAGGTAATCAAAGTTTGCGATGAGTTTCCTGGATTCACGCGCTTCAAAGAGCATCAGCCATATGGAGCTGATGCTCCTAAGCGCATATCAGTACCACGGTCTCACGCGAAACATCTCACAGACACCTATCCGGATGCGTCTGAGGTCACAATTAGGAAAGCCATAGACGTGTATCTTCCGCGATTCAAGGACAAAGAGCTGTTCAATAGGGCCCTGTGCTGGTGTACAGACACGGCAGACTCGGCACTGCTCGTCTGTGAGTATCCGAAATGGAAAAACCTTTTCCTGGCGACAGGTGATAGTGGGTAAGTTCGTTGCGGACCTCTGATGTGACGGGGTCATGCTAAAGAAGCTGTAGGCATACGTTCAAGCTCTTGCCCAACATCGGAAAGCATGTCGTCGAGTTGATAGAGGGTGACTTGGCGGAAGATTTGGCTCGCGCGTGGAGATGGCGGCCGGGCGGCGATGCGCTGAGATCAGTACGGGGGGCTCCAGCTCGAGACCTTGCCGATATGCCAGGCTGGAAGCACGATGTCAACAAGGGCAGGTTGTGAGACGAGACGCGTCCCTCCGATAAGATAAGATGAATGTAGAAGGCGCGAGACGCGAAGTCCCGTGATCTCGAGAACCCCTGTCAGGCACGGGCCCGTTATGCGACATGCGTCATTATTGGTCTGGATAGGCATTCACCTTTGGTTCACTCACTCTGGACCTGGTGAAAGAATCTTATCCCTCCGCGCGCCATGTTTTATTCACACTCTTTCCACTCACCAAAATTCCCCCCACCCTAAGCCCACGAAACTCGAGGGACATAAAACGACCATTCCCGACTGCGACACACTCACGATTGCCATATCGCCTCATACCGAGGCCAACACCAACACCCACACCCAAAAGACGGACGAAATTCTCTCGCCTCTTGGACGCTCACAATTCACATTCACAACCATGGCGTCCTCGCCCGATGCGCATGTCGTCTCGTCGGAGGCAGCGCAGTCCCCCGCGCACGACGCCTCCGCCGTCACATCCGAAATAGACATGGCCGATGACAAGGCGCATGCTGTGGAGGAGGAAATTCCGTCGGATGCCGATGAAGAGACTCGGCTGAAGTTCCTCACTACGGGCGCGCGCAACCAAGAGGATATGGAACGGGATATCGGTCGCCAGGCAGACCAGCTGCTGATGGAGCAGGCCGACGAGCGCGACACAAAGCGCATGGAGAAGACGTCGGCAGAAATTACCCGCAACAAAGCCGCGATCCAGAAGATTCGGGTCCGGCTCGCAGCCACCGTCTCGAGTATACAACAGACAAAGTTGCGTGGAGAGGTTGATACATACCAGCAGAAGAACGACCTTCTCGAGAAGGAACTACAGGCCATAGAGAAGCGCATCAACGACAGGCACCATGTACCAGACGAGGAGGACACGGTGCAGCCCGGCATTAATGGCCCACTCCCCAGCGAGACGCGCCGCGACTTCCTACTCCGTACCGGCAAGATTACACCCTTCATGAAGCTGGGCCAGACCCGTCCGGGCGCCGATACCCTGGACGAGGCTCTGCATGATGCAGAGGTCGAACAATTGGTGGACGATGCTGCCAAGTCTGCAACGAATCACCAGAACCTCATGAAACCTGGCTTCGTGCCCGTAAAGCCAACAGCGGGTCCGAAGAGGAAGCGCATTGAGACCGACCATGCAGAGCCTGGCTCTAGGGACTCTAGTGCAACACCCGAGA
The DNA here is from genome assembly GCA_010093635.1 of Massarina eburnea CBS 473.64. Taxonomy (NCBI): domain Eukaryota; kingdom Fungi; phylum Ascomycota; class Dothideomycetes; order Pleosporales; family Massarinaceae; genus Massarina; species Massarina eburnea. The sequence continues at coordinate 1,611,414 of MU006778.1, forward strand.
TCGTCACTCGGGCGAAGAAGATCAAGCCGGACAGCCAAGAAGCTATAGGCTCTAGGGACTCGAGCGCTACACCCGAGGTGTCCGGTACCGACTCAGACGATGCGTACGCGCCTGAATTGAATGACCGTCAACTCGCTGCACTCGGAGACTCGGACGACTTGCGCGAGGTTACGCCAGACGATGAAGATGCAGGTGGCCGAAAGCGTAAGGCGACCGGTAAAAAGTCCAAAAAGACGGTCCCGCCTACATCGGCCACAGAGAGCGACGAGGATGAATTCCTCAGCATCGATGATGGCAACGAAAGAATCTACCGCGACCGTCTGCACAAATGGACGGAGAAGCGTTCGGCTGCACGTAGGCAAGCGAAGGAGAACGCTGGCGAGGCTGTACAGGAAGACCAGAACGTAAAGGAGTGCTACAAGCCTCACCCGACGGCGCCCGATGGCGAGTTTGCGGGCGGCTTCCGTGTACCTGGTGACATCTACCAAGCCTTGTTCGACTATCAGCAGACTGGCGTTGAGTGGCTATGGGAGCTCTATCGCCAAAACGTGGGAGGCATCCTCGGCGACGAGATGGGGTTGGGAAAGACAATTCAGACCATTGGGTTCGTTGCAGGCCTTCACTACTCGAAGAAGTCCACGAAGCCCACCCTTGTGGTCTGCCCTGCTACTGTCATGAATCAGTGGGTAAAGGAGTTCCACAAGTGGTGGCCCGCCCTACGTGTGTCAATCTTGCACGGGACCGGTAGTGGTTTCGTCGATGGCAGCCGTGCAGACCGGAGGGAGCGTGACGATGAACTACGCGAGTACGGAGACGACGACGAGACGCTGACGAACTCCGGCAAAGCAGCGAAGAAGATCGTGGCGAGGGCCAAACGGGAAGGGCACGTCATTGTCACTACATATTCGGGCGTCGAGTCGTATCAGGAGTTTCTAGCCCCTGTTGAATGGGAGTCTGTGGTCCTGGACGAAGGCCACAAGATTAGAAACCCAGATACTGGCGTTACAATCAACTGCAAGGAGCTTCGTTCATCAAACCGAATCATCCTGTCTGGTACTCCGATACAGAACAGCCTCTCGGAGCTGTGGTCACTCTTCGACTTCGTCTTCCCAATGCGTCTAGGAACACTCATAAGCTTCCGCAACCAGTTTGAGAACCCCATCAAAATTGGCGGTTATGCGAATGCTACCAATCTCGCTTTCCAGACCGCGATGCGATGCGCAGAGACGCTCAAGGACGCCATTAGTCCGTACCTTCTACAGCGCTTCAAGGCCGATGTTGCAGCAGATCTTCCCGACAAGAAGGAACAGGTGCTCTTCTGCAAGCTCACTCGACAGCAACGTATAGAGTATGAGCGTTTTCTGTCGTCGGAAGAAATGACAGCCATTCAAAATGGCAACAGGCAGCCGTTGTATGGAATCGACTACCTTCGCAAAATCTGTAATCATCCAGACTTGGTTGATCACAAAACCTTAGGCCATCGATCAGACTACGGAGCCCCAAACAAATCCGGCAAGATGCAAGTTGTCAAAGAGCTCGTCTCGCTCTGGACCAAGAACGGCCACAAGACGCTCATCTTTGCGCAAAACCGCATCACGCTCGACATCTTGGAGAAGAAGCTCATTGGCAAGATGCCTGGTGTCAACTATCGGCGCATGGATGGAGAAACACAGATCAAGAACCGTCAGATGCTCGTTGACGAATTCAACAACAATCCGGATATCCACGTTTTCCTCCTCACCACCAAAGTTGGAGGTCTTGGTGTCAATCTCACAGGTGCTAATCGCGTCATCATATTCGACCCTGACTGGAATCCTTCGACGGATATTCAGGCTCGGGAGCGCTCGTGGCGCCTAGGCCAGACGAAGCAGGTCGAAATCTACCGCCTCATGTCTGCAGGTACTATTGAAGAGAAAATCTACCATCGCCAGATCTTCAAACAGTTCCTCACGAACAAAGTCCTCAAAGATCCCTCACAGCGACAGACGTTCCAGATGAGCGACCTCCATGACTTGTTCACTCTGGGCGACGACCACGCCAATGGCTTCACTGAGACCGAAACCATTTTCCGCAACAGCCACGCTGATGAGCGAGTCCCACCAACAGCGTCAGATTCGACACAGGCTGGAGAACTTGCAGCAGTGCGCGGCATTGATCATACAGAATCTTACAATAACCCCCGTGATGACGAAGATAAGGCTACACAAGACGCTTCAGGCGCCGTTATCGAGGATCGCAGCGATGGTGCTCTCATGAGCGGCATCTTTGCCAAATCAGGCGTGCATTCGGTCCTCGAACACGAGCGCATCATGAATGGCACCAGCGCTTCTGGAACAATGAAGATCGGCGTCAATCCAGCGTTCATCCAACGCGAGGCAAAGCGCCAGGCTGCAATAGCAGCAGATCATCTGAAGAAGAGCCTGGAAGAGGCTCAGCGTGCCCCCCTAGGTATAGCGACATGGACAGGCAACAACGGCGAACTTGGTCGTCCTCCCACACCTCCCCCTCCACGTCCTCGAGCCGGTCTACGCGGTGGACTAATCGCTGGTCGAGGTGGCCGCGGCGGTGGTGCACACTCATCCTCGAACGTCCTTAACAACCTTTCTGCCCGACAAGGCGGTCGCGGTGGCAATACATCTTCATCCGGTCCATCTAGGTCCAGCACACCCTCAACATCCGCAGTGCCTACAACCTTCAGCGGCCGCCGCATGCTCAACCTGATCCGCCAATTCATCATTGCGCAAGGCGGCGTTGTGCCTTCACAGATGCTGATTGACCATTTCGACCGTTACTGCCGTACGTCGCCGGCAAAGACGGAAGAGTTCAAGGAAATGCTCAAGGTAGTTGCAACGATGGATCGGACGGGGAGTGCAGCGAGTCGGGGACGGGGCATGTGGAGGTTGAAGGAGGAGTGGAAAGATAAGGGTGCGTAGACGGATGAAGGGTATATGGGGTCTCCTACCCCACCTTGGTGGCAGGTATGGAGACAGATTTACACAGTACTGCTATGCATGGGGCTGCATTTATGTGTAGGCATTTCTCAGCATTTTCCTTTCGAAAGATACCACCACATTTCCTTACCGCAGTGGCGCTAGCAAATGCATTTGCATTCCAGCGCTTTGTTGTCAGAGCGAGATACAAAACACAACAATAGTTTATCGAAAAAAAAACAATTGAAAATATTCACATTTACATCGGACTCGAGATACCAAGATACCACATACGATAGCTGATCGTGTGGCACAATACAATATGTGGTATGATATATCGCCAGCCGTGCTACCTAGACACGATACGATTCAAGATCCTCGATTGGCAACCAAAGCCAACTCTTCTTCCTACTAACCAACTACGTTCCGTCTCCACCGGCAAGTACAATGAATCCAAAACACACCATGCCCAATCAGTCGCGATCAATATTACATCCCGCACCAACCAACCATCGTATCCATGCCCGCCCCACCGGCGTTTTCGATAATATTAGTAATGCATAAATAGTAAGACGTGCCCTTGTGTAAATGCGAAATGTCGGGTCTCTCCCTCCCTCCCTGCCTCTTCCCTGATAAGATAATGCGCCGGAAACACCAGATGCCGGGGAATGATTGGGGGGGTTTCGAACAAAAATTTGGTGGGGAATGTGGTGGAGATGTTGGTTGGTGCTAGAGCCGGGGGGGTTTTTTTCCCCGTGCGTGGAAATGGCGCGCTGGTTTGGGGGGTTGGTGGAGTGGGTGTGTGTGTGTGTGGTGATGATGTCTTGATGATAATAATAATGATGATGATGTATATAAACAGTTTTTTGTGAAGAGGAAGAGGGAAAATGGCGTTATCGTATGCGTGCGTATGCGATGCGGGTGCCGAGGCACAAGGGAAATGGTGTGATATGGTGTGGTGTTGTATGGTATGATGTGGTGTAGTATAGTGGGTCGACGGAATGCATAGCGTTACATTACCACACGCCGAAGCTGGCGGTGAAGTAGAGCAGCGAAGCGACCGTGGTAGCGGACGTGACCATCATAGCCTTGAGGGTCAACATTTCCATGGGACTGATAGCGCCGTTGCAGTTTGCGCATTTGAAGTCTGTGAGGCCGTCGTGGTTAGTGAAACGGGTCCACGGATTGGAGTAGATAGGATGGATAAACAACTCACCTGCCCATGAAGTGTATGGCTGCGGCGCATACATGCCGAAGCGGAGGGCTTTGTATGGCGCGAGGTAGCCGGGCTTGCCGGTGTCGCTGGCGCTGGAGTTGGCGTCGTAGATCATTAGTAGGTAGTTTTCTGTCAGGAATGGTTGGCCGTTGGGGTGGTCGTTTTGGTAGTTCCCTGTATCCCATACTACTGTCTGTGTGGCTTCTATCGACTGGTTGACGGCGACGGTGTAGGTGGCTTGGTTCACGGTGCATGACGCCATGATGTCGACCGCTGTCGGGCTGATGGAGAGCGACGTGTAGTTCCATGCAAATGTCACATAGTCCCCGATCTTGAAGAACTGCGAGCCGGCGTAGACTCCCGGTGTTATCATGTTGACGCCGCCGGGCTGCACATCGTTGCCGAACTCTGTGGGTGTGGGCGAGCTAGATGTCTTGGATCCTTTCTGTGTGCCGCTGGCCTTGCTGGTGCCGCTGGCCTTGCTGGTTGCCGATGCCTTGTCGGTCTTGTCGCTTGCTTTCGCGGTGTCGGTAGCCTTTGCGGTTTCGGTGCTCTTGGGAGCTTCTGTCGCACTGGCTGAGGATTCTGCTCACTGTCAGCGGGGTCGTCCGGGACATGCTGGGATGGTGTTGGCTCACTGGAGTCTTGTCGTCCTACCAGCATAGGCTTCAGCTCGCCGAGTGGGTTGACATCTTGGAACAGGTCGGGGAATGCAGCGGATACAGATGACAAGGCCACTACGGCGGCAAACAGCTGTGATGGCTTCATGGTGGAGATAGGGATAGGAGTGAGCGACCAAGGACGCAATTGACAAAAGGGCAAGCCTCCCAACGGTTATCGGACGAAAAGCAGGCGGGGGGAACGGGGGTCGTGCAGGTTGCGGTGGTGCAACGAAGCGGCGTCGAGGAATCTCGGGCGTCACAGGGCGTAGTGGTAATCAACAAGACTGAAGCACGGAACGCGAGTGGTGTGGCTAGGTTACGTGGTTGCCCTCCAACGACCTACAAACGAGCGACTGGCGAACAAGACAGTACGAGGCGGGGATGAGGTGGTTAGGAGATGATAATCGGATGGAGATGTTAGTAGTGGAGAAGATGGCAGAAAAGCAGACAGGGGCTGGGGGGCAGGTTTGGGCTAGCGACGGCGCCACTCGCGCTGCTCAACCACCGATTTTTGGCCTATTTTTGGATGACTCTGCAAATCATCGAGGTCACGACTGCGCGTCCCACTTCCCCACGCATCCTTCAATATTGCATTATCCTGCGTGCATTGCCTCTTCCGGTACACGAAGCTCTTTTGCATCGAGTGTCTGTTTTATTGTTTATTGTCGTATGGGCCGTTTGCCGAGTCGTTGATCGCTCCGCGGGGCGGGCACATACATAGCCACCGTTCCAGCCAGCCTCTCTCATCAGCCTTCTGTGACCCTGAGTTGTCACCTTGACGAGACAACGCCCATCCCTTAGTGACTCTGGTCCATCCTTCCGTACTGTTTCGATGCTTGGTCCGACGATATATCTCTCCATGGTCGCCTCCATCGTCACTGTCGTGCATTCCGCCTGATTGTTACAGGCGTCCACCGGTTTCCATCGCACAGTCCCCACGGCGACGGGACGGACGCGCTGGTGAGCCCGCAACTCGTGGCTGGCTTCGCTTGTGTTTGACTGTGTTGTGTTCACGATCGTCACTTACACGTGGAGTTGTCGCACGGGAGATCATCGCGAACACAAGCCTTGACGGCTTATCTATCTGTGTATCGCAAAAGCCCTTGTGGATGATGTTGATCACCGTCAGCTGATAACGTTACCGGTGACCACTCCCAGCAGCCCTCGAAGTCCCGGCAACCCTGGAAGTGTCTTTGCGATGTCCGGCTTCAGGATACTCGGGTCTCTGCCGGTGCTACCTTAAGTGGATGCTGCTGATTTTTCTCTTCATACACATCCAGGATTTCAAGATTAGGTTCGGTGGCACGCGCTTCCAGGTCCCATAGAAAAATGCACGACCCTCTCAACCTTGACAGAGTATGAAAAGAGTGTGTAGAAGTGTGTAGAGTCTTGAACCCCACGGACAAGAAACATGTTAGACTCATGTATTTTATTGGGCAAACAATCAGGGACGAACAATTTGCAAGACAGTGCGCATCTTTCAAGCCCTTCTTCTTTTTGCTTATACGTTATTTATCTAGGAAACCTTCCAGGCATATGATGCGATCGAAGATACTATTTTGAACCAACTCTTCTTCGCCATGTCTTTGTATCGTGTATTTTGATAGCGCGACTCCCCTTCTCCATCGTCTTCGGTATTGTTGTTTTTATAATTCGCCCCGGGTCAACACACGTATCGATTTTGTCGGG
>MU006778.1:1617920-1650866 GCA_010093635.1 Massarina eburnea CBS 473.64
CCAGAGGGAAGCCAGAGCGCGAGGCATATGTTTTCTGGGTCGAGGCTTCTAGTCGCAAGTGTCTCTTCTGTGATCCTTTTTTCGAGCGGCACTCATGATACAACTGATCCCCGCATGTTATCGAATTTTTTGCTTATTGCTTTCGTCGCTTTCCTGGTATCTGTAGTGTAGATGCGATGAAGCGTGGCCAGACATTGAGTGTCGAGACACAAGATTTCATTTCCTAGTATATTTCTTTTGGGTCGTCTACTGGCCATGCTGCTATTGAGTCGATACTTTTAGAGAATGGACATCGTAGGGATAGAGAGCGGCTTTTCGTTGCTATAGTACGCTACTAAACAGCACAAACTTCCATATCTTATTAGAATTGCGGCTTTTAAAACATGAATATCATCATAGACTGTTTTAGAGACCATATGTGTAATGGTTGTAGATAATGGCTATATCTAGAGGCGCGCTCGAGACATCTATTGTTGGAGCGCGCTTTTCTGAATAGTTTGGAAATCCTTCTTTCAGTATACCGCAGACCATGTGCTTCTTTTACTATTCATTTTCTTCAACGGGGAAGCAGATCATGTAAACGTGTGGTCCTGTCTTTAGATCTATGCGACCAAGAACGAGCTTCTATATTGAAGTTGTGTCTGCACTTTGACAACATAGGCAGTTTGTGTTTACCTTTCAGGAGATAATGTATTAAATTTTCTTTCTTTCCGAGTCCATGCATGATTAGGAAACCATTTTTCTTACTAAGGTTTTTATATATTTCCGATTTAGTCGGTATAAGAGCCCTGTGAAGTAAGCTGCTCGACTGCAGAACTCCGGACATGACGTTCCACTTTTACGACTTCAAGTAGAGCACGCTTTAATAAGTCGTCTCTCCCAGATTTCCTTTCATGAAACAGTCGACCTACGCTTTTTATAAAAAGATAGATATCTCTAAAGCCTCTTCGCTTTGCAGCGAAGACGTTTTAGAGTAAAGATAAGGACTTTGATTTGGGTGAATAGATGGTCACTCAGCTCCCCGCACATATATACAGTTATATACGGTTTAGACAAGAAGAGAGTTCTGTGATAGAGTTCTTTGCAGATTTCTAGGCATAAGCTTAAATGTCGCGGCTTTTTAGTAATTAGGTATAGCGAGGTGTTTTGAACTCTACCTACATGCAACCCTTGGGTACGATTTAGAAGAAGTCGCAGCATAAGGTAGCAATGGTAAAGGTGCCCCAGACATGTTCATGTTGTGAAGAAACTTTTTAGAGACCGAGGATGCTAGATAGAGAATTTTCGTTTCTCTTGTTCACTCACACATGTACTGATATAACGTCTCCTTTTTCAACAGACACTGAAATCCACATTCATCTTATGAAGTGGACTTTCTTCTAGTGGGGATAGAAGATAGGCTTTGAATAAATGTTCAGGTTCAGAACTATCTTGTATTTATCCATCTATTGAGGCGTTTAAGGACACCAGGACAGCAAGACATATTCGGTTTCCCTGGGAGCTTTTGTGGAATACTAATGCCTTTCTATAGAAATATACTAGAAGGCTTAGTTGTTTTGTTTTCTATTCACTTTGTAAATTTCCTGTGAGTCCTGGGGCATTCGCTCGTCCTCTAGCATCATGAAGTTACACAATAGGTTTTAACACGCTATATTAGAAGACGAAGCAGAGAGCTTCATTTTCTCGGTAACCGTGGTTCTAATAGATGTAGGGGATTTCTTGACTCGAGTTGCTATTACAATGCTTTGGTGTATTTTAGGGAAATGTCGCTAGCTGATCGCGGACAGACATAACCCTTGATAGGGAAAGTTTTGTTAGTTTTGTCAAATAGGTAAACAATGTAATAGTATTCCATCTTTTAGAAGAAGAAGGACCATCTTCCACGTGAATAGAAATCTAGAGTAATGGTGGTTCTCACATATGGTGTGAAAGTTTAATGATGTTGCTCAAGTTTCCTACTTTCAATATATAACCAAGCGGGAGTTGCGTAAGATCGTTGCAGGCCGATGTAATTGATTTGAGAACAGCATACTAGAGGATCAGATTCCTTTTTAAGTAGATAATTCAAGTCCAGATTCCCCGAGAAACAGAGTATGGGAACCTTCCCCCTGTCGCAATTTTGGTGCGCTATTTGCGTGGAGAACTTGTCTGAGAGGTTGGGTTCTTTGTAGAAGATATGTAAAGAACACACAGATCCTGCAGGGGGGGGGGGATAGTTTTAGATCTTATATTCGTATCCCACATGGTGCTTTTCTTGAGGGACTTTTTCGAGCATAGGTACTGAAGTGAGCTGTCTTCTGGGCTCAGACATACTTTCTTCTAGTTTATTGTTTAGTACATATCCTGTCGTATAACACAAGTGTTCGTGGTCTTATACATAAATGATTTTTATAAATGATATATAACTCTTATGTTGGACCCCATTCTTCTTAATTCAAAGCTAAGAAAGGGGTTCTAGCTCAGAACCGAAACTTTTGGATTCTGCAGGCGTAAGGGATAAACTGTTTTAACTTTGTGGATAGGGAGAACACTGGAAACCGCGTTCCACATATGTATCTTTCTTCTAGTACTGTAGTAAAAGAAGTCAACACTGCAGCTTTTATAATAGAGGCTTTGCCTATCCTGAAGACATAGCAGGCTCTGTATAAACCTTTACATATTAGTAGAACACTTGAATGCTTTTAAGAATCCCCATTATCAATACCAAAAACCTCCTCAAACAAACAAGAGGCAACGGCTGTGATGTATACTGATATTCCGAAAGCATGGTAATGTTGGCAGCTATCTAAAGATCCCACGAAATATACACAGAGAAGTCCTTCTCCTTCACATCAATAACTCCTTCATCATACTTTCTTCACGTACTCCATCCATTGTCACCCCAGACCGGCCCACCAGGGGGAGTGTACGGGTTTGTTGCCGAGATATCGCGGTACTCAAGGAATATCTATTATGCGCGCACATTGAGTCAGCATCATCCCAACTACGCCACGCTGCAGGGGAAAGGAAACTCACACTCTTCGTATCATCTGGCTGATAAACACCCGGGAGTGCGATACCAGTCGGCAAGTTCGTAGTTCCGGACCCAGTGATGGTGATTTGGTTGCAACTAGGGTAGAACTGTGCGAGCGAGCCATTTGTGTTTGTGCGCTGGAGTCCGAGAATCTCGTGACTGTAGACAGGTCAGTCAGTACGAGCTGGAACCAGAAAATGATATTGAAATTGATGCGCAGTTTTGGGTAGGTATGTATACGATTGTAGAGGTGGAATGGAAATGGCTGAACGAACCGCAGTATGTACTCCCCAGGCGCAATCTTCGACGGCAAAGTGACCGTCCATGTGCTGTTCTGCGTCGGCAATCGCTTCGACGCCCACGGCACGGACTGACTTGCGTCATAGCCCGCTTGGTCGATCTTCACCCATACATTTCCCGTCGAGCCGGAAAACTTCTCGCATTTGCCAGCGCAGGAGGCGAGGTATGTCATGACTGGTCGGCTTAGCATAGGCTTTCTCTAGTCCCCCTCCCACGAACGGGATAGAAGGGAGATAGAGGTACATCAATGATGGACGATAAATGGATGGAAGGGGGAAGGCTTACTCGGTCCTGGATGGTCGCTCTGCCAGTCCGTCCATAGGAATTTGATAGTACTTCCCGCTGGAATAGCCGCCGTTGTATTGACAGGAATGTTGTTCGTCCCGTCTCGACCAATGTTACATGTGATCGCGTCGGTCTATCCCACACACTCAAATCAGCATAGTTCACACCTGCCCAGCAACTAGCTCCCTCCCTAACCCAAGCACAATCCAATCAAAACAAATAAACAACGATATGAAACAAGACACCTACAGTAAAGAGTCCATCGGTAACTGGACCATTGTCTTTGAAAATCCTTGTGATTTTGTTCACAGGCGGATTCTTCTGCGGGTCTTTATACGGGTTCCATGCTTCGATGTATGAGCTACTTCCGACTTCGATTTGCTGAACGTAACCATGACCAGCCACCATAGGAAGGAGAGCGAGAGATACAATTGGTATAAAGGAAATCATTGTTGGTATGAGGACCTTGGAATTGAACAAAAATGGTGAAGATGGATGATAGGTATTCCAAAGTGATAACTCAGGAACCATTCAAGCATTTTATCTATATAACTCCAGCCAAGCTGATTCGCGGAAAGCTTATACACATGCCGTAAATGAACCTGCGTTGAAGTGTGGTTACACTTTGGGCGTTCTGATTATCTGTTCGACTAGATGCTTAGCGCTCATTCGTGGATGAATACTAAAAGCGGCTGCACTGCGGTAGGATCTCAAAAACACCGCTCGGTAACATTCTTATGGGGTAAAGGGTAATATGTAGACATTTTACATCTTGTGAGGGATGGAAGAGGGCAAGATGTGAGGGGTGGAGAAATTGCCATGCTTCGATACTTGACTGACTGTAGGGAGATCGTTACCGAATTCTCGCAGATACATTTTTATGGTAAGATCATCAGATTGTTTCCAGGAAACACCCAACATCGTCGGTCCTTCTCATGGACTTGTCGGGAAAGAAATTTCGCGAAGTACGTCAAGTAATATGCAATGAAGTTTGAAGTCTCACAATACATCCCTCAGACAACCTTAGTCTAGTATTTTAAACCACAATGATGAATGAGCAAATACTTATTATATCACTCATGCGTTTTGTCGGACGTCTCTATGGTTCTAAAGCATAGTTCGAGAAGCCCAAGACAGCCCACATCAGATTAGACCTCGTCAGGTTCTTGTTTTAAACTTTCCAGTCACAACGTAACATGACATCGTGCTTTGATCACTTAGAGCTCTAAATGGAACTTCTCCGCACTTTCGAGCTTCGGCGTTAGAGCCATATACGACTTGGACCACCTCATTAACTAGAAAGTCGGCCACTGTTCTTGAAACCCCGCATTGTGTAGGCGAAATGATATATCTTAGACGATACACATATCATTTGGGTCTTCGATTTTAGAGCACATCATCTTGTAGTAAATCCCGAAGTCAATGAGTATCAAAGAATCAGCCCAATTGCATTACTCTGATACACGTTGGAGTTCCTGTTTTGAACAATAACTAGATCACTTGTTCCCCAGACATGCATGTCATGATGGTATACCTCTTTTTAGGTGAAAGAGAGGAGCAAGAACCACATTCTTCATCTCTGCTACCTTTTTATACTTCAAGTTCAGGTAGAAAAATAAACAAACTTCCGTAAATCGCACAAGCAAGTACTCTCAGACTTTAAGAAACTCAGCGCCGAGAAGTCCAAGTCTCATAAGAGCCGCTAACAGTAGTTTTTAGGAATCAGGTAGACTGAAGAGGCCCGAGAACATGTTGTCCACGAAGAATGCTTTTATCTACCCAAGAAACATAGTTCTCTACTTCATTGCCTGAAGCCATTTTGTATCTGTGCGTGCTGCAAAAGAACATCATACTTATTTGAGTTAGGTTTGAAAGGAGACTTCCGAGGAAATGACATTGAAGGTGTTGAGGTATCACAACACAAGATCTCATACCATGAGATCGCAATCTCCTTGTCCGGTCTACATGTAGATATGTCGAAATTTACTTATTAATTATCTAGAAGAAGCAAGTCCCGTTGTGATAAGATCTTGTTATTCTAGTCCCCCAAACACGCACACTCCATATGACCATTCTTTCGATCATACTTTGCCATATTCGAAGGTAGTTGTAGTGAGCCAGGAGAACGACCCATTGCGCCGTCACCCACTCAATTTAAATAGAAGGGTTCCAGAGTCAGAGAGCGCAAGTCCATTCGTTGTTAGAACATACCCTTTCGCATCTCTAAAACTAGGTAAGAGGAAACCTAACATAATCGAAGTCGTTGTGAGCTCTTTTGAACAGATTCGGTGCCGATATGTCATCGATTTATCGAGACGTAATTCTTGAGTTGATATCTGAGAGGAAAAGACGCTACCTAAGATTCCACAATATCTTGCAGATCAAGCTTGGTTTTGTTCGAAGAATCCCAAAAGTTATGGAAGCACAGTACATTGTATTTCCTTCGAGTATAAGAGAAGCTGAGGGAAGGCCTGTCCATCATTGTCCATGGCGATCCTTTCAAAACTACGTGTGTTGGTTCCACTCGAAAGAAACATGCTTCCGAAATTGATCTTTTTCAGCCGACCGGGAAAATCTCAGAGTCGACATGTACAAGTACTTCCAACTCTTGCTTTAAAGAACTTGTATTTCTCCATTCCCACAAAGAAACCCAACGCTTGATGTTATCTGCGATCCCTAGCTAACAAAACAGAGCCTTCCAACACATATGTGAAGACTGATGTTGTCTTTATAATGCCGGAAGCCTCTAAAACATTTTTTCCTGTGCGTTTCTTTAATAATGTGTTTAATTCCCAGTTCCAGCACACCGAACCTCATATTATTAAGAAGAGGCTGTCATTTTAGCCCTCGCTGAAGACGCATTTCTTCGTATATCTTATATTTTAGATGTTGGGGAGGACATAGTAATATGAGCAAATGATGCGATTTTTGTTTTGTCAAGAGGTCGACGCAGGGCAAAAAATCATCACATCCGTAGTTTTGAGTTTTGGTGGAGAAAGGAGGGTAAAAGGCCACATAGGCTTCAGTTTTAGTAATCTTTAGTAATACTAGTAGCAGTATTAGAAGTAATAAGGAGAGATGTACGCAAATAATACGGTTTTTATCTTTTCAAGAAGTCGACACAGCGCAAAAGACCATAATGTCTGCACCCATGCATTTTTGGTGGGGGAAGGAGGGCAACAGATCACATCTGTCGATCGATCAACTCCTTTTAGTGATTCCAGTGGCCAAGTGTGAGGAGTAAGAAGGAAAGGTGAAAGAAGGCGGGTTTATATAGACGATAAAATCTCGTTTCGTGTCTATAAAGATGTAGTATCGTTAATCGAATCGACGAAAGGAAGGGTTCTGCATTGTCATTAGCGTGGTGATGGTGACGATGATTATCACTATCATGTTGCGCTGTGTTAGACGTTGACAAACACCCATCTCCAAATCCAACGCCTCTACACCAACGCCTCTACATCAATACTCTCCCCATCCCATCCCTCCGAAACTCAACAAGGCAACATCGTTCTGACAGTCTGTTCTTCCGCGCTACATGCTCACGTCAACTCCTTACCTAAACATTCTCTATGCTACATTTTCAGTATATCCTAACACCATTCCATCTACCCCACCCCACACAGGTACCCTATTCCATCCAAGCAGCTAAACCCACAATCAAAAGCCAAGAACCCATACAATCCACAACCAAAACACCATAACTCATCTCCAATGCACTTCCTCCCACCACCACCAAAGCAGCCATATGTAAACCCCAAATATCCACCCCCGTCCAGCCCTTTCCTCCTTTATTCGTCCGTAAACCGAGGCCTTCGGATGTGTTAGTAGCTCCTATCGCAAGTGGTACGAGTGTATAAGTACTACGACGGATTTCCCCGAGTTGAACAAAAGGGGGTTGAAGACGCGGGCGGGCACGTTCCATGGAGGGGTATCAGGCGATAATTATGCACTTCGAAGCCGGCGACTACTCTATCAGACTTAGTGATGTGTACTAAACCATATCAGATGGTTGCTAACTACATCGGTTTTGGCATGGCGTGACAATAGAGAAACCAGCACACGATACTAATCGAGAATGATAGACATAAGGTAGTATCCGAAAAGGGCAATAAATCGGAGCACGACAACACGAAAAACAGAAGAAAAAAATCATGTCCAAATTACTAACAACGTGACATATGTACACTCTAGATAAGATTGCAACCACGTCACAACTTCGTCCTACCCTTGGCCAGCTCTTCCATCAACACCATACCCACCGGCCCACCACGACTCCCATCACCCGCCCACTGCTCTTCCGGTACCCTTTCTTCCGGCCACTTCCACCGCTGCTTGAAGTCCTCTGGAGTGCGGCCCAACACACATTCCAAAATACTGTCTCCAATGACGGGCAAGAACTTGTATCCGTGACCAGAACCACCAGTCGCGACGAACAAGCCCTTGTACTTTGGATGATAGTCAATGAGGAAGTCGCCGTTGCGCGTGTCGGTGTACCAGCAGATCTTGGACTTGGTGAAAGGACGGGAGGGCACGGCGATGGAAGGATGGATGGCAGTTAGGAAGTCGCGGCAGTCGTTGAGGCCCTCGATAGGCACTGAGAGGTTGGGGTCATTGATGTGGGTGTATGGTAGTGATGTTGTTATTGTGTCGGTTGAGTTGGCGGATTCAGGGTGTGGGATTGTGGTGGGATTGGTGTAGCCGTGGTTGTGGCGCGCAACCTTTAGTAAGCCATTGGAAGGCGTGATCATGAAATTACCGCTGGAGAGATTCAACACTGTGGGTTGTTTCGAGAGATGGGCTTCTTCTTCGGCGGAGATGGGCATATAGCACACTGCCTGGCCCGTCGCCTTGCATATCCCACGTAGATCGATCAGAGAGGCTGACCACGCACCGGCAGCCAGTATCGTGAGATCGGCTCCAAGTTCAGACTTGTCTTCGAAAATGACGCCAGATACAGTGTTCGTCTTCTGGTCGATTGCAAGTTTCCTCACCTTGCCAACCACGAACTTCACCCTGTCGAGCTTCTCCACCTTTTCGCGTAGCCATTTCATCCCTCCTTCCGCATCTGCCCAGCCTGAGCTCCAGTTCACGTAGCCCACGCTACCACTGCCCATGGGAGCTGTAACCTCGAGCCCGCATACTCTCCTGATATCCTCAGCAGACTTCAATACTTCGAGCTTGTCAGTGCCTATAGATTGAACATTGGCGAGAGACTCGGCAACATATTTTTGCTCTGGCCCAAAAGCCGTTATGCATAGTCCAGTTTGATGGTAGTGTTCGGGGGCAAAGTCAGTGCGCCATCGCTGTTGGGCGATTCCAGCAAGACGAGCATAGGGGGCGGCAGCATAGTCAGGTCGGATGATTCGGGATGAGTCGATGCTGGATCCGTCAGGCGTGGGAAATGTTTGCCGGTCTATCACGGTCACTGAAGTGTCCTTGAATTGAGGATTGTTGCATATTGCCCACGCTGTTGAGAGGCCGAAGACGCCGCTCCCGATGATGAGGATAGAAGAGGGTATCTCAATAGACGAAGATGATGGCATGACGAATGCTTATAACGGCAACACACAGTCAAACGGGGCAGAATAAATGAAGCAGAGGAAACGAAAGAAAAGACGTACGGTTACCTAGCTTAACTACGAAAAAATAGTGTGGAGATACTCCGATGTCGAAGGTAAAGCGCGTCGGCTTGAAGCGGCCGTCGGATAGCAAATTCGGAGCACGCAGGGGCTAGCTTGAGCACGGACGAGAAGTTTTCAAACCGACGTCGACGGCAATTGCACAACCACATCGCCCGTAATTCAGTCGTGACGACGCCAATTGCACCGCCATGGCAAAACTGCCCAGAGTCCCAAAGGGCGTGCTGCCGAAAGCGCCCCGTGTGCCCCCGCCGCCGCAGTTGAAGCCGTTCAGTCCCCGTCCAGCGCAATCGCAACCCGGGCCACCGACATTGGAAGACAGGAGTGTACCGCGGACAACAGCACAAAGAGTATGGGATGAGAGGCCAAAGGCAGCGGATTTCAGGCGGCTGTCACCAGAGGAGATGAAAGCACCGCAACATGTTGCGAGAGTGCAAAGATGGAGACAGTGGCCGCTGATGATTTGTGGAATAGCCGCGTTTGGAATGGGATTATACGCGGTGCAGATGTACGTGTCGCTCACACAGGAGCCGGAGGGGGTAGAGGTGCCGGAGGATCTCTCCGACCGCTTTGACAGCGAAGCAGAGGGCTACGACGAGAAAGTCGATCTAGCCGAGACCATGTTACGAGTAAGCGCGCGGCGGAAAGAGATGGCGAGGAAAGCCAGAGGCCACGTGTTGGAGGTGGCAGTAGGCACCGGGCGTAACATCCCATACTACCCCACGAAGCAATGCGCGACAGTCACCCTCCTCGACTCCAGTGCACCCATGCTCGCAGTCGCGAAGCGAAAGTGGAAAGACACCCACCCGGAATACTTCAGCCGCGTATTCTTCAAGCAACAATCTGCCATCGACCCAATAACGCCTCCCTATGGCGCTCAAGATGGCTATGATACAATACTGCAAACCATGGGCCTCTGCTCGACCCCCGAGCCAGTCAAGCTCCTCCACAGCCTGGAAGCTGCCACCAAGGAGGACGGCGGCCAGATCTTGCTTCTCGAGCACGGAAAATCGCACTACGAATGGCTAAACGACATCCTCGACAAGACAGCGCCCAACCACGCACTCACGCACGGCTGCTGGTGGAACAAGGACATTGGCAAAATTGTGGAGGAGAGTGGACTCGAGGTCGTGGACATCAAAAGGTACAACTTTGGCACGACTTGGTGGGTGGAGTTGAAGGCGCGGAAGGGGATGCGGAAGCAGCTGGTGGAGAGGGTCGAGGAGGAGATGGGAGTGGGGAAGGCGCCGACGGCACAGTCTAGATCCTGGTGGAGTGTGTGGAGGTGATGTGAGGTGAAGTGTCAGTTGTATTAGCGGGTATGCTGCAGCTACCCTTCCGTTGTATAACAGAATCCTAGATGCCAACACCATCCGCAGCGCATCGCGATGCGAGTAGCAGTATGGCGGCCACCTACGAGTCGTCGGCAGCATACCACTAAGCAGACGCTTATTCCGGATCGGGACAGCAAGACTCACCGCTTGGTTACAGCACTTGAGCAACTGTCGCGAGACGCGGGACTAGAGCGCGACTGAGCGCAAGCGTACCGAAAGCGAAAATTTACCGGACTCTGTCTACTACTGGAGTTCGTGCTTGCACCACAAAACTCGGAGTTATGTGATGCATCTGCTTCGTCACCGTGCGAAAGGCACGTTTACCATGCGCTGATGGCGGCAACATGCAGTAGTGGTGGGATGCGGAGGAGGCACTCAGCCATGGAGCGATTGCGCCGCGGAGCCAGCCGAGCTTAGTGTCATGGCAAACAAATAATGACAGAGATATCCAGCGCATCTAACAACAATAGTGAAAGCATCTCGTATCCTCCACCAAGCTTGGCGCCACAGACCGACGGTCACCGACCCCTGTAACGACTACCCGATCTGGAGAAGGCTAACCAGATCGGGTAACTGCGGTGAGTAGCGGAGAGTTGTCATCCCACCCCACCACCACACATCCCTCTCGTCGCGACCGTTCACAAGGCAGCCACAACGACAATCATGTCCCCCATCTCACGTCGTTGGTGGGCAGAAGGGGGCGTTACCCGGGGATACACGGCGGACGGTACGGGGTTTGCTAACGTCGCGCGACCTTCCTCTCCCCACAAAAAGTGACGATGCAAGCAGACGCCTTGTGTAATGCGGGCCATCCGATTGGGAAAGGCGCGTGCAGGCATGCCCCTGCCAATCGGTCGCAATGGTCTCACGTCGCGTGCGTTGTCCAAGCAGAGGACTTGGTGCAGGCCGCTTGTGAAACATGCAGGCGGGCTTTCCAGAAAAAGAGACGAGGACTTGACGGTTTCGGATTGTCGACGCTGCAGCGCAACGCCGAATGAATCGGAGCATCCGCATCAACAGCAGCGAGCCCAGTGCGGGCGTGCGGGTGCAGGTACACACGTCAACGTCAATCAGCTGTAATTGCGCACCTCCGGTTGGCGGATCCCGTTCGCCGAGCTCTCCCTCACCCCTCCGTGTAAAAAAAAAAAAAAGATCCCGGCAGGAATTT
Source organism: Massarina eburnea CBS 473.64 (assembly GCA_010093635.1). Classification (NCBI taxonomy): domain Eukaryota; kingdom Fungi; phylum Ascomycota; class Dothideomycetes; order Pleosporales; family Massarinaceae; genus Massarina; species Massarina eburnea. The sequence continues at coordinate 1,629,663 of MU006778.1, forward strand.
TTCGAACTGTTAGCTCACCGCCGTCCAAGATCCGGCACGGCGCCGGGCGTTGAGGCTAAATGGCCTAGGGCGGGGCGCTAGACGGGGGGGACCTGCATGCTGGAACAGGCTAACAGCTACACCATCATCAGATCACGACCAATTTATGCTTCGCTTGTTTGACGCCTGGCGTGAGGCGGTCAGCCTGTGCGAGATCATCGTCTGTCGAAGTTAATCATCACAGTGTTGGCAGTAGTGACGGACATCCTTTCGGGGGAGGATGTGACGCGCTATACAATACCTGTAGCGACTCCCGGGCGGAGGATTGCCCCCAAGGCCTTAGCGGAGCAGCAATGGCACAAAGCGTGAAGCAATGTTTCGCACTACGCTACGAGGCTCAGGCGCAAGGTGGTACGTACACGGGCACGACCCAGCTGCGCGGGGTTCATAAAAAGAACACGGTAGTCATGGCGATGGCGGCGGTGCGGGGACGGCGGACGGCGGACGGTGGGTATGTGGTGGGAGATGCTCTGCTGGCCTTTTTATGCCCTCTGTTGCTTTTTGCCCTCTCTGCCCTTCCTGGCCCTTCGTGCAACACTCCGGTCAGCGTCGGCAGCCGTGATAGGCCCGTGACGATGAACCGTAGCCCCCTGGGCCGCCACAGAGACTAAATGTAGATGCTGTCCTGTCCTTGGAGGAGGCATCCCTGGATTACATTCACTCTACCCAGTACCGCGCACGGCTGCCTACCTAGATCGCGCCTAGTCCTATGTAGGCCGTGTTTAGACGTGCTCCACCGAATCCCCCCCCCCGTCCCTCTTCACACCCTCCCCCTCCCATCGAACCCCCCCAGGGACACTGTACAACTCGTGCGCCGCTGCTCGTGCTGTGTGGCCGCTGTATTCCATCCATCTACCCTTAATCGCTGCCTGTACCATAGTGACGTCGACGTCGACATTACCAGCCGCCATCTTCTTCGCTTTCAGAGGGACGCAGCATCGCTGTCAGCTCCATCAACTCGCTGCACCCGCCCATAGAATTGAGCCGGCATCCAAGTCCAAGTCATCAAGCCCTCTCACCGCATTGGCCTCGCGCCCAGCAGTGTCGCACACCTTGCATGACGCCCAACCAGCGGTAACGCATCAGGTTTAACTTGCTGCACTGCATTCCGGGGGCCAATCGACCCTAGCATCTATTCGAACTGCAACAACAACTCTCCTGCCTTTTCATCCAACCTGCACCGCTCTTTTCGCGCCGCCAAACCTTCCCGCGCGCACTCGCCCACCCTCTGCGCCCGCCACGACGCCTGCGACGACGAAAATGGGCTACAACACACGGCGCAAGTCTCTGTCGCTGCCCTCGCTGGGCATAGCTCTCCCCGGAGGCCCGCGATCCGCACGCTCACCGCCTGCCACCTTCGACACCCAGCAGATTCACGTCGCGAAGAGACAGAAGCGCTCGCACTCGAACGCGACCGTCTCGACGCCGACCTCACCACCGCGCCCGGCCGCACTGCGCTTCGACGGCCGGCCGAAGAGCCAGGGCCGCATCGACACCCCGCCACCGTCACCGGGCGGCGAGTCCGGCCAAACAAAGATCGATACCCAGGGCATCGACGACATAATCGTGGTCGGTGTTATTGAGCAGCTCCAGAAGACCGGGAATCGCCCCCATCTGCTGAAAGAACTCGCCACCGTCCTGTCCCCCACAATTCCCATTGTTGAAAGGTGCGTACCAGCCTACAGCCCCCAGCAGCCCAGCTCCCAGCAGCCCAGCCCCAGCTCCCGTGTGCCCTTGCTGACGCGTCGCAGCTCCGCGAATCCAGCCGCCATCATTTCGTCACGCTTGGCGACGTATTCGAAGCGCAACTGGACCGCCCTCTCGCGCTGTCCACTGGAGAAGAAGCTCGTGGGCACCCACCCCAAGCGCGTCTATTATTACCTATCGACATGCCCGCACCAGCCGATCCCCGACGAGGTCAACAACATGCCCTCCGCCGCGCGCATCATCTCGCCGTCGCTGTCGTCGGCTGCGTCTGAAGGCGAGGATGCAGACTCGCGGTCACGAGACGTGAGATCGCCGTCACCAGAGCTCGACCTCTCCGACTACGACGACGGCAGTGCACCGTTCTCAAACCCACCCCACCCCCCGGCGCCCCACAACATCGCCCACAACCGCCGCGCCCAGTCGCCGCCACTGGAAAAGGACGAGCGCGAGTTCACGCAGACCGCATCGGTCCTGCAGCAGCGGAGACGGAGCCAGGCCGCCGAGCGCGAGCGCGAGCGGTCCGCCAGCATGTCTGCTGACAACTCTCCCAAGTCGGACGTGAGTATGGACGACATCTCCGAAATCGAGGAGACGGAAGAGAGTGCAGCGCGGAAGAACTCGGAAATCGCAGTCGCCCTGTTTGGCCAGCTGGAGCACGCGAAGTTCCAGCCCGACTTTAGCTCTGCCCTGTTTGGCGGCCTGCTGGAGCACGCCAAGTTCGAGCCCGACTTTGGCACGAGCAGCCCACTGCTAAAGCCAACACTAAATATTGAGATGCCCCCGCCCATGTTCAAGCCGGGCGAGACGAGATACGAGACGATCGACACGGACCTTAATTGGGAAACGAGGAGCCCGGAACACATCGAGTTGGACGAGCTCGATGATTTGTTCGGCGGATACTAAAAGGAAGGCAAAATTGGGATGATGTTACCAGCACACGAAACTGACTTGACGAATCTTCTTGGGCGCGCGATTTTACCACCTTACCACTTTTACTACTTTGCTTAGTATATTGCTCTCCTCTTCTCTCGGCGTATATCCTAGATGGGTTTCTACTGCTGCTCGCGCTGCGCAAGGATCTTGATTGACACACTTTAACTTGGTGGGGAAATGTCGGAATGTCAGTCGGAGTTTACAGCGATTTTTTGGTGTCTAGGTGATGGGTTGGGAATGCTTGTACGATTACTTGTCTGTTCTGGAATTACCTATCGCTGAGGCACTGGCTGTTGGTCGGCTGATATGGACATTTGGGCTCGAGACGAGCTCACACACACTACTGGATCAGATGGATAAAAGTGCGTAAATTGGACAAAAAACAGTTTATATGTTCTACACTATTACTTATTGCTTTTCCGAGCGAGCCTTGGGCGTTTGATTTTCTTGCACAGGGGCCTTCTCCAGGGAGAAGCATGTAGAGCACCTTTTTTTTTTGAATTTGAAAGCTATATAACAAAGACGCATACTCCGACCCTCTTCGCTGTATTCCCACCACCACCTGCTTCTTTCGGTTCTGCCGCAACAACGCAGACATGGCATAATTCTGGGGCGGTGAGCTCTGAGCTGTCTCTCCTGCATGTACCTGTCCCTATGGCCGACCGGGTTCCTCCCTCTTGACACTTTTCCCATGCTAACACATGCGCCCCGCACCGCTACTTCGCCATGATGACAGAGGATAGCGCTGCCTGGGCTGGCTTTCACCGGAGCCTGTTCGCGCCCAATAATCCCAAGATGCTGGCGTGCTGGCGTTCCGGCCAGGCGATCCTGGGAATTGTGAAAGTGATCACCTTGGCCAGATTCGAGCCCTTTCTCTTCGTCGATAGAGCAGGCTCAGTGTTTCATCTGGATTTTTCCTGTTGATCGATTTATCTGTTTATCCACAGCGCGGGTTTGCCTATCCAACCACCCCGTTCGCGCGCCCAGCCACCCGCTGCAGGGCTGACGGACGAGCGCGACTTTGCGACTGCTGAAGGGGGTAGCTCGGGCATCGCATTTTGGGAACTTCATATAGGGCCTATCGATCCTATGCGATTGCGCGCAACCTGCGCTCGAGATCAATTCACGGATTGGACGAGTCGTGGTGTGATTCAACATCTGCAGGGCTCCGTGGCAAGAGGGAAGCCGATCGGCTCTGGGAGGTGACGTGACAGCGATTGGCGCAATTGCTGTACAATCGCCAAGGAGGATCCAAAGAGTCAGGAGGGTCGCAAAGTCAACTCCAGAGGGCACGAAGGCGCAAGGGAATCAACAGTCCAGCACGTTAACATTTCGAGACAGCGGGAGCTTCAAGGTTTCGCTCGTTCCCGCCGCGCCGTCCTGCATGCCAGACGGCCCTCCACAGGTGGTCTGTTCACTACCTTAGTCCCCGTCTTCGAACCATAACTTCCACACCGCTCCTCACCGGCCAGCCTTTTCAACTCCAGCATTCGCTGCCCTTCCCCGTCTTCTCCACGACTCCATTTTCCTGAAAATCGTCCGCATCCGCGCGTAAGTCATCGTCGTGGATTCCTCTCTCTCCAGCGACTCGGGGTACTTCCCCTCACCCTCTGAACGCCAACAAAAACGGAAGTCTAAAAAACCGCCCGCCGCCATGTCTCTTGCACCCTCGAGGGCGAGGAGTCGGAGTAAGGCGCCGAGTTATGCGAGAGGCTCTGTTGTCATATCGCCAACGCCGAAACCGCCCATCCATGTTGAGATACCGCCCACGCCGCGGCCGATGAGCCGGGGGTCCACGCTGATGATGGACGCGCCTGGATTGAGTGGCGGGAGAGGCATGTTCAAGAGGCTGATTGTCGCCTGTGATGGGACGTGGTTGAACTCTGACAACGGCATGGTGAACGGCAAGTTGAGCGTCCCGAGCAACGTGACCCGGATATCAAGAGCTATCAAGGCCGTCAGCCAGGATGGCATTCCGCAAATCGTCAACTACCATTACGGCGTCGGGACCCAAGGCGGAAAGTTCAATCGCATGTTAAGCGGGACGACCGGGGAAGGCCTTGGCGACAACGTTCGAGAAGCTTACTCCTTCCTGGCGAACAACTACCATGTCGGCGACGAGATCTTCCTCATTGGCTTCTCCCGCGGCGCCTTCACGGCACGTAGCATCGCCGGACTCATCGGCGAGATCGGACTACTCACGAAGAAGGGCTTGAATTCACTGCCAGAGGTCTTCGAGGACGTCAGGGAGAGGCGAAACCCGAAATATGTGCCCAAGAATCCCGACAGTCCCTTTCCGAACAAGCCGAGCGCGAACAGCTCGCGGTATGCGGATGAGCTGGAACGGAGGGGGTTGACGAGGCTAGATATCCAGATCAAGGCCATCGGAGTATGGGACACGGTTGGGAGCCTAGGCGCACCCAGGGTGGGCTGGCTCACAAAGGTGGGTCTGCAATCGAGCGAGAGCAAGGAGATGTCATTCTACGACACGAAGCTGTCCCCGTGCATCGAGAACGCTTTCCAGGCGCTTGCGCTCGATGAGCGGAGAAGTGCATTTCATCCCGCGGTATGGGAGAAGCCGGAAGGGAACCGGACGACACTTCGACAAGTATGGTTCCCGGGCGTTCACTCGAATGTCGGGGGTGGATATGATGATCAGCAATTAGCGAACATTACCCTGGCATGGATGATGAGCCAATTGGCGCCGTTCTTGGATATGCGGAACGAGTATCTGTTTGAGCAAGATGACGAGAATGAGAACTACTATGACGATCGTGATGAAGGGATACGGCCGTGGAGCTTCGGTGAGATATACAACTCCATGTCAGGCCTGTTCACTGTGGGTGGTGCTGCGGTAAGCATATATATCCCCCTTTTCGCCTCCAATGAAGAGCCCCGAATACTAATAATAGTATTATCAAAGACTCGCACACCAGGCCAGTACTACGCAACAGACCCCAACACCGGCCGTCCCACAGACCGTCCTCTCCGCCTAACCAACGAATACATCCACGCCTCAGCCCGCACACGCATCCGACTCGGAGGCCCCGGCATCCACGACAAGGGCGTCTACAAATGCCCCGCACTAACCGACAAATACAAACTCGTCGTCGACTACGGCCTCGACACAGTACGCTCCTCGGAACCAGACATCCACTGGAAACTCAAAGTCCGCGACCAAGACAGCGTGCGCATCCTCCCCGAAGCCCCGCTCTGGGGCATAGAAAAGGAGTTCGCGCGCCGCGACCCCGAGACCTTCGACTACATCAAGCGACCCCCCGCGACGGGCACGTCGCGCGAACGCAGGAAGAAAAGCGTAGTGCGGCCGGGCAGTCCGTTGGTCGAATCCCCCTTGTCCCCGAGCGCCCGCAGTGTCAGGTCTCGTCGCAGTGTCCGCAGTCTCCGCGAAAACGACCGGTTCGACACGCGGAAAAGTTTCGCCGATGACGAGAAGCGCGAGCGCACGGAGAGAACGGCTCGGGATCGCGGTAGTACGGTCGGTGGAACAGCTTCGAAACATAATAAACCGCGCCCCGTCAGCTTCGACGAACGGAGCTCCGTCGTTAGGGATACTATGCCGCATCGTAGACCAAAGGATAAGACGTGGTGGGAGGGCGTTAGTAGTGCGGTTGCTGGCGGTGGTGGTGGTGGCGCCACCACCGCCACTGGAATGGAGTCGGGCGTTAGTAAGAGGAGTGAGAGTCAGAAAAATCCTAGGAGGAAGAGTATGCGCGCATGACTACATGGAAGTATGGATCTTTATCGGCGGGATGTCGAAAAGTATAGGTGCGATGTTGCCAAGTGTTGGAGGGGCACGTTGTCGAGGATGCGGAGGGGTGGGGGGAAGTTGAGGGTTTGGTCGGTTTGGGAGGAGAAGATTGTGAGTTAGTGGTGTGGGGGGTGAGTGGAGTTGTGGTGTGTGAATGAGGAAAATTTCGCGGGACTGGGTTCTGCGTGGACTGGGTTCTCTTGCATACGTCGTCGCTTTTTTTTTTTGGGTATATATATGTTGGGTTTGGATTAGGTTGGGTTCGGTCGGGTTTGGGTTGGTTGGGTTGGGTTGGATGGGGGGGGGGGCTTTTTTAATCTTTGACTTTCCTTCTGGCCGAGCAGAGCGGATACCCTTGTTTGGATAATTTGATCTTTTTTGGGACGCATTACGTATATAAAATGAGGTTGGCATGAATAATAGACTAGCAATGATTCACGCCGAGCATGAACTGGAGTGATGGTGGTTGTGTGGGGGAGGGAGTTGGTGGATAGTGGTTGCGTGATGGGGATGGTGGTGGTGGTGAGGGTGGTGAGTATCGTTATTAATCGCTGTTGTCGTACCTACTACCCCGTCACGCGCTCTCTCTCCTATCATAGACCTAGAGGATCTCGACTCGCACGCTGACAGATATATATCTATTTTATCTTTCTTTTTCTCATTCTACACACTGAATCAGGGTTTCATATATCGATTTCGAACGAGACGCAACATGTCCGTTTCTGCACTGTGCTTTTCTTGTTTGTTTCTCTCTCTCTCTCTCTCGGCTGCGGCCGCCGAACTCACATACAGGGCATTCCTTGGTCTTTCTGGTCGGTTGTAGTAGGTAGTTGGGTAGGGGTATAGATGTAGACTCTCTCTGCCATTCATTCTCCTCTTTAATACCTTTTGAGCCAAAGAGGTGACGAGACATGTTGTTAAATCTGTTGTTGTTTCTCTATTTTTAAAGATTCATTATTATTCATCTGTGGTAGATTTTATCGCTCCGTAACTGGAGGATGGGGGAATGGCGTAGATGAGTCTGCGAGAAGGGGATGTTCATTGGACCCATGGGTAGTGTTTTTGTTTTGAGTAGACGTTTATCAGAGCTTTGTAATTTTTTTTTTTTGCCTTCTCGGTTTGTGGGGTAAAGTTTTGGGGGGTGTGGCGGCGAGCATGTTACTTCTTGTTGTAGGTACTTTTTGTATTCGGAGAGGAGCGGAAAGGAATATTTGTCTAGCATTGGTATTGTTGTTCTTTTGTGGAGGGAGTGGAAAGGAAAGAGAACATGGTGTCGTGCCTGATATTACTTTAGAACGACTTGGGTATTTAGTATTTTGTGTGTTTTAATAGGAAATAGGGTTTCCTTCCATTGTTCGTTTTTGGAGGAAGCCATAAATCAAATATAGACGGGTTTTAGAACCTATCGTGTTCTAGTGAGAGGTAGGTGTTTACTTCCAAAGGTCTCGACAAAGTCATAACAACCAGGTTGAACGTTTTTAGTTCGAGGATAAACCCGTCGGGTGCGCGGTATTAAAGTTGTGGGTATCTAGTTTTGAAGTTTGTGAGCGGAGGAGACGGGGAGGTGGATCATTGGTTTTGGGTTTGTCTCTTTTCGAATGCAGTAGAGAGAGAGGAGGGATAATTTTATGTAGACAATTTGTCGATAAGAGACTGCCCATAAGAACTTGTTGTTAAGCATTGTGCGGAGAAAGAGTGGGTGCATTGTCGTCATAACTTCTTCTTTTAGAGCTACATAGTCGTTCAATATCTATCTTTAGACTATGATTGAGCGTCTGTTCGAGACACGAGGGAAATAGGAATATCCGTAAACATCTTTTAGTTCTCTCAAAACTTTCACATGACTCGACAGACCGAGAAAGATACTCATAGGGAGAATGTGGGTACTTTCGGATACTGGAACGGAGAGTCCACAGCAAGCGTCATGATTTCATGTTACATAGTTTCTTAGACTCCCAACACATGCCTGTATAAAGATTGCGTTTTGATTCCAATCTGGCTCGTATCTCATTGGATGCACGTCATGTTTTTTCTGTTCCAGAAGCTCCCACAGAACCTCACATTCGTCACGAACGTATCCAGTTTTAGTTTTGTATTCTGCAGCGTGGAATTGTGTGCTTTGAATAGGAGTGTCCTCGGTATGCAGAGTGGCTTTTTATAGGGTAGATTGACGCTAGAGCTCTTAGGGCCTAGTGCGAATAATCGAGTGGTCGAGCATTGCTTGGTGGACGTCACTCGGCCTTTTCACTCTCTTACGTCTCATTTTCCAACCCACGCGACAACTCTGTATATATCATGAGGCTAATGGTCGAAAAGTTGGGGGTTGGTGCCATGCACCACGTGACCTACGGTGCATAGATGGTATTCGGCACTCGCGGCGACCACCTATGACTTATTGCAGAAAGAGAGAAAGCACGCTAGAGAATGATCTGCTCACTCGGATAGTGAGAGCTGAATTGCAAATATCCGGGTCGGGCGCTCTGACTAAACGATACCTAAGCCTCCCACCTTCATCTGTTTGATCCTCGGCTTATATAAGAACCTCGTATCAATACCCACCTGCACTCAAAGCCCGACTCCCATATCGACTATCCTGCTGAAGGTACTGAGCTGACCTCGATATCATTGAAAATGCTGAACTCGACCGTCAACATGCGAATTCTATTGCTTCTCATCAACATCTTCGCTATCCATGTGTTCGCGAGGCTTGTCATTTCCAGCGGTAGCTCTCTTGAACGTCACGGAGAGCGTGGTAACCATGGCAAGATCACGACATGGCCTGTCAACCAGGACAAGAACTCTGTCGTGTATTATTGCTTTGCGAACAAGGAATCATCCGAGAAGCTGTCTCGTGGCGTGCGTAACGGTTGGAAGACTTGGTACGCCAAGATTGGACAACCGGGAGTTGAGAACGGACATACACTCAAAGCCATAGATTCCAGTGAGGGCAAAGACAATGGATATTGCTGGACCGATGAGAAAAGCAAACAGTGGAACAGCAAAGTGTTTGGGAACGAGACGCTCGTTATCAAGGTATACGGTGATGATGCAATTGGTGGGGAATCTTCTGTTGGTTTCACACCCGCTGAAGTGGATTCATCTGCCGGTCGCCACTCCATGACCATGGGCGCTGAGGCTTCAGATTGGGACTTTGGTGAGTCGCCGACAACTGCGCTTTGCTGGTCTGTGCTAACAAGATACAGCACATGAATGGGGACATGTCTTTGGGCTCCTTCATGAGCACCAACGGCCTGACCGTAAGTTCCTTAGCTCACCCATATACATACTAGCTAAGCACCAACAGGTGATGACTACGTGAATTTCACCTGCGAAAACATGTATGGGTACGAAGAATCCTGGAAGAGAGCCGAGAAAGGCAAAATCTCGAAGGAAGACTTTTGCAGCAAAGCAGTCTCAAGCCGGCCATTTGGTTTCCAAAGCGACCAGTTCGCAAAAGGGGCCGAATTCAGCCTCGAGATCGATGGTGTGCATAGCAAGGCGTACGATTGGGACTCAATCATGCACTACACGTCAGACATCTTCGGCGACCCGGCTAAGATGGAGGATCATCCAAAGGACGCTTCCTACTTTCCGCTTTCGAGACTCGATAAGGCTGGTGATGTCGCGCGGCGTATCATTCCAGCGGCCAAGTCTTATCCGGACTTGAAGGTCTCGGATGGGGACAAGGAGGCGATCCAGGCGATGTACGGATGGGGCGGATGAGTATTTTGCCTGTAAGTGTTCGTTCTGGGTATATCGCTAAGGGGTTACTAACAGTTCATAGAAAAGGGTAGTGAGAATGGTTAACGGTCTAGCGCGGAACCGTTGCACGCGAGACAGGGTATGGCAGGTTCAGAAATGCTTCGTACATAGTATGTGAAGCTGGTACTTAAATGGCATCAGCAGATATGCAGCTAGGATGCAAGATCTTATTAGAGACTTCAAATGCTTTTCTGTCCTACTCTTCAATGCCATGCGGTTGGGGCGATAGTAGTCAATTTAAAAATTTGTTTACTAGTGGGCGCAGCATAGGGTGAATCTGCGTTTGCGTGAATGACGTATTATAGGGTAGATTCAGGTTAACCTCCAGGGCGACAGTGCTCAAGCACCGCTTAACATTTAACAACACTCAACCGCGCCACAACCTGCACGAAGAACAGACCTACCCTAGCATACACCAAACCCGAGGTTCACGGCCTACCAATATCTCGTACTCTGCCTAATCCTATGACATGACAAACTACACATATCCCACTCCGCCCGATACGCCAACCGACGCAAGCGTAGCCGCAATGGAGGCAGCCTTGACCGAGAAGCTTACTACTGTTGGGAAGGGAGCGCTGCTGCCATACTACATGGAACTTCTAGGCGGGGCACCAAAGACGCAAGGATTGCGAGAAGCCATGATGTTCATTCGCGGCATAGAAGATCGCCCCAGTCCTTCCGATGTGCTCTTCGCCATTACGCGAGCTGCCGACCTGCTTCAATCGGTCAATGGTGGGAAGTATAGAAAGAGCAAAGATCCGACGGTAACGACGAACTGCACTGTTACTTTCTGGCATTATAATAGAGGCGGCGATGGCGAAAAGAAGTCACACACCCACTCCCGCTCTCGCATTGCGGACATATACGTTCGGCAGAGTGTCCCTGCCCAAGGCACGGAGGAGGCTGGTGACAGTGCGCCCAAGGTCAGCTTGATCAGCAAATACAAAAGGAGGACGTTCGAACTACAGACCCCCCGCGACCTTTTCGAATTGTTCGTTGCGGTTCTTGACTGCGAGGTCGCGCTCGTCGCATCACAAACCGACACGCAAGGCATCATCGCACCAAAGACGCTGCGAGCCACCACTCTTAGGAAGTTTCGGGAAGGCGATGCCATTAACAACAACTACCTAGAGGAAGCAATCGATTCTCACCAAGACGGTGACCTCTATGCTTCTATCTTCTACCTGGCACGCGCCCTAGATATGGAGCCGTACTGCACTACACTAACCAACGACATTCGTTTCAGGCTGGAACATGCCGCAGAATGGGACCTGCGAATAGTGGCCACAGATGCCACTAAACCAATCAATATCATCATAAAAGAGCAGATTCACCAGGTCATCTGCCAGCCAACAGTCAAAGGTCGCCATGTCCTCGCCGATGTCTTTGAACAAATCCTCAATGCCTACAACGATGAAATTCATCTTGGTAGGAACAAGTGGGCAGAGCACTACCAGCAAAATGCGAACAAGTACCACCAGGCCCCAAAAGTAGCCGATCCCGCTACGGTTGAAGGTGCTAAGTGCCAAATCAATTCAAAGAGAAAGCGCAAAGAACGAGATCTCAGGACGTATGCCATGGAAACCTCCGGGCGTAAATTCGAGGAGAGACCGAAGAAAAAGCCGAGACTCCCATCATCCTCAAAGGCTAAACCACCTGTCAAAGACGGGCGCGGACGACCCAAAAGTCCCTTGGCCAACGAAGTTACTTTATCCCCGGAAGTATCTATTTTGAACTCCGGTGTAGCGCACATAACCTGCGAATTGTCACATTTCTGGACCTCGATCGTCGAAGCAGCTTTCAAAGTATATCAAGCTGCCACTACAGTATACCGAAGACTTTTCCTTACGCAGCCATTGCATGCTGCGACTCCATCGGAGTATAAAACACCTTCAAAAACCGCCACAGCACCTCTCCCAAAGAACGATCCTCGCCCAGCACATCCAATGCACGGCACTCCAATAGAGAAAGGATATTCAAAGAAGCTCGAAGTAGCAGAAGATCTACAAGACACAGAACCATGCATGCCGCATGAGATAGGCATTGCTTTGCGCAAGGTCAGGGAAACTCGAAACGGCTCCAACAGTAAAGGCCTTTCGGAAAATATCATCTTTGGAAGGGTCTCTAGAAGAAAGATGAAACAAAGGACCAAGGAATCCCCTAAGATCGACTAGCAAATTGATGCAAAGTCCGCTTTAGAGTGATCAAGCATCTCCGCATCACAAAAGCTGGTGATTGCTCTCTAGAAGCATACCAACCCTAGAGACTCTCGATCTATAAACTCGTAACTGGAACACAGACTTCCGGTTCTTGTTCTCTTTCCCCTGAGCATGTTGGAAGTTCATGTATCAAATCCCAACAGACCAGTTTTTAGACGCCTCCGATTTACGCCCAAGATACAGAAGGAGCAGGAGTTGCGCCCGCGTTCTTTTTACTTCGTATAGGGAAGAAGAATTTGCATATTGCCGTCCCGTATCCTGTCAATGTATACCATTTCGACTTTCTCGTTGTAGGAGTTGGGAAACTCCGAGCTGTACCCTAATGTATCTCTATACGGTCTGTGTTGGACTTGCGGATCATACTTTATAGGCCGTTGCGCGGGATATAGAGCGCGTAGTCCATGTACTTTGAAGCGTTTTTCGAAAATCGCCTTGGGCGTTTCGTTAAGGAATTGGTTGGCTTCGACGGTATACAGCTTGATGATGCGAGCGTTATCAAGGATACAAGTACCGACGCGGGCCTTGGAAATTCATCATACTTTTCTGGCACTCTATATATGCCGCGTGTGTCCTTTAGATTCCCGAAAATGTTACAGTTCTTTCATTGTCATAGTCTTCACCGTGTATATACTAGGCCTCAATTCCTTTCTCGTATTGTGCTCGGACAATTGATGGGTTTTCGTAGCGAAGAATGCTTTTTAGGTCGCTTAGAGGTACATCATGCACGTCCTCCAATATCTTCCGCGGCAATTTCTTTTTAATGGTAGTTATTTTCTATGCGCCACTCAGGTAAATGAAATGTCTACTAGAAAATTACTCTACAAAGTCGTACCCTTCAATTATCACTCTCAGGCGGCCATACCACGACCTGAGTCGCTGATAGAGGTATTTGTGGAGCATGCGAGATACAGTATGTCTCGACTCGACTAAACTCCAAAGCGACGTGTCTCAAATTCCGGGGATAAGAAGCAGCCAGACCCCACACCATAGACCAAGTCTCAACGCACCAACCAGTTCCTCTAGATAGATCACGCGGGGTATCTCGAGAGAAAAAGGCGTCTTCATCTGGGTGTATATGGTTGTCGACAGGACTCTCTTGGTAAAACATCCATTCTGGATCTACCAAACGTACGATATTCTCTACTCTCAGGGAAGACATGGGTTAGATGATAAACCGCTCTAGCAACATTTGCCTGCGTCCACACTTGGTACTCGTCCCGAATATTGTAGTCGGGCTCGAGATAAACCCGGATAGGTGGAGTGATGGACGTAATCTTCTTGAGACAGGCATGAGCATACCAGAAACTAGTTGAAGGTAGCTCGAAAAACTCGGCATCGTGATCGATGACGTGAGGGAGCAACATTCACCAATAAACTAGGGGGACAGTAAAGATATCCATATAGACTTCTTCCAGTTAGATGTCGGTTTGTTCAGTGAAGCTCGATATGAATCCAGAAAGGAATCTAGCTCGATAAATGGAAAGTCGACTAGGTCAATGTAGTTTCCACGTCTATAATGGTGGCTCGGAGGGGTTTCCTTTATACAAAGCCTTTTCAGTGACGGAGCCAGAGAGGTCCACATCTCTCCAAATATCCGCGGTAGGTATTCACATGGCCGTATGAGCGTGAGGTTAGTAACCGACGATCGAATTTTCGAGAGCAACTATTTACTTGCGTTTTTCTTCTACTACTCCTCTGCAAAGTTTTCGTGTTTCATGCCTATGAGCTTGACCAGCTTACATAAGTGTCGTTTCCGCTAGAGCGTCTCTAATGATAGCCAAAGCGCTTTTTCGGGTGTGCGAGTCGAGTAAATATACTCGAAGCTCTGGTAGAGCAGCTCAGTTGCAGCTTCATTGAGCCCTCTGCATACGAGCGTGAGTGCGTAGAGATCTCGTTGATCGTCTAGCATTGAGAATATCGTAATGAGGAGTTCCGCTGGGAACTGGTCCAGCGATGCTTTAGAAGGCATGTCTATGATAGAAGTGTTAGCATAGCCGACCGATGTAGTAGAAGTTGTTTAGGACACCGGATGGGGTATTAATTCGTGTGCGCTTACATCAGCCACTATTACTAAACCACTGTCTTATACTAATCCTTATGCGACGAAAGTACTGTCGTAGTTTTTATAATATACAGAGCTGTTTTGTTTAGAGTTGTAGTTACAAAAGGTACACTGGAAACCGGCTTATGGAGACATGGATTAAAGACCTGCCTAGTAGGGACGGTCACCGATATTTGCAAGGATTTGAAGTTAACTGCTTGATTTTGTAGGCGCAGCTAAAGCTGGCTAGACATGCGATTGGTTAGGTCATATGCACGTCACACTGCAGCTTACGATCGCACAAGACGTCGACAATTTCTAGTGTAAGCTCACATAGCTCTACGGAGCTATTTGGATACCACAAGAGTGATGGATTATGACTTGTATGACAATAGTGTCAGGAAACATGGTAAATTGCAAAGAAGTGTACAATACATTGGATGCGCTAATACAATACGCTCGAAACCCCTTATCCCAGAACTCCTCGCTAGTGTGTTCAATACAAATACATGTTGTGATGTGAGTCCAGCTCAATGTCGAACTGAACTGGTACTTCCGTTCGATCAGACACCCTTGACCGAAGTCTTCCCGTTCACGCTCTTAACGAGCTGCCTCCCCATCATCCGGGAGATCTCCGCTGCGTATTCCCGCTTGCTTGGTCTCCTCACTATGCCCGAGCCATCTTGGTTCTCAAACCCGCCTTCCTTGTACTCAGGAAGTTCGACATGTTCGGCTGGTGACTGTCCGGCCGGTACGTTCTTGGCCAATACGAGTGGTGATTCCGGTTGAGCTTCCATAGAGTGACGTGTTGATGAGGTTATGGAGGCGGATGATGAAGAGCGCGGTCGGGAGACGTTGGAGTCGATCGAGCCCCTGCGTACTTTCTGCATGGCAGCGAGATCGCGGACGGAGATTGTTGAATCGGACATGATGTAGTGAGGTGTGGTGAGGTGTGGTAGAAGTGGCTTGTAGTTTGGGAAAGGTAAAGTTTGGAGTTTGTTTGTGACAAGTTGTGAGTTGGCTGATAGGAGGGACTGTTGAGCTTTAAGCTAAGAAGAGGATGCTGATGATTTCTATTCAGCACAAGAACTCGACATTTAAATCAAGACAATGTATCGTGTCTTATTCCGACGTCATTCCAGCGCCATTCTCAGCCTTCGCCCCGGCGTAGCCACCCTTTGTCTATCATCACCGGAAGGGGAAATGATGTCAGACCAATCAGCGATCGCTACCACATTGGTTCAGGGACCGCGACGCAAATTTCCCGTTTTGCGGCACCATGAAATCAGAAGCGGGATGCGCAAAGCAGGAAATACGATGGGAAAGTTTGGCTGGTCCACGATAACGATCAGAGCGTATGATGGCGTGGTGGGGTCCGGGGTAACGGTGGTCGCGGCGCGGCGATGACAAGTTTGACGGAATGATGTCATCAGTGACGAGTAAAGGGAGATTAGTGAAACGGACAATGCACCATCAATTATAATTTGATTATTCTCGGTTCATGTTATCGCGAAGTTGTGGTTGTGCTAAAGCCCAAGGGCTCCAGCTAACACTGAGGTTAAAGGTATTTTGTCATGCCAAATTTCGCCTGTGTCTACTTGACTCCCCTCCACTAGCCCGTGAATAAATCCTTGAATCCTCTACCCATCTTTCGAATAGAGAGTGAGCTCTTGTTCTTCTTGGTTTGCTCCAGCTCGATCTCCGTTGGCGTGTTGAAGTTCCCACTTAACCTGTGGATCTCAGGTCGTGAGTGAGTCGACCCCGCTGAAGATGACGAAGTATTATTGGGCTGCAGGTGATTGTGTGAAGAGTGAGACTGGGGTGATGTAGATGGTATGGGTCGCATGTCTGTTTTGTGGAGTCAGAACCAGGGACCACAGTCTGGGGCGATATTGGGGCACTTACAACTAGATATCGACCCAGCTGTGCTCGACGACTTGTTCGTATAACTCATTCTTGCTGTGCCGGATTGGTTGTTTTCGAGGTGGTGATGGTATTCGAATGTTCGAGTGCGAAAGGATGTCTTGACTTCATTTTAACTCTCTGATCACCTGCCTTCTTTCTGACCTCATCTCCGGTACAACGCTATCACGTCACAAGGGCACAGATCACGGCTAGGACGTGCCATACAAATGCTTAGGGAGGCTTGGTTCTCACGATGTGCAATCTAAGTTGCTCAGACAGGAAACGGCGGAACGTTGGTGGCGGGCCTGATCGTGGCGCCGCGGAGGCGCAGAACAGGACGATCAGATGTTGATCACAGCTGATGCGTAAGCGTGAGCATGAAGTGCAGCTTAGATCATAGTGAATTGACTGAGGGGGCGGTGGACTCCTTCAGACATCGTCAAACTCTACAGACCTTTGTGCACGTTCAAGAATAACCCGACTTGCGGTCTCTTTCGCTGGGCGGAATTTACGTTGGTGTGTGGTAGGTTCCGTGTTCAGCAACGAACCTAATTCACGCGACCGTCATATTATCCACGGTATCTCCATTAATATTCAACGTGTGATTAGGATTATCTTACAATGGATAATTATGCAGGTGAAATATGGTGGAGTACTGTGTCGACAAAAGAACCACATATGTGAAGTAATGACGTCAAGAAGCATCATCACTAATTCATACGGAAACAATCTATCGCATTCGCTCCCACATACCTTCTACCTCATACAAAATACCTTCGAAGGTACAGGCGTGTTTCATCAGTCAGCTGTTGTCTTGATTTTACAAGCACGAAGAATTATCGCATATGTAGTGATACTGGGCAGCCTGGCAGTTATCCCGCAGCCTCTGGGAAACCCTTCTAATACAGTGATCTGATAGTCAGGTATCCCCCGTCGACTTGACTGTATAATCAATCATATGCCTTAGGAAGATATTGGAAAGTCTTTGTAAAAATAGTCAGGCCAAAAATACAAAACTACGCTCCACCTGATTGAGATACTATATATAGTTGATCCCGCTGACGGTTTTCGGCTAACCTAGAAGATATGATCACTACCGTAGTCTCAGGAGGGACTAGTAGATTTAGAAAGACCGTCGTAGGGGGGCTTTTACATTAAAGCAAACATGAAATCTTAGTGTTAAGCCACAGTGTACGCTTCGAACAAGTTTTCAATTTTGCTGGTACATATGATTTACATTTCTAGTTATTCCAAGTCTCGGACATTCCGTACCCATTATGACGGCAGGTTACAGTGATGTTGATAGTTTGAAAAGGCTACCAGAATTAAAGATCACCGTCGCCATGGTCATGCCTGCCATCATCATGGCTTCAGACTAAGCAAACCAAGGCCAATTCAGCCTCCTGGAAGTTGCATTATAATCTAGTACTGTGTCGCACATCATTCCTGGCGGGTATAGTGTCAAGCACATGGAAGATTATGTATATTCTTCCTACTAGAACCTTCTAGGACAAATCTATAAGAGGAAGCTCTCCTTTTACTCAGCCACAAATGATAGGACGAATTTGTAGGTACGCTACGAAAGACAATTACCTAATTCCCCCGTGCTATCTTCCTAATTTCCTTACCAACCTACAATCCAAGAGTAGCCTGTCGAACTTCCAGTTCTGGTCGACTTTGAGTATTGTAAAGCGGCGATCACTGGCGATGGTAATGATACGGTTACTTTGATCCACTCTACCGATCTAGCAAAGTACATTGCCGACCAGAGAATAGCATGGATGGATTTCCTCCACGGCTCCATGTGGATAATGGAGTCCATGGACTCTGGAATCAAATGGAGGATTCGAAGTAGTCAGCAGTCAGCTCTAATTAGTATAGCGTTTACTATACGAAGTATAGCTGCTAATATACTATTAGACTAGTACTAGTGTAAAACTATAGATTAAACTTCGTCCATTTATTCTTCTGCGCTTTCAATTATGCTTGCCCTATAGAAGTTAGTACTGAGTAGTCATCTTCAGCCGCAATCCTCCATCTGATCCATCTATCCATGGAGGATTTTCCATGGACGTGGAGTCCATCCATGCATTTAACTGTTGCCGACACGAGAAACGAGGTGTAGCCTGCGATTTGTGATTTCGTAAGCAATAATTTGATGTGAGTGGAGGTGCTCAAAATAGCTGAGTGTTACCGGTAAGTATTCTATTGTGTAACGCAACTCATAGTATACCAGTCATTAATCATGCAGCAGGCACGGAATGAGAAGTTCCGTACGAGTGTGGAGAAAATGGATATCCCATCATGTTCAGACCTTCACCAATAACTTATGCACTTGATGATATGAACATTGAGGCCTCAATTGTCATATTCTGTCTGTGTTGAATAGGCTATCCTCCCCTCACCAGGGACGATAGCTGGGGTAGTGATATATCACGATAGGTACTTGCGTATAGGGTTCTCAAAGAGGTATTCTGTATTGTTCTGCTGTTCTAGTCTACGTACGGAGATGAGGATATTAAGGTTGTTGTGCGAAGGATTCACGCACGAGCCTACCTGCATGAGATCAACCTCATTGGTACTATCCAGATAAGTGCAGTCTGGACTTCAAAGATATTATCAATGTTCCTGACGTAGTCTTGGAGAGTGAGAACTATCTGCATATCAGTCCAGTGACAGTGAACAATGTTGCTGCGTCCACTTGGCGTGAGAAAAAGTCATTTTAGTGACTAAGCCGATTATTATGCATTGTACTGGGTAAAGATAGTGCAATGACTGGTTATCCATGTCGCGCAGACGAATTCTCAAAAAGCAGTGTCACGAATAAACAACACAGTAGAAATTTTAGAGCTTTAGGGAGCTTTTAAGGCTCTAAAGCCTAGAGCGTTAGATTATAGAATCACGACTAAGCGGAGACCATGAGCTTGTTCTTGAGTAAAACAAATTTAGAATTGAGCTTCAAATCCAATGAGCACCAACAAGAAGCTAAAGGTCAAAGGAGTGTGATTGTGTTCCTCTAAATGAACATCCCAAGTACATACAAACAATCAAGTCAACATCGTAGGCAAACCCGCCCAACGAAACGCCTCTTGAATGTCAAACTCTTCCCGCTATTCATATGCAACCAAATATCCAATACAAAACAAACAGAGAAGTGCTTTAAGCAACGCACTTGAGGTGGTCGCCATCAGTCACGCATTCTGTAGCAGATGATTAGCCGAGAGTTTTGAAGGATTGGGGAAAGTGATAGTCACTCACGTCCAGAAAGAGTGTTTCCGTTCTCATAGAACTTGCAGCTGTCGCCGTTCTTGTGCTTGCAGTTGCCGGGACAGTTGCAGGCGGCGACCGGGTCGGCAGCGATGAGAGCGGCGCGCTCCTCAACGCTCACGGAGCGGGCATTGACATTGATAGAGGCACCGATGGCCTGGGTGGCGAAGAGGGCGGAGATGGCAGCGAGGACGATGGTCTTGGAGTACATTTTGGAAGATTGGGGTGGAGGTGTTGGTTTGGTTGGTAAAGATTGGTGTTTGGAAGTTGGTGTTGGAAGTGTTGATGTGTGATTGTTGTGTTGTGTTGTGATGATGAGCTTTGAAGAAGGAACTTGAGCCCCCTTTATACCTTTCAACTTGCTCTTGATCGTCGGTTTCTTTTCGCTTTTGGAACGGGATTCATGTTTGCTGTCTATTCATGGCGGCATTGTTTCGATCGGCGGGGTCCATCTTGTCGACCGGCTGTGATCTGGGGACTGTTGAAACATCGTAACAGATACTCGTAAAGATCTGTACAGGCAATATGGCCAATTGGGTCGTTTGAGTGACATATGAAGTTCATGGATATTCCCAGAAACGGTCACTGGCTTACTGCACTCGTCTGTGCAGCAGAACGCATATGTCGGAGTATGACGTCAAAAGCCTCCTAATTGGATCTCGAATAGATAGTACACGTATGTCTTAGTTTGCCTGACTGTTAATGCTTATTCTGGATATTCACTGTCGTACATATATGTACGGGCTACGAAGAGGTCTTTTACAAGAGCTATAATTTGGCCCCTTCAAGCCAAGCCCCACTGTAAAGCTTACATGTCAGCATTGTAATCATACACGGAAAGATCTCCCCTTGGGGTCCATATTCCCCGACGCCACAAAATCCTACTCGTACGAAACACCCTATCTTCTGGCTTGGGGGCCTAAATCTAAAAGCATCTGGCCAATGACAGCCACCTGGCGCAACATTGTAGCCTGACTGCCACTCAAATTAATGCACTTTCAATGGACCCCACAAATAACGGCAGATCGGCGCAGGAATATTTCGCTTTCAGCCTTCTAAATCTCGTGGTGACATCTCGTTGTGGGTATGTTGTAGACGGGCGTTTTGCAGCCTCGCAGGCCTAACAAAAAGGAACTGCTGATCTCAAGCTTCATTAATACGTGTGCTTACTGACCTCTCACTTTGCATTTACGCGACCAAAATGAATCATTCGACCAACAAGGCTGAAGGGTCGAATGACGTGGACTTGCACTGCCCAACAAATCTATTCCGCGCAAGAGTTCAGGCGATAGACGCAGGTCCCTTCTTCAAGTTTACAGAATCTTATTTGTTATACAAGGGTGGAGCATGAACGGGTTGCCCCCTCCCCCTGTCGCCCTTAGCGTCTTGGCCGAAAAGACGGCCGATTTCTCAACTCTCTGAGAGTCAATTTTGACGATTTCTGTACGATTTCGAGCTCAATTCTGCTGATTTTTGAAGTTGATAGTAGGAAGGATAGTCAAATTGATCAATAGACGCGTAGAAATGGGCGTTTTAGCTCGGATCAACTGTTGATCCGG